>JAVLVB010000098.1:497726-529259 GCA_032876305.1 Orestias chungarensis | reverse complement strand
TAAATTGGGAATGAGGTTCCTCAATCCCTGTGAGAACATGCTTACTGGTCAAACCCTCTGCTCTTCTTTACAAGAGCTAATTAGGCTGGTTTTATAACCAGGTTTGCTTAGCTGTCACGCATGGATGAATTACCATTTTGCACTTCTCACTTAATCGTTTTAATTACCACAGGCAATTTATCAGGCTGTCTGCAGGCTATGAATAATTGGAATATTATTAGATGATGAGTATGTATTCTGTATGTCAGCATCTACAGCGCTAAAGTTAGAAGTGGGTTTTATTTGACTAAGTTTATGATGAAATGTGCTAAATGTGTAACTTTTTCCCTGCGTTCGGCCTATTTTGCACCTCCAGAGACTGACGGAGAGCTGCCGGCGTGCTTGTTTTCACGTTGTGACGTGCGTGTGGAGGCGGAGGATGTTTGCATGAGACTGGCCCTTTGCTGACTTTGCCCTGACATTCATTGGCAAACCGGAGCAGCAGCAGTCATGCAATAGACGCCCCCTCCGCACAGATCGAGCAGGGCTTATGCCACGATTCTGTGCCTTTAGTTTAGTGACTATCCATAGCAAAAGAGTGTTAAACAGATCTCAGTGGGGGGCCTGGTTGGTAATAGTAACTTGCCACTTTCTCACAACTTCACACCTGACATTTCGCATCTTAAATTCCCATTTTTTTCTTTTTTTTTTTGTTTGTTTGTTTTTTGGTTGTGCTTTTTCTACATAGACAAATCTGTTCTCTTACATACCATGACAAACAGGAGCCAGTGCAAAAACCACAGTAAGATTATAGAGACTTCTAAACCTGAAGCTAAAAACTGCATCATCGTTTCAAAGTCATCTTTATATGATGCAAGATTACCTATCAACTCTTTTCTAAGTATTATGTTACCATATTTATTTTAAAATACGATGCATAATGATTGCAGAAATTGTCTTTCTGTCTTGGTGCAGAATTCATTTTCTAATACTTTCATGGGTAAAGTCGCCTAAATAACAGAACTGAGTCCTGAATCTTTGAAGTTGTACTCAGTGTGTTTAATTATTAGGTGAGTATTTTTAACTTCAGAATACTGCAGCGAGTCATTGACTTGCAGCATTCACTCCTCTGGGATCAACACATAAAACAACATGAAATCAGAAAGGCCCCTGTAGCCAGTCCGGAGGAAAAGTTCCATCATATGCTTCACTTCAGGTAGATTAAATGTACATTTTAATATAAACCTTTTAAAATGTTGTTGATGCTTTGACTGTTACCAATAGGAATTGGATTCATTTTAAGATCAAGAATCAAGAATCAGTTTGTTTATATGGCGCCAATTTACAACAGGTGTCGTCTGAAGGCACTTTATAAGAAAATCAATTAAAATCAAAAATACATCATAAACAAATCAATTTGAAAAAGTTTCCAATCTAAATAACCCCAGCAGATTCATGGAGTCATTGACTTGCAGCCTTCACTCCTCTGGAATCAGCAGACAGAAACAATGGCTTGTGTGTGTATTTGTGTAATACAGTAAGAGATTGTATGCACTGAGGAGGTCATGGTGAGCATAAGCGTCTTTTTTATGCAAAACGGGCCGAAAAGGAAATTCAACTAACTCTGAAAAGTCAACAATTACAACTGGTGTCTCAAAGAGGATGCAGAACCCTAATTGCCAAATTAACAAATTTCTGTTGTAAAAAGTCAATATTTACATCAAATGTATTGAGGAACCGTCTAAATGAATCTGCATCAGTCTTGATATCTTGATTATTTATGTTAATTATGTTAAGTTGTTCCTAACAAAAAGTAAACACAATATTACTAGGTATAACCTTTGTCTGCGTACATCACCAGCGACATGGAGCCATTTAAACATATTGTATTTTTTAACAATAAAAATTTGTTTTACGTTTTTTATTATTTTTACAAAATCTAGAAATAATTCCTAAAATAATAAAAAATAATAATTTAAAAAGTGTTTTTATTTCCGCCATAATATTACTTTATTGATGTAAAGGATTGGAAAATGTTGCCTCCTACAAAAGCAGGATTGTACATTCTGGTCTGGAGGGTCTAGGTTTGTGTAAACATATTGGGGTGTTAATAATTTTCAACAAGCGTTGTTTTTTTCTTATACTTCAGTAAATAATTTTGCAACGTATGGTTTTTATTATTTTTCCTATGAAAGCGGGACAATCAGGAACAAATTTAAAGCAACACATTAAAACAAACTAGACCAAATCTCATTCAGATCCTTTTTTCATTTATTTTTATTTCCTTTATTTTACCAGGTAAAACCCCATTGAGATCTGGATCTCATTTTCAAGAGGGTTGCAGCTTTTGTTCTGTTTTTGATGTGGGACGTATCTGATGATTGTTACATCACATTTCTCTCTCTCTGCACGGCCCAAACGCCGCCCTAGCATAGAGCAGAGGGTGTTTTCTTCATGATAGCTTTTGTTCTTTAGACCCTTAAAATAGTCTTACTGTTCTAATTGCAACAAACGTCCATATTTTTACACAAACTAGTATAAAGGAAGAAAAACGCATGTTTCAAACTGTATTAACTGGCAACAACCCACACTGAAAGCTTTCCTTAAGTACACCTTTGACTTACAGTAGCACTCCTTGAAATCTCCCCACGCTTACGTGCTGTGTCTTACCGAGAGGACTACAGATTAGCATATGACATGACAGATTACATTAAATCATGTCTGCGCCGTATTTTATGACATTAGCGTCTTAGCCCAGGCATAGAGATGCATGCAAATGCTCCTCCAAACCCTCTTATTTAAATCTGCTGCATGACATGGCACCTTTGATATGATTATTAGTCATCTAAGCGACTTGACTTCACCTTCATCAGATAGGAGATGTCAGCAACGGTGAGAAATGATGGCCACTTTGAACACGAACCCTGACAAGCTGCGATGGAAATGCCTGAGAAGCTAACGACTCTGAAAATGTTATGGAGGGTTTTCTTTTTTTTACTCCTTTTAGTAAAAGCATTCCAAACTTTTTCAGACTCAAGTTCCCAGAGTTCTCAGTGTTTTGTGTACATTTCAGAATATAGAATGCAAAGTTTTACTCTGAATTTACGGCTTATATTCCTTTAATTGGCATGGTTTTTAAAAATCTGGGACAATAAGGAAGAAAGCAAATAGTTTTGAAATATAGAAGGGTAAAAAGGGAGAAGAAGGTTTAAGGACAAGAAAAAATATGGTGCAATAATGGAAGTATAGTAATATTGAAAGAAAGGGATGAAGAACACATGAGAAATAGGAAAATATGAGGAAAAATAGAACTAAGGGAAGGGATGGTTCAAAAATGGTAGGAAGGAAGGACACAAGAAAGGGAATGGACAGAATTAAAAGAAGAATTAAGGGAGGGAGGGTACAATAAGGAAGGTCACAGAAAGAACAGAATGAGTAAAGGACAAAAGAAAGGAAAGAATGAAACAAAGGACCCAGAAACATATGAAATGACAAACACAAAAAAGACAGTTTGGAAAAAAGACACATTTAAGAAACGGAAGAAGGAAGGGATGCGCTGAAAGAAGAGAAAACAAGTCTGGATATGGAGACCAAGACCCCGAACATATTTAAACAACAGCCCCACTTAAATAAATAAAAAATTTTCAGACTGCGTAGGAACGCTGGTTATTCCGCCTTGTTTTATCACGTAGCGGAAACATTCCGGATCCTGCTGTGCTCTCCTCATTTCCTGTTTGTTAAACTCTTAACAGGAAGCATCGGCACCTCCTCCAGTGTTCTAGGAGGGGAGACTGCCGTTGTTCATTTCATGCTGTCCAACTCATTAGTAACAGAAGTCAGTCTGTCTCAGTCATAATGGCGGCGCAGATGGCTTTCCAATCTGCCCCATGTAAAGAGTGAATCATGATAATAACACCTAATCTGCTGTTTAACACATGCCTTTAGCTTCAATTCTTTAAAAGACTCCCCGAGAGTTACACATAAATCAAGCTGGTCCATCCTTCGGTCCTGGAGCAACAAAGAGAAAGAAGACTTTGGCGGTGATGATGTGCGAACTTCAGTCCGCACATGCACACACACACGCACGCACACACACAGTGTTTGCATAAAGCGGTACCCACATCCTCCTGCTCTTTAGGGAGACGGGGCTTGTAGATACTTCTCTCCAATTATTCCCAGTATCTCCAGAGAAGCCCCCAACACCACTTGTGTGTCTTGTCTGTGCTCTGTGGTCTTTAATCTTAATTATAAAGCTATCATTACAGCATGAACCCTGGGCTGCCAACAGTGGAGCTCTGGGCTCATCTGCTCTGAATCAATCAAACTAAGTTCTGTACTGGAGGACTTTTCCCCCTTTTTTTTCCAGTCAGGTCATTTTGATTCTCCCTCCTCTCATTTTCGTAATTATGGCGGTCCTTTTTTTCTAATGGTGTAAAAATGCTCCACCTCCTGAAGCTTTACATGCCTCAAACTGAATATTTAAACCGCATTGCCCCCTCGAACATCTGACCTTGCTTTAGGACTCTAGGACAATGTATGATTTTGCTGCTTGGATGCAAGCAAAGGCTTCTGTGATTAATCCAAAAGATCAGGATATCTTCCCTGTGGTTCGCGTTAAGGCTCATTAAACAGAGGACAATGAAGCAAGAAGAGAAAAATAGAACACAGCAGCGATTTATTTGTTTAAAGGTGTTAGATCTGGGGCTGTGTGCCGGCAAAACCCACTCATTCACACTGAAATTGTCGGCTCGCGCCGCAAATCAGGGCAGTAAAAGTGGATGACAGGGAGGAAGCTGGCAGGAGCCATCAGTGACAAATTCACCTCATCTCAAAGGCAGCTGACATCTTAAAGCTGCGATCAAAGGCATTCAGTACTCCATTTAGAGCCGTGGCCTATGTGTCTGTGGTTAGCATGATAGTGTCATGGGTGGGTGGGGGGTGTATTTAAATATCAAGCCTAAATTAAAATTCATTTTCCACACGCTGCACCCCGATCAGCGGAGACTACGTTACGTACCTTGTCAAAACTGTTATAAAGAGAGAGGGGACGGCACATGCACAAACTAATGCGTTTATTTCCTCCTCTGGGCGAGCAGTACTCAAACTCCCGGTTGTTAATGACATTGTCATCGCTTTTAATTTTATTGTACAATACCTGTGTAGACAAGTGCTGAAATAGCGATTTCTGAGCACAAGAGCTATTAATCAGACAGAGGGGAATGGGCGAGGGGGTGTTGTTAGCAGCTGTTAAATCCCATCTGTGACTTTAGTGCTGCTTATGTTACTGTGTGTATTGATTTTAACAAAGATGTATTTACACTGCTATTAAATAAAAGGCGTTTATGTACACAACCTTACACAAGTAAACACATCACACAACTGTGGAAACCAGACAATTGTGAAAAAAGGTTACACAGATCTCTTGGACCCAAAGTTGACATTTTGACCTGCATGGAAAAAAACAGAAGGAACATAATATATTTGTCCTAAAGGAAGTTATGACTGCATCATCTATTGGACATGTCTTTTCTTTATCAGCGAAAATGAAGCTTATGGAGGCTTTAAAGAGTTAAATTCTGAGTATTTGTTCATAGCAGTATTTGGCTGCAGATGAACAGGATCATGGCGTGAGCATGATTGCACTGCAGCACAGCAGCATGCAGGTGCATGAGATGAACCTGATCGCAGAGGAGGAGACAGCAGAAGGGCCAGAGTTATACCAACAGGTAAATCGTGCTTATTTTGTTTGCTAAATGATCCAAAATCACTTAATACAGCGTTCAATACAACCTACTTCAGAGTAAAACCAGCTGCAGTCTGTACCTCACATTCTGACTTCCTTTCACTGTTCTTTAAATTATATTAAACTGTTACTAAGATTCAACTCACAGACCAGCATAATATCTAGTCTTAGGTTTTTAGGGCACAGGTCTAAGTCTTAAGTCTTTCAGGTGTGTTTTTGTGAATTGACTGCAACAGCGAACCGTCAAATTCGACTCACAATTTCTAGAGTTGGTGGTAGCTGTGAAAACATCCTGTTAATTTTCACCTCAGCGAGTTTGTATCTCATTATTCAGTCACACAAATGACTTCATAATCTCTGTTGGTGAACATATAATAAGTGTGAATGTCGAGCATTTGCACAAGTTCTTTTTTTTGCAATTCTGGAGTTTTGTGTGTTAAACGTCCTGCTTCAGCTAAACATCATGCCGTTATTTCTGCCATAAAGTTGTAAGATTTGAAATCCATTTTCTAAGGTGAATACAATGAGATTAAATATTCTGCATTTGAAAAAAAAAATGTAACAAACCATTTTGTTTTTTAGAAACTAATGTGAAAGGGACGATTAGCTTTACAGGTTAAAGATTTAAAATCTACGTTTAAATAAAAGGTGTAATGCATAATTCAGTTGCTGCAGCACCATCTTTTAACATTTTCTTTTTTCTTTTTCCCAAGCTACACATTGAACCTTTGAACTTAAAGTCTGCGGGATAAGAAACCCAAAAGAAGTCGAACGCAAAGACTTGCTATAAGTCACTTTATTTATCATTGAGGAAAGATGAAATCAAAGAGACGAAGAACTAATCCTCTCAGCTCAAACTGGCCAAGCAGGTGAGGTATTACTTCCCACTGTCTGTGCTGTTTAGTCAGGGTGCTACAAAAGAAAGGAAATCTGACAAGTGAGCAGGAGACTGACAAGATTACGTTAAAGTTCAAAGGTCAGAGTTCTCTAATGCTCAATCCCTCCCTAAAACCTTTTCTTTACCATTGTATGAAGAAGGCAGAAGCCTAAGTTTAAAACGATAAAATTGAGGTTCTCACTGCTTTTAAAATATGCAAAGCAGTCCATGCTAGCATTAACCGCTGCCTGCAATATTTATACTCATGAAAAGTGTTTTATCAGCAATATGTCTGATTTAATTTAAGCCTGAAATATTCCAATTAAAGCAGAACTAAAATATCCGCTATGTAATGCAAGCACAAGCAAGGCTTTTTAGAGTATTCATCTAAATTATTGCTCACTTTTTTTTTACATATTTGGTGAAATAAAGTTAGTCTTATTGCCCTTTCCCAAAGCTTAACTACCTAAATGAAGCAGTTCGATCTTTCTGCATCTGATGTTGAGAACTGATGATTGCCCTTTTTTAGTAAGACGTAAGATATTTTGTTTTATAGTGAATATGGCGACTGTAGGATTTTTTATTGATGTAAATAACTAACTATCGTGTAATTTACTCACACTTAGCGATCTGTTCGACTTTGCTGTTTGAATCATCGCTGTATGCCGACTTTATTTTCACCGGAGGAGATTTAAGAGTGAGAGCGAAAAGCTTTTACCGCGGTGTACATTTGGCGCGTAGAAGGGAGCTTTTCGAAAAGCAAAGTGCTGTTGCCTGCTTGTTAACACTCAATCTTTCCCATCACCCTTAATTCCCCCAATGCCCGTCACAAATTTTGCCCGGTATGCGACGGCTAATTTATCCCTTCGATGTATGATATCCTGTCATCTCCTCATTTGTCCCTGAGTGTTTCTAATCTGAGATAATCCCAGTCAAATCCTTTGATTGTGTGTTTGGAGCAGGTCCATTTCTAAAGAAGCAATTTAATGGGCTTTATGGCACTCGCTGTAAAGTCATTTATCAAGCCGAATGGATGTGAATGCTTGTTTTAATAAGTGCTCTTCATGAGTGGTAGGAGAGCTGCCATTTAATTAGCCAGAGTGTGGACTCAGCTCAGGAGTACAATATTTTCAAGGTTTTTTTCTTTCTTTCTTTTTTAATACATTTTTGTGTTATTAATAAAAAATAATCATAAATTCTAGTGTGAAAAAAGGCTTAACAATGAAAACATACACAAGGATTTACAGCATGTTGTTGACAAAAGCAATTCTCTTAGTATGAATATTTACAAGTTTTTAATAACAGTGGACACATTTCTCTTGTGTTGTTAATTTCGATTGACTTTTTAGGCCAAGGACGTTTTCTGGATGGTTGCTTAGAATTATAGCACTCCAACCTCACCAGGTTCATTCATGGAGTCTCACATTTTATGCACGTGAGGATCGCTATTATCCTATCGGTTACCTAGAATGTACTTAGGAACTGTCGGTATAAGTATGTTTAGTATGTGCATCTCTGCACGCATAAATATTCTACATATCAGTATTCACCTCATTTACTTAGTCAATAAAACCATTGTCCTTCCATTGTATTGTGATTATTTTCAACAGTGTTGGTATTGCTAATTAAATAATGAAGAAGAGAAAGTACACCCTCTTTCAGCTCGACTGAATTGGGATATTACAAATCAGATTCTGATCTCCTTCTGAAGTGATTTAATCTTGAATGCACAATATCACACAATACATTACACATAGTCCTATTCTTTCTAAAGAGACGAAACCCTGGCAACTCTTCCTGACAAGCTAAAGTTCATCAGTTGTTTTCTAACCGTACTGAACGTGGACATTAATTAAGCTTACTGGGATGTGTAATGTTATAAATTTGCACTTTGCTCCCTGTCTAGCATGACATGACTTGATATTGAGTGAAAGTAAACATGTAACTTTGTAGCGCGTGTCCATTTCAGAATTGTTATTCTGTTTCATCTTTCTCATAGGAAGTTCTTATCATGTTTAATTATTACCAAGATAAGGTTGTTTTTTCTCCGCTTATCTAAAAAGTTGATTAAATGTCTTAATTGCAGCTCCAAATAACAAATTAGTCGAAACGGAGGTTTCATGGATGCAGAGCGAGACAAAAGAGCAAACAGAGGCTGAGGAAGTTCAAACCATGGCTTAAAAGCATCATATCCCAGACTCCAACGTCTCTCTGCTGGAGTATTATTCAAATGACCAGACATACAACAAAATAAAGTAGAAACTAAGAGTGTCAGAGGAAAAAAAAGGTAAACATCCTCTTTGCTGCCTGTAAATTGAGTTACTGTAGTTATCTACTCCCACCAAAGGTCAGAGGCTCTTTAGATTTGTTGCAAGACTGACTGCTACAGGAGATTTTTCTTGCCCACATTTTAACGGCATCCACTGGGATTATTTGAAGACACTTGAATAATTTGAGTCATGGTAGACTTTCATTTCTTTTAATTGACACACAGGGGGTAACACGTGCAAAGACCGAGGTCTCTGCATCAGTCAGACAGAATGAGTAGTTGTTTAGAATGCTTCCTCGTAATCCTCCTATGGCGACCTTAAAGTACCTTTAGGTACCTTAAAGCAACAAGAAGTAACACCAAAAACGAACTTTCAGTGGCAGAAAATGTTGAAAGATGCTCAAGGAAATTCCAGAATGTGCTCATGGGGGATGTGTCGCCACATAGCGCTGGTTTCAGGGGAGCATTCTTGTTAACTTTGTTAATAATAAATGTGTCGAAGCTTATCCTGTTTAACCCTAAACAAAACAAACCAGCACTCATCCGTCTGTCTGGAATGTAAAACAAAAAAACCTGCATGAGATATAAATCGTCAGGTTACTGACCTCCACATCTGGTTTTAGACAGACAGACAAAGAGAAGGAGTATGCAGCAGTTTGGCTGAGAGAGAGAGACCCCTTTCGTGTTGCTTCCTGTGTTGATGTGTCTTGTGTGCATAGCTCCGATTGGCTGCTTGCTTTCACCACTTCCGTGAAAACAAAAAACACCAGAGCCTGTCAGCTGACAGAGGGTGTAAGCAGAAGTGCAGAAATGCAGTGGTAAGGCTCTGTTTCCACACAAGGATTAGTCCATAAATCCTCACATATGTGCGGCTGCAGAAAGCAGAGGAGTGCAAACAGGAAGTGGAAAGAGCTTTTGGCCTGTATGTGGGGATAACTGGGTTGAAGAAGTTGTCTGCAAAAATATTAAAGACATGGACAATGAGTATAAACCACTGCCTTCTTCAGAATCGTGCAGTGACGTTACGGGTAAGTGCGGTTTCCTCATTATGTCACAAAGACAATTCTGCATGTCCCACATCAATGTATAATTTAGCAACACAGGCTTTTTTACTGGATATTAATTCCTCTTTATATGGAGGTGTGGTCGGCCATAAATAAGCAGCCTAACTCCAAAATATTGATAAAATTACTATATTTACACTTTCCGTCCTATCAGTATTTTTATATGTTTTTATACGTACTTGAGGAGCTTTATGAAGCTAAAACTCCACAAAAATAATTCCACCTGTTGCTTTTTATCCCTTTAAAACGCAAAAAGACCCCTCAGAGCCTTTTAGACATGTATTTACAATCTATAAAACAGTTTGATTCAACGTTTTTGAGTATTAATGATGCTTAAAGGTGACACTCCAGAGTTTTTCATTGTAAGTTGTGTTAAAACGCTATAAGCACAAGTCTTTCTGTATTTTAACTAGCGAGAATCCAAATCACCTGGTTGTCTAAGTTAAAGGGAAAGGTTACTGCAAAAAAATGAGACTTAAACATGTAAGCATTTACTGCCAGTGTCCTGCCAGTAAATTGGTGCCAAAGAACTACCTAAATCAATGCCCTATGTAAATAAACAAATATAGTTGCAAGCAAATTGGATTTAAACCAGATAAAAATGCCTGAACAGAAATCTACTCCAAGTAAGATACTAACTACTTTAGACCTATACACTGAATTCTCACTCTAACAAACTTAAAAACATTCTTTTACATGTTAGTGGTTATAGAACGTACTGTATTTGTCATACCAGTTCCAACGCCATGAAATAGGAGATACTACCACAGTATGATAATACCGCTACACAACACATAATAATAAGCATGTGTGTAACAACTTTAAAACTTAATGTTTTAATAAAAAACAATTACTGAGCTAATCTGAAGGGGAAAAAAATCCTATTTTGGTTCCCTTTAAAGTTTAAATAACATTTTCATCGCCCGTTAACTTCTAGTCTGTCCTGCTGAAAATGATAGAAAACAATTTGGGATATGAATATTCATCGTCTTTTGAATTTTTCTTAGCAAGTTAAACAAGGATGAAATTACTGACATTGTAAAACATTACGTACATTTCAGCTTCCAGACACATGAACAAATCCGCCCATCTTTGCGGGATTTGGAAATCTATCAGGCTCCCTTTGTATCTAGTAACAAGTTGGTAAAATTACGGAGCAGAAATACAAAAAAAAGCAAAAAAAAAAAGGTATTAGAATAACGTAAACCCTTCACCATGTTCTTACGGATGCCGAGAAATCTTGCTTGTAAAATCCGAGCCACTGTCAGAACACATTGGGAGCAGCTTGTACTGTGATTTACTAGAACCCTGAGTGAAATTAAAGCTAGGAACAGACCATTGTCTTGTCATGTCAAACTCAAGTACCTAAAGCCATTAACTTCATTATGCTGCTGAAAAGCCTCTCTAGCCAAGGTACTGTAGGTTTCTTACGTTATCCTTTCAAGGACCATATTTTCTTTGACATGCAATGTTAAGTTCAGTCTACTATCATACATTAAATGTTTTGAGACTAAATCCAAGTTGAGCTGAAGGTTTCCTTTAATTCCATGCTTCTCAAGCACTGGAAAAGTTGTGGTTGTGGTTGTGCTGGGGCTTCCTAGAGTTTTGCTCAGTTATTTACGCGATAACTGACTCTGATGTTGAGTTACTGTGAACCAGCATTGTCTTGCATTATCTATAAGTTCATAAAACAGGTGTGCAGTGCAGAATGTTTCAAAATCACCTGGTTTAAAATGAAGCAGATGAACACATCCCGTTGTCTTCCTTTTATTGATCATGTTTTAATTTTTAATTTTAAAAAACCCCATCAAACCCAATTTATTTATTTAATATTATGCTGAACTGCTGTCAGGAATTAAGCTAATGGCAATCATTTGCATACTTTAGACCTCACACTTATTCACAGTTAATATATCAGTGGATCTGTCTGTGGAAAATTTGAATATTAGTTGTTTTTTTTTACGTAAAGTACGTCTCAAATATCCAAAAGAAAACTGCGCTGCGAAGTCGTGGTTGGCTGGTGTTTTCAATGCCAATCAGGGATCTCCATTTCCACTCCGATTATAATTTCATATTAGGGTTTATAATGTGTTTGAACTCTAAAAATATGCAGATATAAACATTTTCAGGTCTCCAGTATTTGCATATTTCAGCTATTTGTGGTTCTTGTTTTTCGTCATCGCTGTCTTTCGTTTTCTTTCGTGTTCGTGAGGAGGAATATGAAATACTTTTGTATTACTGTTTAAAAATGTCTGTCAATATAATAACAGAGTCAGAGTGCGCTAAACTGTGACTGAATCTGCTTTAAGAAATATTCTCACCAGCAGGCTTGTTAAAAAAACGGACATTTTTCAAATTTTTATCATATAAAAATTACCCTGAAATCAAGCCTTACAGACTCAATATATATATTTTTTAAACTATAAAAGCCCTGCACTCATTATCTATCAGATGTTTTAACTAATAAAAAGTTAACATTTAGAAAGCAGAGTGTCCATTCCTGGTATCAGCTTACACCCCCCAATCCCCCCACCCAGTGCCGATGCAACCCTCCCCATTGAAGCCAGATGGCTGTTGCACAGGCGGTTCCTCGCCCAGACCATGCTGATTTCCCATCATTCTCCTGTTAATGAGGTCATTAGCGATGCAGTGGACAATTAAATTATCCAAATCTGGCATTTTCTTCACATGTTTAATTCTGGGGCACTTTTTGCTGCTCTGATGCATCTGATAAACTGAGGCCTTCTCTAACTGTCACATTTGCCCTGCAAAGATACTTAGACCACTGGAACCATTCATGCATTTTGTCATTTAAAATGACAAATATACATATATACATCTGTGACATTGTTCTTTAAATGATTGACCAACAAAAAGTTGCGTTTAGTCGTTAAGGTAAAGTAAAAGGATAAATGATTTTCAATTTGTTCTACGAACACAAACAGATAATCCAAGAAAGTGCTTCCAACAACCTTGAAAAATCTTATACATAGATTCTACCTGGCTGTAATTCAATGTCAGTGTAAATCCAACAGTTCTGTGAAAGGCGTCAGAGATTCGTTAGAGAACATCAGTGAAGATACAAAATCACGAGGACTAAGGAGCACAGCAGGCAGGTCAGGGAGAAAGATGCTGGGAAGTTGAATGAAAGCTGAGGGTAGAAAACAAGTTTCCCAGCATTAAAACCCATCAGCTGAAAATGAAAAGAGTATGGCTCAACTGCAAGCCTGCCAAGACACAGCCTTCCACCTAAACCGACAGGCTGGGCAAAGAGAGTTAATCAGAGAAAGCAGCCAATTAGTCCAGCGCTAGAGGAGCAGCAGAGACCCACAGCTCCGGTGAGAGGATTCTGGTGACAAGACGAGTGTTTGTGCCCTGCCACAAATCTGGCCTTCACGGCCTTAGTAGAGGTAACAAGAAAAACTGTTGTTGGAAAAAAAAAGCTATTCAAAATCATGTTTGCCACAAGGTTTGAAGGGGACAAAGCAAACATGTGGAAGAAGATCCTCTGCTCAGATGGGAGCAAGATAATTGATTTACACAACATGCAGGAAGGTTATACATTACCCTGGTCTGAACTGATTAAGGTGACTAAACCTAAAACACATATTTGTATAAAAGACTAAGACTAAAAATAAAAATAAAATGGTTGCCAAAACCACCGCTGATGCAGTGCAATCCTGGAAGAAAACCTGTTAGAGGCTTCAAAAGACTTGGCGCTACATAAAAGGAAAACAACACAAAGCCTTGGTGATTCTGGAATGGCGCTGCTGAAGGTGGCAGCTTTTTGGAGCAGATCTTTTTACTGTTGTTATGTTGTTGTTTTTTTTACTTCTAAGTTTCTACCCGGAACAAAAATAATACATCAACTGCCGCCACAAATCCCAGATGAGGTGAAGAGGAGGTAACGTAGATACAGAGACAGAGAGACGAAGTTCTCATCCATCTGTTCTATCCATCATAATGGATGTGAGATTGTTAGCTAACAACTTGGAGGCAATGGGACCTTACCAGATAAGAGTGCGAAAAGGAATTCAACCCAGAGCATCGTCGTTGATCAAAAATATTGCACAAAACCAGAAGGTCATTGTTCAGAGGCTTCTTCAAAGCTGTAGTAATACTGGCCGCTACAGGAGATCATCGCTTTCCACGAACATCAGCATATACATTAGATCTTTCAAGAAACTTGGATGACAGGAGATATAACACACAAGAGAATCACCTTCAGATTAGTAAATCATTTCTGAATTTAATTTGCAGCTCAAGTAGGGTTGCTTGTAGTTATGTGTGAGAATGGCCCAGTCGAACTCCTAAATCCAAATGTCCTGTGGACCAGAAAATAAATGTTCATAAAAAACAGTTCAGTCTGTACGTTTGCAAAGCTGAAGACCTGCAGCTTTAATTAACTCAATTGGTTGCCACACTTTTAGGACTAATTGTATTATTTTCTTTTGACTTAACATTGAACTTTTTGAGTTTAACATGACAAAAAGTGTAAAATCCTCAATGATATGAATACCCTGGTGCTCTGATCCATGGTGAATCAAGACAGAATCTTTATCTCGTCCTCTTATCCATAAAAACCTTCACATTAAAGTGGTAAACAGAACCCTTGGTGCTGCGTCATCAGGGGGAGCAGCGCTGCTGCCGCGGCACGCAGCACGTTTGTTAGCCGCTAAATCATGCAGCTTCAGCCAGTTAGTCGAGCACACTCCTTCATGCAAAGCAATGCAGAACACTGACACCACTGACAGTTAATTATGGGAGTCACAGATCACACAGACGTGTCAGCTCGGCTACGATTGACATGCCGCATGTTTACATCTCTGTTGTAATGTTGTTTCCTAGTTACTTTCTCAGCATCAGTGCTGTTATTTAGTTGCACATGTGCCTCAGGGCTTGCCATAATGATCGTAAAAAGCAGCCCAGATTCAGGAGAGCGGATCGCTAAAAAGGACTTGTGGGTATAATTGAAGAACCTGCCATCACAGTAGCTTTGGAAATATTTTAGCTCAGGCTGACTCCGTGTTAGAAGGACTGTCATTCTCTGCAGGTCGGTCTCCGCATGGCTCCGTTATTTCCAGCCAAATCTTCAGCAGATACAAAGTTATTTTGACAATGACTCAAAACCAACCAAACCCAAAATAGAGCTAGATGGGCACACGAAAAGGAAGCAAACATATGAATTTTGACGAAGTGGGGTTTTTGGAAGTAACTCACAGGAAGCTGTAGAGGCCAGGTGTTTTCATGTTAAACCGAGGAGATAAAGAGCAAGAAGAAGCAGGATGCTGAATATTTACGCCAAAATGCTACTTGTAAGACTAAGTAAAAAAGTGATAAAAGAAGAACTTTACTGTCTTTCCTCTTTTTTTATAGGTTGTCTCAGACACATTTAAACTTGTGCAGAAATGTGCCGGGTCAGTAATAAAATGTGCTTACACAGATTGAGATGAGATATATTAAAAACCAAGTCTTTGATTAGAGAGCCTTTTTCATCTGGTGTTAGATTTTCACCTGAAGCAATGCGCTTCTAATAGATGCCCAGAAGAGACAAGAACGTCTGAGGCAGCACTTCACCATCCCCACCCACAAGTCTGCAAAGCTCTCCCATGACAGCGACCTAACTTCTCCCAGTGTTTTTATGGGATGAAACCACCATAATCTGCCTTCTGGCTACATTCTCCAATATTTAGCTTCAAAGCTGCAGCTTCAGAATCATAACTGGAGATGAGGATTTGTAGTTGAACCAGAGTTGCTAGTCGTAGCAATAAAGAGCACAAACAGCACAAGAATCGGTCACCAGTAATTTGATTATTTCTCCACTTTGCACTACGACATCTAAACAGAAACGAATATACACTTTGAACGTGTTCACATTCTGTCTTGTTTCAAATGAGGCTGTAGTTTATTGGATCTTACGCGACAGACCAACACAAAGTTCATAATGTTGACGTGAAAAGAAAATATATCTAGTGAGTCAACACTTCATGTAAGTAGTACGCAAGAATTGATGTAAGATTTAAGTAGTACGAAAGGCTGACAATGGTACTCATGCTAATTGACACCATAAGCAATAAAACCCTGTTTTAACAATATCTGCATATACGCAAGGGAATATTACCACAAATAGTATTTAACTGACCTTTAATTAAACAGTCCAGTTAAAGGGCTGTGGTTAGAAGCTGGAGTACCCAGAGAGAACCCATGCATTGAGGGGGACAAGCAAACTCCATACAGGAAGACACCACGTTAGGATGGGAAAGTTGCGGCCAACAATGACTGTATTTGTCAATCCAAAGTTTTAACATCTGTAAATGGATAATAGTTCGAATCAAATTTGCATTGGATTAATTGCATCAAAAGAAAATCCCTCATTGATCATGATAGTGCCACAGCTGTTTCTGTGGAGCATGTTTTTCTGTGCTGTTGAAAGAAAGTGTAGCTGCGAGGAGAGTATTTGATATGGATCTTAAAGCCAGTTTGAGAATTATGCTAAGATTTGTTGCAAAACTGCTCCTTACATCTCTACTTTTCTTCCTATAGAGACGTCAGAGTGCTTTATATGCAGGGATGGTGAAGTAAAAAGCAGCGACCCGCTGAGGAATTTCTGTGACTGCAAGAATTTACTTGCTCATCACGTGTGTCTATCTGCATGGATCCAGAGGGTAAGAAACACTTACCTTGTATGGAAAGCTGAAATTTAGAATTTCACTCTGGCTGTTTTTCCTCATCAGCCACTTGTCAAAACGAGAAGAGGGGGGAGAAACATCTGCGCCAACCTCCTATCAGTGAATAAATGTGTTTGTCTCCTTAGCATTCCTTATTGAGACAAAACATTGTTGCCTAATGAGCTACATTTCAAATAGCAATCCCAATTACTTTTAATGAGGGTTGCTAACAATGATAAGGCATTAGAGGCTAAAACAGTGAGAGGTGCCTCATAATGGACTGGCAGAAATTCAGGAGGCTATCATGCAGCCGACACCTGTCACCCTCTGCAGAACAGCTCATTAACACAGGCAGTCCTCCCTGAACCGACTGAAACAGGAGTTAGCAGGGTGGTGTTTTAACTCCAGACACACCCAGTTGGTTTCTTGTCCTCTTCTTCTTTTCAAAGTTAAAAGTTTTTGCTTGTGAACTACATTTTTGATTTTAGTTCACACAACTTTGGGGAATAGTAAAAAATTAACTCGACAAATCTCTGATAGAATAATGTTGTGACGGACTCAGCAGTCGATCTGAGGGAACGATTTCTTTAAATTCAAGTTTTCCTAATTCATCTCTATGTGGATGAATGGTGGCTAAAATAATGATTTACCAATACCTTGTTTATCAAAGTGTAAAAAATCTTCTAAAGTTTTCGTGATGAAAGTGACATTCTTTGGTCATAAGGACTTTGGTAGGTTATGTAAAATTTACCCCTTCTGTATGTAATAATTTATTTGTTTTGGTCAATTAATCCTTAAAAAGTCTAGTATGAAAATGATCAGTGAGCCACAATTTGTCAAGTCATTTTCGTCTTTGGGACGTTGGTCATAGTCTTGATGGAAGATGGCAGAATGAACCACAGAAGGGATTTGGGTCCAGATACCCAAAAATGTGCACGCAAGGCAGAGAGGTTGAAAAGTTATCAACTTGAACTTGGATGATTGTGTGTTCAAAGGCAGCTTCTCTTATCATATGCTAACGTGCCCCCAAGCAAGGTAATTTACACAAATTGCCTAGAGACCTGCAAATCTATTGCGATTGGATGCCTGAACACAGACATGAGAGCTTTAGCTGTAATGTAACAAAACTATTTTATTAGCAAGTGTATATAGTCGATGTACAGTATTTGATCCATTTTTATGCAGTTTCATTCTTCAGTTGTGGTCAAAAGGGATTGGATGGTGGATGTCTCTAAAGGAACCTGAGCAAATGTGATGGGAACACGGGTCGATTCTCTAAAGCACTGTTTTTTTTATTGATTCGAATTTGTGTTTGATGTATACTGCTGATTCTAAACTCTATTGGTAAGTGTACAAAGATGTGCAGTAGGGGTGACATCCAACGTTGGCAACTTGTACCCAACAGAAATGTTGGGTTAAATGTCCTGTTAATTCTATGGACACACACAGAATCTCCACTTCAGGACAAGCTAAAAATTGTATATATTAACATTAGTATTCAGATTAAGAATATTTGCAACCATTCAAATATTGGTTACTAGCATTATTTGTATGCATGGATAGATAAAAGGATGGATGGATGTAGATTGTTCTAGAGGGTTCTTCAGATAATCAAGATTTTTTTTTTTATATTCAAAACTAAAACCTGCTGAAATACAAGCAACATTCTGGTTTATTGTTATAACAGCCTTGCTAATTTCCAACAAAGTCCAATGACGTATTTAAAGGATAGGAAAAAATAAAATAAAATAGAAACAATCATTACATTTCCTATGTAAGCAGCTTTGCACAGACTTAATCCATTTGGTTTTGGGCTCTATAGAAAAGTTTAAAGTTCCTCTTCATTGTTATGTTAGTGGGAAGAGAGTTCCATAGTTCGTGAGCCTTAAAGGAGAAACACCACCATCCCTAGAATGTTTTGAATTTGGGGACCATAAAGTTTCTGGTGACAGGACATCAAAAATGACCCCAAGATTTATTTATCATATTTAATATGTTGATTGTTTATGCTTATCTCAAATTTGCTTTCATCTTGCTGTTTTAATAGAGAAACACATTGAGAAAGTATTCTTTGTATTTAAAGTTACATTGGACAACTCAAGCCATTTGAAGACATTAGTCAAGGAATGTGTCAACGACTGCCCTGCCAGAGAGGATGTTTTATGTGACGTTGTCTTCCCAAAGTCTGCAGTTGACATCTTGACAGCAATCCAGAAAATTGTTTATTTACATTGTAAATAGCAATGGTCCCAGAAGTGATCCTTGTGGTACTTCCATTTATGTAGGTCAGAATTCAGTGTTAACCCCATTAAACTTGACTGAACTTGTCTTCCCCAAAAATATCACATTGTTACAACTGTCAACAGCATGTGTTACATATGGGGTATGTTTTAATATGAATTTATGTATATATGTAATATATGTAACCTGAACACGGAGAGAACACATGCATGAATAGCCCCTATCGTGTATTTACATTAGCATAAACTCTTTCTTATTCTTACATAGTTTAGAATTGGTTATCTTTTGTAAAGGGATTGCTATTTGAATAAAGTTAGTGAACTTTAGCTTAAACATGAGGTTGCGGGACAGAGACAGAGAGTTTCTAACATACCAACGTTCAGGTTGTTGTTTTGTAAATTTGATCTTTAATGGAAATGTTGTCATCTAAATTGCCAAATGAATTGTGTTTAAAGTGTTTTCAGTACAATCAAGTCAACTCAGCTCAAATCTGATTCAAAAATATAAATGAACTAGGTGAAAAACATGGAAATCTATGCAGTTAGGAAGCCCACCATGCTAATTGTGTTAGGGTTGTAAAGAAAACTGATGAATGTTTTGTTTTTAAAAGAAGTAAAACCCCATTTTAATATAGATATGACAATATCTGAGATACATGTGATAAGTGATGGTTTTTGATCCTAAATGATCATTTAAAGTTAAAAAAAATAGTGATAACTCATTACAGAAAGGAATGAGATAACTTGACACTAAAACTGATAGTGGTAAGTTAGAATACAGATTCCACATATAAGAAATTGACCACAGACCTCAGATTGACCCATCTCAAGCAGAAGTTAACCCAAGTGATGGATCTCGTTCTACTTTGTTTGAGACAAAGTTGATTATTTTGCTTTAGCCAAAAGACTTTACAGCTGGTGATTTCGAGAATCTCCCAAGTTAAAGTCACATGATGGTTTTGCATAAAATGTTAGCCTCAAAAAAACAAAAATGAATATATATATATATATATATATATATATATATATATATATATATATATATATATATATACATATATATATAATATATTTCCTGTTTCGACATTTAACATGGTGTGAAAAATTATAGAAATCGATCAGTGAAGCCTTCCAGTCTCTCTTGGTGCATGGTTGTGTTTTGTCAGCCTGTAATTTGAGGCTTTTGTTTCACCCCTCTTATCAAATCCCTTTCAGAAGCAGCAGATAGGTGTCTTTGGTAAAAAGCCTCTCAAACACCTGTTGGACTCTGTCAGCAGCAAAGTGCTGCCTGTCATTAGCAAGAAGTCTGTAAACAGGGTAAGACATCTAAATGTGTGCCTTATTAAAGAAAACAGTACAATTTTAAAAATGTTTTCTTTCATTTTTTTTTTTTTTTTTGTTGGACTGTAATTTTTTGTTATCACGTTCATACTAATAGCAGGAACACTATATTGGTGTCTCATTGTAAGTGTTGAATAGTTACACCCCAGTTACCATTTTGGTTACATCGTCTGAATACTTTCAAACACACATCCATGACTCCCAAAAGGTTTGACCAAATGTACTGTGATACATTTAATTCTTTTAATCTAATAACATTTAGCACCTGACTGTAAAACTTTCAGTTAAGTTTCAAGACATGAGTTCAATTATTACTATCAGTCTTAAAAACCTGTTCATTTAAAACTATTCGGAAAACATTGTAGAACCGATGAACCGATCCTTCGTCACGTTTGAGTAAACTTGAATAAGAAGACCCGACAGATCTTGAAAGTTGATAGGACAACAAATCTTTGATGTATTTTGGAGATAAGCCATTCAATACTAACAGCCAAATTTTATGTTTATACATTTTATCCAAAGCAACTGTTGACACAATGTTACACTTATTATCAGTCTGACCATAAACTACAGAAAAATCCCTAGTCAGAGTCAGTGGTGACAGTGAAGCGACAGAGGGAAGTACAGAGAGAGTAGTAGAGGGGGTATAGAGGTGTGGGTAAGAGTTAGGATAGGAGATGGTCTTTGAAAAGGTGGGTTTTCAAGAGTTTCTACAAGACAGACAGGGACGCTGGTGTTCTTGTGGCACTCGGTATGTTATTCCCCCATCTTGGAACAACACAAGAAAACGGTCTGGATTGTCTTAAGCGGGGTGTAGGCACAGCTAGACGACAATCAAATAACTGCAGTGACCGAGCAGGGACATAAGCATTGGCAAGAGTATTGAAGCAGATGGGAGCCGTACACTTTAGAACTGTGTAGGCTAGCATCAGGGACTTGAATTTTATGCGGACAGCCAGGGGTAACCAGTGAAACTCAATGAACAGAGGGGTGACATGAGACTTTTTGGGCGGATTGAAGACCAGATGTGCCGCCGCATTCTGGATCATTTCTAAGGGTTTTATAGTACAAGATGGGAGACCAGTCAGGAGCTGGGTAGCATATTGGGTTAGGTTGTTGTTGGGTTAAATTCCATTCTCTGAGCAACAGAAAGCCAGTACCGGGGGGATGTGCTCCATTTTCCTAGTTTTATTAAGGGCACGAGCAAAAATCTTCTGGAAGAGCTGCAGCTGACCAAATTTTTCTGCAGAAACGTTCAACTAAAAAAAAAAAATGCGCGGACGGGTTTCTTAAGAGCTTGCTGGGAAATTAGTCCTCTGGTACAAAAAACGTTTTTTTAGGTAATAGAAGACTGACTTTGCAGTTGTTTTTATATTTAACTGGGGATTCAGGTTTTTGTCCTTTACACTGAAATTTCTGACAGAATCACTAATTTTAAGCTGTGATAACTGAAGCTCTCTAGTAACCCTTGATTTTACCTTTTTAGGTAATTTAAGTTTACCTAAAGAAAGTTTTGGGACTTCCACGCGCTGATTTGCTCTGTGCATCCGCTGGTGACATTGTAATTTATAGCTGCGCATCATCTTTGAACTAGGAAACTAATCATATTACTTTATCTCTAGATAAAACCTAGACCTGTGATTTTTGTCCCTTCTGAGGAAAACCTACATCCTGACCCTTAGACTTCCCTGTTCTTTAGGAAAGGCTAGAACCAGTCAAATAATCTACTCCACTCCCTTCAATATTACACCAAAGTCAACCATGTGAAATGTTGCACTGAGGTCAAACATTGACTAAAAACACAACTGATACCCTTGGGTCTGTAAACGGCGTTACTTCCAGAAAGCACATGTGCAGAGTAAAACTTATCCCAGAGAGGCGGATGGGACTGAGAGTTGATGATTTGCTGTTTTGTTTTTGTTTGTTTATTGATGCTTCTGTAGTGGATTTTGTATTTTGTTAAACTGACTGGGCCACCAAACAATAATCTTTTTATAGTTCCCAATTTATGCTTAAATTAAACATCTTTTTAACAATATTTGTAAGAAAAAAAGTGGTGTATCATGCATATCAATCATTTACTTAAACAAATGACAACATTGGTTCTAAGGGGTGTGTATACTTACGCAAAGGACTGTAATATTAATAATTCATTTCAAGAACCGCATGAATACTAGAGGCTTAGGCCTGTTTAAGGATGAAATTCTTATAGAAACATCTGAAAAAATTACAGTTTGGATCTGAATGAAATTGCACGGATATCAACTTTAGAGACATTATCTTTCCAAATGAGACTGTATCCACTGAACCAAAAAGATCTGATAAGAAGACAAAATGCTTGAAAATCTTTTTATATGCTGAAAAGTTTCAATCAGCGGACAGTAAACATGCTATCCAGAGAACATAGAAACTTTAAGATCCAAGGTAAGATACATTAAATTGTAACTGAAATGCTTTCAGAAGCAGAAGTAAAAACTCATATTTCTTAAAATAATTATTTATTCTGCATATTTAGTTGAAACACTCGTGTTAATCGCCAGGAGGACCGAAGTTTGCTGTTGCTGTGTCCTCTCAGGCGAGCCTCACCTCTCTCCGGACACTCCACAAGTGGCCGACAGCATGCTACAGCAGACCTTTCATCTGCACCACACAGCTGTCAGAGTGAAGAGAGTGTGTCTTCCCACTATACAATTACATACAGACACACAGGTTGATGAAGCCCGCACGCGTGCGAACACACACGCAAACATGCACAACGCTGCGTTCAGCTGACAGCGTGCTCTCGTGTCAGCGGAGAACTTTAGTTTGTGTGTGTGTGTTTGTGCGTGTGTGTGTGTGTGTGTGTGTTGGAGAGGGAAGCAGACAGACAGAGAGAGGGCTTGCGACCTTTTAGAGTGCTCAGGGTATGAGGCCGTTTTTCCTTTTATGGAACAGAAATCAGCAATTGACCTGTCACTTTTGCTCTGATAGCCATCTCTGGAAAGCAGGTCATGCACATATGTCCAAAGTGCCTCTTAACCGCATTTTATGAAAGCAGAAAATGTAATCCAATAACGATTTGACTTACGAGGGAGAGGCAGCCGGCTGGGCGGGGACAGCGTTGGCCGTTACCAGCGATACCAGCTACGTGTGCGGAAAGGGGGTATTTTCATTCCAGTAACAACGGAGTAACAGCGTGTTTGGCGCAAACAAATCGGAGTGGAACAGTGCAGTGCTGGCTTCCTTTCAGCTGCTGATGCGTACTTCATCATGTTTGCAGCCGAGGACTGTCTAAATGAATATGGTCAGCACGGAACGTCTTTTTTTAGTCCGCTTGGTTCGCCCCTCCACCCCACCCCTGTTCTCTGCGTTCAGGTTCCCAAAGACAAATAGCGCGGCGCAAAACTAATTAGTAACCAGGAACTAGTTAGGAGATGCCCTTTGAAATGCATGTCCTGAGGCAGGATTTAAATATAGGGACATAGTCAGTGACTGAGTGTGCCTGGGAGATCCCAGCCTCCAGGCGAGGGAGCTCTTTGACCCTTGACCCTCATTATAGAGGCCACATTCCTGGAGGGGTAAAACCCCAAAGCACAAGGGCAGAGGAGGACTGTGAATGCGAGCTCGGCCTGGTGTGGTTCCCCAACCAGGCCTCTGACTGCTGGAGACACAAAGCGCAGCGTCAGGCTTGACAGATTAATTCATTTTCACACATCTGGTTTCACTCTGTAATTCCATCCAGCTGAAATTCAACACACCGAAAGGAAATCATTGAATCAAGTGAGGAAGACTCGGCCGTGATGCAGGTGGAAAAGAGTAAGAAAGATGGGCCGAGTTTAAACAGTACAGCGAGGGAAACGTTGGACGACAGCCCTGGAAGAAAAAAAAATCATCTTACACTGAAAATGTAGAAAAATGGAACCTTTAATTAGACCACTGCACATTCATTTAGAGCAAGAAAATAAATTCAACTGTGCCAAATCTATTAGGTTCAGAGACGGCTGTAAAGGTTAATTTCATATCACTTCAACCATTTCTGTGTTGATTTGGCCATTTGTTTTGCATTTTGATGATTTCTAAAAGCTTCATTTCAGTTGAGCAGTAGAGTCAACAATATTCTTGTTGGAAATATTCTTAGATCAGACACTCTTTTGGTTTTCTTTGAAGCCTCTTAGGGCTTTTGGAAGACTAAAGGCCCACATCACTACAGATTCTCATCATACTATGTCACATATCTATTTGCTTGAAACCAGATCCATGTGGTTTGTTTGTTGTTGAAAAGCTGAACTTAATACAACGTGCAAACTCCATGCAGAAGGACCCAAGCTAAGATTTTAAACCAAGAGATCCATATATACACTCAAAGCAGCAAATTTCCAACCTGCACAATACGTTCATAATAAAGAGGGTTTAAATTACTACAGTTATTTAAACCCTCTTTATTTCACAATGTGATTCCCAATATGAATGATAATTTGACTCGTCTTAACCATGTCTGCTTGCATAAAAGCATTGAGTTGCTGCTGTTTAGTTTGCATAGTCCCTATTTGTTCTAACAAGCTATTGGGCGAGTGTAGCAATAAAGATAAAGTAGTCAATAAATGTTGGCCATAGTCATGAAGCCAGTTTAGCCCACTTTGAAAAAAATTGTCATACAAAGGAAAAAAAAAATTACCTTTTAATCATGGAAAAAAAAAAACATTTATTAATAAGTGAGTCCTTATATAAAAACATTATTTTTGGAAAAGTAAGGTTTTGATCTATTTTCTACAAATATAATGGTGCTATTTTAAATTTTGATCAGTAATGCGGGCACAGCTTTCGTAGAGGTCTAATTAGCGTATTAATATAGAGTATAACTAATAAAACGTGTTATTTAGGAAAATTCCTTTTGAATGAATTGATACAATAAACAGCGCTAACAGTTCTCCCTCAATATGAGACATTTATTTGCAAGCTATGTAAACAGCAAGTTGAGAAGCCACGCACACACACGGAGTTTATAATTTGCAAACAGACCAGGTCTACATTCATTAGCCCAATACTCCCAGCAATCAGGCCACAGTGCCAGGGGCAGTGATCCTCTTAAAAAAATACAAAAAGTTCCTTCCTAATAGTAGGTTCTTGTAATTATACGCCATTAACATCTATCACAATGTTCTTGAGCCTGTCACCCGTTGTAGCGATGTATTTGTGTCGGTGCGAAACGCTTTTGTTGTCATTAGCATCTAGTGCGGCGGCTCACACACTGTCCACACATTACTTCACTGTGTGTTCGGCTGCGTTCGAGTCTGTGTGTAACTTCTGCGGCCTGCCCCGAGGTGCAAAACGAAATAACAAAATGGAGAAGAACAGTGTGGGTTTCTCTGAATTATGATTATTTTATTTTTTTTTGCTGTTCTTGTTGTTGTTTTGTTCTCTTTTTTTTTTATTCGTGTGCTTTGTTCGTCAAGGCCAACATACAGTTCCAGCTTTGAGCAGTCCAATTAAATGATTATTACTCCATATAGCGCACATTTGGGTTAGATATAACCAAGTAAACATAATTAGCTCGTTTGTCATTATAAGAAGGAATGATTCAGAACTCTATGATTAAGAATAATCAGAAAATTCTTTCATGTCGCTCAGCCGACAGGTTTGTCTTCAGAGCGGCTGTGATGGTACCTCGCTGTCTTTTAATTATGTATAAATCTTGTTTTCTTGCAGACACGTGGGAGTGAAGACAAACTGCGATGTGTCATCTGCAAGGCCAAGGTAGGTGTGCGCTTGGAGAGGGGGACTTGGAACAGAAATGCGGTGAAATGGGTGACGACGCCTCAAATCGCTTAGGCATTACTGTCTGAAATGTCAGCAGTGCGAATTTAAGCAAACACCATTTAAGCCATTAAACAGTGTCTGCATCTTGAAAAACGGCTTCAACTCGAGCAGATCCATAACACTAATGAGCAATCAGCTCTTTGTTTTGCTCCGTGATTTAGCCCATCTAGCAGCCAGTTGTGTTGCTCATGTCTCCTATTCTTTCCCTCTTGCAGCGGGAAAGGAGGGTGAAACATTACAATATTTGGCAAAGCATACAAGGCATGTAATGACAATATCTGTATTCATTTCATGTGAGGAAATTAATCACGCTTTCTTGTGTTACATCCCTGATGGAAAATTTCCATCACGATATTGTGTGGTGTGTTTGGGAGTTTATTTCTGTGAAACGGCGGAGCTCATGTGTCACCACAGATGGGGTTGCATGCTGGATAAGGTGGCCACATGACTAACCATCTCAGATTAGGACGGCTGCTGTTGATGTGTTGCATGTATTCATGGCCGTCTCGTAGGTCAGAGCATCGCTTCGGGGTTTTATGCATAGATCTCTGTGCAGCACCAGGTTTCCTGTGTGTCCATGTGTGTATAAATGGGACAGGGATAAAGCCACAATAACTTTTGGGGTGACCTTTCCATAGTTGAAGGTGTTGGAAAAACAGAATCACTCACATGGTCACACTGTTTCCTACAGAATCCTGTGATTGTTGCTTATCAATTAGGGGCGTCTGTTTGTTTCCACTGTAGAACAAACAGGGCTTAAGTGTAACATTCCTTTCGGTTTGGGTTCATAAATAGTCACTTCAGCTGTATCAGTTTACATTAAGAGTATAATGCGTGACACCATGCATCTTCAAACAGGGGTGCAGGTGTGTTTCACTGCCTTAGGTAAACAGGTTTTATTAGAAACATTATGTTTTCAACAAACCTTTTCTTTAAAAGGTTTATTTATATATAGATGGTGGATGGATGGATAGATAGATAGATAGATAGATAGATAGATAGATAGATAGATAGATAGATAGATAGATAGATAGATAGATAGATAGATAGATAGATAGATAGATAGATAGATAGATTTACCTTCAATCTGAAAATAAAGATTCT
Source organism: Orestias chungarensis (assembly GCA_032876305.1). NCBI lineage: Eukaryota > Metazoa > Chordata > Actinopteri > Cyprinodontiformes > Cyprinodontidae > Orestias > Orestias chungarensis. The sequence continues at coordinate 502,178 of JAVLVB010000098.1, read as the reverse complement.
GTATGTATGGTCTGAAACACAGACTGATGTAAGAGTCATGTGCTTGAAAACTGTTCCAGTGCTGATAGGTTCGATTTACCTGTTACCTTATATGGTAAGCTTTGTGCACCAAAACATTGGGTGATTTTTTATATTTAATGTTTTTCCTGTACGATTCCACAAAAGGTCTTCAAGCTGTAAACTGTGTAGAAATCAGAGTTCAGATATTCGGTAAACACAAACAAACAACAACAAAAAAACGTCCTAGTATGATGAGGGTTAACATTTAGAACTGGTAGTGCTGTATACTGGTGTGTACTTACACGCCTGATACAATGGTAATAAATCAATCAGAGACACATTCTCAAATGTTTAGATAATGACTAAAACTATATTTAACTATAAAGTATAACTAACCTTAACAAATGTAAAGGGGAATCAATAGACACAAATTATTAAATAGGCAAATGGGGGAGAATCTATTAACATAGGACACCCTACAGCATACCCCAACCATTCCCCCAGCACACTTCAGCCAAGCAGGGCCACATTGTATCAGAAAATGGTGATACAATTGGCAAATACTGCAATAACGACATGAGGTGGAATATTTTCCTGTTTTCTTTGTTACTAATCCGTGCTCCATGTCCTCTTCAAGAACTACTGTGTTACAAAAACGTTCTGTGCAGTATGGATAATGTGGATACTGTTATTGCAATAACAACTTATTCGCCATGTTTTTGGCAACCCTACCCAAAATACCAACCTAGATAGTTGTGCCCAAAGCATTTTGTTAGATCAGGCATATGTGATTGGAGGACCTGGTGTGTTGTTTCATGTAGCCTACAGCAAAAATGAAATTTGATGACTTTCTTTTAAGAATGACATTGTAAAAACCACTCTTACATAAAGGACAGAATAGTGGACTATGGGGCTAACACTTGTCCTGTCAACAGATTCCTCCACAGAACGTGGGTGGCCAGTTTTTGGTAGGTTTGCAGCTGTGCATCTGCTTTTTATTTTCCGATTGAACAGAGCTGAGTTAGACGTTGACAGTTTGAGATGTTGTTTTATGACCTACCTCTGCTTTAAACGTAGCTTCAACTTTCTCCTTGACTAGACTACTTTGTTCCCTAGTGTTCACGAGGATGTTGGTTTACTAAAGTTCACTACATACCAGCTGAACTTCACCTTTTACATTTTTACGTTTTTGTTGAAAAATAGGAAAGCCAATTCCAATATGCTGGAGACCTTACTGTGTCATATGCAGTTAAAAGTGGGCAGCTTGTTTTGATAATTCCCCAAATGACGAGGCGTCGGAATAGATTGATGTTATCCAGGCAGTTTGGTCTGATTTCGAAAGTGTAGCGTTATAAAGAACAGAATCAAACAAGGGTGTGAGATTTTTGCTATTTCAGACCCAATCAAACCAATTTGCCCAGACTGTTTTTTGAATTACTAACGCCCATTCTGACAGAACATTGCAAATACCTTAAGCCAGACCAAGGACAAGATTCTGCATTTTTGTTGCATTTCCAGATTAATTTTTGGAATGGTCTAGGATTGCAGCAGTTTTCTCTGTTGACCTCTACATTCCTAATACACACTATATAAACAAAGAACATTTTCCTAAGATTCATACGACCTACCTTGCTAACCTAGGCAGTCCTGAAAACTTTGCTGAAGAAAATTGAGATGCCATATAAAGATTCTGAACACCATCATCTGTCATGCCTACCTCCAGACGCTCACTTGCCTGTAATAAAATCTGGCACTCTGGCTTAAATGAAGGCCATTTTTATTGGCTTTCTGTTACCCTGACCATATTTGGCTTCGGGCAAACACAATTTTATGCCGCTCAACCTGTCGCCACTTTTCTAGTAGCTATGAGGGGACGTTTCTCGTGCTATTACAGCATCTTGCACTGATTGTTGCACTTGTCTTCGCCAACTGTACCTGTGGCATCATTATCAATTATTAATGCCAGACAGTAAGGGTCTTAGAGGGATCCCACTGAGAGACCTAACAGCAATGAGCAGGGAATAGTGGCGTAACTGGTGAATGCCGAAAGTGGCAGCCGTGCCATTTAGAGAAGGATTGAATGAGAGCTTCTATGTATATTGATATGAACTCTGCTGCATTAAGTTAATGCATCAGTATAATAACATTTTAATGTCTGCGGTGGCAAGGCCATTTAATATTTGTCCACAGAGAGACGTATATGTAGAACAGCAATGACTGTAATGATAGTGATAATCATTTGGTGCTGTGCTGCTATCCCTTTAATGCATTACTGCAATCACCCTTGGTTAACATTAAGAGGTTTTACTCATTAAGACTTTGAGCAAGCAATTCTCTTCATGGTCTCCAATTCAATGTGCCAACCATTCCATTCCCTGTCGTTCTTGTCATTTCCCTGTATGTTGTTTTGCCTTTATGCAACTGGGTCTGTAATGTGGGCCATTTGTATGAGTTATGCTAATTTGTTGGGGCAATGAATGCATTAATTTCATTAGCACATGGCCTCAAAGCAATAATTACCAGAGTAGGTGTGTCAGAAGCAATCATGTTAAAATTTGCCAGTTAATTATTAAGATTTTGTTCTGAGGGACCTGGGTTTGACATGAGTCGCCGAGAGGGTGAAGAGGGTGTGGGGGGTGGAGGTTCGGGGGGGTAGGGAGAGCAGAAAGTTAATGCATTCCAGTGGTCGAGGCTAGGTGATTGTTTTTGAGTGCTGTGGGGGCGGCTGCGGTGTTGTGGGCCTACTGGTACGATTTTTGCATGTTGACAGCTCACATTCTGGACTAATTACAACAAATTGCAGAGGTCTAGCTGGTGCTTGCTCCATCCAGGAGGGTGTAATTATTAAGGGAAGAAGGGCCATAGAAGCCTAATGGCACTTGGTTCATGTGACAGGGGTCCAGCAGAGAAGGCAGTGATGGAGAATTGAAAAAAGAAAAAATCAATTAAATCTGATACAAGAAAGAAAAAAATATTTGTCGGGGTGAGGGAGCACAGATTGAATAGCATGTACAAAAACGTACTAACAGTTGATTTCTGCAAAGACCTGAGATTCCTAATTTAGTATTATATTAATAAGTCAAACACTATATATATCTCAATATGTATTAACATGTCTTAGCACAATGCCATATGCTAATGTCTACTCTCTTCCCTATAATAGCTTATAGTTGTCCAGCCAATCAGCACCCAAAAAATTAACACAGCTCAAAGTGTGCTGGTTCCCAAACCGCATTGGATTTTAAATATTTTTTATATTCTTATATTTCAAATTCTAAATAAGCAGAGTTTCTGCAACAAATCATAAATCCAATCTGTTCATCCATCTCCTGCTCCATCCTAACAACAAAATATTTGAAAGCCCACCTGCCATTATAGAGGTATGATAGGATTAAAATGTAAAACAGTGTTTCTTTAAAGCAGGGCTGCCCAATACATGGATCGCGAGAGGAGTGCGAGATTGCACGGCATTTAACCACGCAAACACATGCTAACAGACGCTAATTCTATGTTAGCTTAGGCTAGGATAGTACCGGACCCACTAAACTCTACATATATATATATATCTATATATATCTATATATATATATATATATATATATATATATATATATATATATATATATATATATATATATATATATATATATATTTATTATTTTGTTTATAGGCTTATCTGCCGTATCTGCTTGTGCTCAGGAAGTACCCACACATTCTCTTTTGGGTGAAAAGAATGCAAACTAATATGTGTTATAGATTACATTTAAATTATGCTTCATCCTAAAAGGACAAAATATACAATGATGACGATTTAAATGATATAACATAAATTATTTTGAATCAATTTACTTACTTTACTTACCAAACACCTATAGAGCATCTTTGTCCAGTCACCAGTGAAGGTTTCAGTATATAAATCGGTAGAAACAAAGCAGCATTTTCACACTCACGCTTTCACACACATTCCAAAGTGGGAAATCCTTCGGCATGGTTCAGCACCAACTTAACCAAACCTTCTTCGCCCGCTGTCTCTCAGGCGTCTTCTTAAAGATGCTGGTATTCCCATTTGAAAACCCCCTCCATGAAATAAAAGAAAGAATAAAAACCCTCTTAATAATTCCTTGATTTTATATGGAAAGCAGATTACTGTGTGATTTGGATGACTATGGCAGCTGCTCGAAATTTCATTTGACTAAAAGCAGGACATTCTGTCGAGGCCTCTCGGATGTCACTAAGCCCGTGTTTGGGACAGCGCTGTGATATGAGATGACACATGAAAGGAATTCCTCCTCATGGCTCTCCCAGGACAATGGAACATGGCCTTGAGGTTTGTGCTTGTGTGTGTGTGTGTGTGTGTGTGTGTGTGTGTGTGTGTGTGTGTGTGTGTGTGTGTGTGTGTGTGTGTGTGTGTGTGTGTGTGTGTGTGTGTGTGTGTGTGTGTGTGTTTTTTCT
>JAVLVB010000098.1:474226-497626 GCA_032876305.1 Orestias chungarensis | reverse complement strand
AAATTTTAAAACTCAACTAAGCAGTCTTTATTGTTGAACAGTTACCAACACGTAAGAATAAAAACAAAAACAATGTGTAGAAATTTGTATTCAACTGGTGTGATGTTAATTTAAAAGACTGCAGGTATAATAGACTTAATGCAGAGTCTAAAATCCTGACAAATTGCATTAATCTTTTATCAAACATATGAAATACATTACTGAAAAATAATGTAAATGGTAAATATCATAGTTTTAGGATCATGATAAGAAAATAAATAAAATAACTAAGGTGATTTATTAAAAATGAATATAAAGCCATTGTGAAAATTTGAAAATTGGCACCTTGTTAGTGCCATAAATCGTTACTGTGTTCTACATAATAATAAAGGTTCTGAAACTACTCTTCAGTGCCTCTGACCACTTAAATAATTCTGCCGTTTTTTTTTTTTCACCGGAATCTTTATGGTTGACTTAGTCACATCCGTTTCCTGCATCAAACTCCTACAGTCACAAAGAGTGCTTCAGGGATATCTGATCGAATTTTAAATTGAACCCGACTTTTTTTTTGTTTTTTTTTGTTTGTCCTGCAACTAAAACATGTGGATTTAGTTTCAAAAACATTGCAAGCAGGATTCAATTCGCATTACAGCCAGGCCAACCCTTAGCCAATATTTCCTGCACAGACTGAAACTCTTGGCCATTCTACTTTTATTATTTAACCTTTATGCCCTCTTTCTCTTTCCTGCCATTCCGCCCCGCACACAATTAATTTAGCTTCCTTCTCAGGAGGGTCCTGAGGCTGATTCAATTAAGTTTTCCTTTAACTGCCTTTCAGGCATCCAAACCAAAACTGATGGGGAATTAATAACAGCCCCCATTGGTCTCCACACTATTTACAAGCTCGAAAACAACTGCAAAAAGCAGGAGTAAGTTTGTATGTGTCCGAGTCTGTCTGTGAAGCAGCTGGAAAGATACGGTTAAAAGCAATATTCCCTGTTGTTGAAATCCAACAATGAATGAAAAACAGTACAAATGTCTTTGCATCGCTAATGAGTCCTAGATATATGGAATTTCCTTGTTTGGTCTATAATTTAGAATATGCTGTATTCAGAGAACATTAGGCTGAAAAGTAACTCATTCTACAATTCATGCAAAGAGAAATCACTTACAGTTGCGCCCCTATTTAGGCGGCTAACAAAAGATGTGCTGGACAATGACAGGAGATGATGGCTGCTAAAATGAAGGTTTGAAGTTCACTCATCATTACTATCTTTCAAGTCAACTTTCCTCTAAATATACTCTACCTCCACAGTCTGCCTTTGTCTTCACACAGCGCCAAAGCAATCATTATGTTCAGACATAATGCACCATAATGACAGTAATTTCAGTATCAAATTTTCAAATGTTAGGCCTTAATTCATTGTGGTTAAGTAGCTTAGTTGTAATGCACATTTCCTACCCTTCTCAAAGTGGCGCTCTAGCAATGAGCCGTCTGAAGTCGAGCAAGAGGGCAGCAGACACAAGAACGTTTAGGGATTTAGTCTGAAATGCACGAGATCTCAGGTTCAAGTTTTATCAGAAGTGTTAACCAAAAACCAAAAAAATGTCTACCCTTTTAGTTTTTCACTCCCACTGATGTCTCAGAGATTTTGGTGTGCGTTTTAACGAGCAGAGAAAGCAGCAGGACTCATTTTTGTTCATTATTCAACAATGAACCAGGATGTCACCACATCTGATGAAACGACTTGTCTGACTTAGCTGTGAAATACATCTTTCAGTTATATAATGGGAATGGAGAAGAAATTAGTAGCGCCGTCACTGTCATTTCCAAAGCAAAGATCGCACAGCTCCGCCTCAGTGAAGCCAAGTTTGTGGTCCGATGCTGGACGGTCAAGAAGAAAATGTCAAGGAGGTCATCCCCCTATTTGAGGTTGTCATATGATCTAAGAACAGCACCAGAATTTGTCAGAATTTCTTTCTTTCCCATTGTTGCAATCACCCTAAAAGAAAAATCTTACAACGTTTACCTGTTGTTACTTTCAAAATTCATCCTGAAGTTTATTTTTTTACACTAAATATAGAAAATGTTACATTTTTAAACCAATTATTACAAATTCTAGATGAAAATAAGTACTATACCATATTGGAGTGTTTATCTTGGAATGAAACAAGACGTTTATATGCACTGAATGAAAATCACATAAACGGTTGTTTCCTCACTATCCTAAGTTAAATCAGATCAATCATCAGTTGTCTTAGGTCAGTCAAAATTACGTAATACGTAAGTGTTTTATTTATTAATTTCTTGGCACTTTAATAGGGGGTGCTTCGCTGACACTTTATATTAGCTGATTAACAAGGATTTATTTACAAGATGTTATTTTAGTTTACATTTTTAACACAGAAAAGGGAGGCGGTAATAACGTCACAGTGAACTTCATGCCTGAAACAAAACAACTGGCAATTATTTAAAATATTACCCAAATTAAAGTTAAGAAACCAACTGAAAATTATCTATTGTCCTGCCTAATTAAAACCTGGAGAAAACTAGAAGTAGAAGTTACTGCAGTGGAAGTTGAGTGAATGAATCTGACTGTAGTTAGATAACATATAAAAATGTAAACACTTTTTAAAAGTAGAATAGGAAGCAGATCTTTCAGTTATCAGGATCCTCTCCTGTGGAACCAGCCATGAGAGAAACACCCTTGCCACTTTCTAGACTTGGCCCAACACCAACTCCTTTTTGGTGAATCCTATGTTTAGAGTAACTGAGGTTTTTCCGAGCTTTCACAGGAGGGACGTTACGGTAATTTGTTCTTTTATTTCAACTGTCAACGTTCTTTTTCTCTCTCCATAGAAGTTGTACCTGGTCCGGCTGTGATTCCAGCTAAAATAATGCTTCCTACAACCAAACCCCTTCCTTCTGCCATAGACTTTTAACTTTCGTATAACATTGAACATATTCGGTTCCTCGGCTTCTTCTTCTTGTCGTTACGTCTTCTCAGTCGGCTGAGGCAAATGGCTGCTGACATTAAGCCAGGTTTGAGAAAAAAGGGAATTAAATAATTATGGAATTGCTGTTTGTTGAAGGCTGCATCAATAATAATAATAATAATAATAATAATGATAATAAGTATTTTAAAAGTAATATTTTAGTTAAAAAAAACTGTTTCAGTTTAAATTTTTATTTCCTAAAAATGTTGCTGTGCTTCCTAATACAGGTTTACTACATAACAGGTCAGTTTGTGAAACATATCAGCGTCTCAAAAATTATCATTAACATGCATGGGTGAGATTTCCTTTTTGTTTTTAACGCTTTAATTTAATACAATATCCTGAGGGGAAACCCAGACTTTACAAGAGGTGCTCTAAAGTCACTGTGTCTGTCTGCCTTTAAAATTGCTGTTAAAGCTGTTAAAGGTTGACAGTCTCTTTTCTCCTTAAAATGTACAAAATTATATTGCTTGACCATAGGTTGGTTTACCCCAACTAGGGCTCACTTTATGCCTGCCAGGGTAAAATATTTAACCTTGTTTGACTATGGACTATTGCAAACAGCAACAGTGTTGCATGACTCCAGTGAACAAGCTGAGAGCCATTTTGTTTTAATCAGAGGTCATAATAGGGCTTCATAATACATCAGAGGGATAATTAGCACGTAAAAGTATCAAACGCATACATTTTTTTATACCAGCTTTTCAAAACAACAATCATGAAGCCACATAAAAGCAATTTAGACCGGTTCAGCTAACATGGCGCAGTAAAAAGCTGGAGTACCCAGAAAGGAATGCATGCACGAACAGGGAGAGCATGCAAATTTAGCCCATTTTAGTCACTTATGCCTTCTTAGGGCTGCATGTTCCTACTAAAGCCCATATTTCTTTTAAATAGTTTGATTTATTTGTTGAACATTTGTTCTGGTACAGTCTGGAATGTAAAGATTGAAAAAGTGAAGAAACCTGGTTATTGCAGCTGAGACTCCACCACAGAGCAGGAAACCAACACTAAAATAACCTTGAGGTGTTTCTTACTCTCTTCTCTTTGGGCTCATCTTGACCAGCGCCAACCATTTCCCACACTGAGTTCTCTTGTCCATTAATCAATATATTCCTCACAGCAAACCTTGCTAGTTAGGATCACTATATTCATCATTAGGGGCCCCACAGCCGTGATGCGCTGAGTCTTCTGGTCCCAAACTGAGCTGTAAATTTTGAGATGATCTGACAAACCCGATAGAGGGTTACAGCCGGAATGCTAACGAGGCCGCGGCGACATTTCAATCCTCATACAGTCTGCCGCGCTATACATCAGCCGCAGCGCCCTGCGTCTCGCAGACAGTGACAATCTGAGACGTAACACTTTATTAGTGTCCCTCCCATCCCTGGCGTGTAATGAACAAGGCCATTTAGAGCAGATTTACGATATCTTTAAAACTTGATTGCTTAGAATTTGAGAATTATTCATAAGACTGAAGCGTCATCTGTCACACAGCAAGTGCTGTTTTGTTGGGAACAAATGGTTTTGTTGTGCTTTTTTTAAATGAACTCTGTCTCATCTAGTTTTAAAATAAGCAATTTGTATGCACATATGTCCACACGGACGGGTGTAATTAAAGGGAATATGGTGCGGGTGACAAGCCCAGATCCAGTATTCTTCATAATACATGGAGCTAAAGTATCAGATATAGATAAAAATGGTTAAGATTGGATCATACGGATTGCTGTTCCTGGTGCATGTCTTATACATGTCACGTATAACTTTGCTCGAAGGTGACCTCTGCTGAACTTTCTCAATGATTAAACAATACAGTTACAGGGCTGTTAAAATCACTTCTTCTGTTTCTGCTTGTTTTGCAACAAACAAACATTTCAGGTTTAAAAACAATAAACCTTCTGTATCAGAGAGTGATATCATGGATCCCACATGCAGTCTTCATACAATAACTTTATTTATTACTCACTCATTTGTCCTCTGATTTCTTGTTTTTATGCAGATGATCTGTTGCGTTTTGAAGATTTTCAAAAGGGCTTCACGCTTTTAGACAGATTCTACTTAAGCAGTTTGTTGTTGAACAAGGTCTGGAGATGACTATACGATTATGTGGCTACTAGAATTGAGATTTGTTTACAATGAAAGTTGTTAATGACTGTTACCTACTTACCGGACTATGTCTAAACTTGTGCCTGGTACTTTTAGTAGTTGCACTTAAGCCCCCTTTCCACCAAAATGGTTCCATTGCTGGTTCGGTGCTACAGCCAGAGTTAGCACCGGTTCTTTGTGTTCCCACTGACCAAACTGGTTCCAAACTGGTGCTTAGCAGGCCCCAACTCTTTCTGGGGCCAGAGAAAGAACCGGTTCATGCTCGCTGTGTGGTCCTCCACCAAAGTGCAACAAAAACTTGAGGGGCCTTCAAGGACCAAACTGGTGTTCCAATACATCCAGCGAGAGATGGCTGCAGGAGGATCTGAGCGTAGCGGTGAGCAAATTATTAATAAGCTTAAAACGTGTTGTTGTGGTCTTGTGGTGGTTGGATTTGACACTGGGTAATGGTGACGTGGGCATGGAGCGACGTAATGACGTAGCTTTCCGGCCAGCACCAGTGTGTGGGGAAAAAAAACGGTTCTTTGTTGGTTCGGACTTGGAACCAGCCGCGAACCGGCTCTAGCACCAGCACGGAACCAGCCGTGGTGGAAAAGGGGTGTCTGTTCTCTTCTGCTGTCTTTTGTATTGTTCCATGGCAATTGTATTGTATTCTGGCCTGTCTCCTGTAGTCTGTACTGTGTTTTTTGTCTTGCATTGTCTTGCATTGTACACAACAATGTTTTTCGGGATCAATAAAGTCCATCTTATCTTATCTTATCTTATCTTATCTTATCTTATCTTTTCTTAATTAATGATTTCCCACAAGAGGAAAATGACTTGTTCACATACTGCCCTGAGTGTTTGGATAGCTGCTTTCCCTTAACAATTGAATCATCGCTCAGAAATGCATATTTTATGGGCTAGTTATATTTTTCTCATGGGATTCTTTTTTTGATAATGCAACATCACATCCCAGTAGATTTCCTTGTCTTGCAAGTGAATCCTAATAAGGTCCTCTGCTTGTTACAGAGATTACTGTGTTCACTTCCTGGGGCAGTGTGGTCACCCTTTGTCTGCGATGCCCAGATCATCTCTCCATTACACAGAAATCCCGAGGCACAGGGTGGGGACTCAAGTGAAGGTCCTGGGATGTCTCCACTCCACATGCAAACAGAGACACGCTGCTATAGCTGGAGGCACGGCAAACCGCGGCCACAGCCCCAAATGAGGCCTCTCAGGATAGATTTCCCCACAAACACAAGTCTTATCTTGGCCCACATACGAACGAGAACTGATTACACGGTCTATATTTCAACGCTCTGATTAAATGGAATCAATTTCCCTTGGCCTATTTAAACCTAACCCAACCTGCCTCATAATGAAGCCAAATATAATATCAAAGCTTTAAGACCTCGGATCAATCCAAATGTACACTGGACAGACTGGTGAAAAGCAGTTCTGGCTGACAATGCACGCAGTTTGCATTAGTTGGTAATATTATACATTTGGAACTGCAAACCCTAATCAACATTTTCCCTTTTTTTGCAGAAAAAAACTGTGATAGTGGATGAAATATAATACACCTCAACAAATACATTGCTTTCAATCTGTGATATGGGAGGCACAGCATAATATTACTTTGACAATTTCCTTTTATTATCTAACATTACCCGGCACACACAGAGTATTGACATTTTAATGTATTCTTTCAAAGATAGGACTAATCTGAATGTCAGATGAGGCTTTATATCCTTTTTCAAGAAGTAGGCCTGCTTTTTTAATCATATCTAATTTAGTTATGTTTCCCAGAAATCTTTAAAAAAAAAAAATTCCGCCACATTTTGCAGTTATTTCAATACAATTGATGTGTTATTGATTCTTAAAACTACTTATAATAGAAGTCAGTGCTTGTCCGGTTAGACTAACAAAAAGTTCTTTTGAAATTTTTACGTCGCACAAGTTTGCATGTATTCCATTGTGCGTGTTTGTGTTCTCACTGGTTACTCCTAGCAATGGACAAAACCATAGTTGTTGGGTTAACTGGTCTCTGTATACAATCCTGGGGGCCGGGTTTCTGCACGGCTGTTGAACCTGTGTGTATGTGTGTTGCCCTGGTTAAATCAAAATTCGTTCAGAAACGTACTAAATTCTGATTCTGTTTAAAAACATTAGTCAACGAAATCTGCATTTATTTAAACTGAACATATCTCTGCTGATCTATATGTTGCTCTCGTAATGTTACAAGGCATTTGCATCACTTATCACTTAATGAATAGATGTAAAACTATTTTCTCTGATTAGAGAGGGTGGTATAAAATAAAAAGAAACACTATGATTATAATCAACTCCAGTACAAAAGGTTATTTCTGGAAAAAAAACTCTTTTTATTGGCAATGAAGTCTTTTCAGATTCTGTGTGTGTATGCATGTGCGTGTGTGAGTGTGAGTGCTCAGAGGTCACATGGATGGCCGCCCATGAGTGGGCATGTTTTTAAAATCCCCCACAGTCTTATAGCGGGGCCTCGGCAAAGCTCTTGATTAGTTGTGGTTTTATGTTTGGATGGTCCATTTAATTAGGTTATGTATGAAATAAAGGTCAGCCAAAAGTAATGACAAGGGTTATTTACTCTTGTTAATTGAGGCTCCATCTTAACACCACAACTAAAGGTTAATGTTCTCTTGGTATGTTATTTACTGTCCACACTCCACCACGCACCGCACACATAGGTGGGAGGAAGCAGCACGCTCCACAGGTACAAATGATTTGTAGCATATTATTGACAATAGCTAAACTTCGGGTAATTAATGTGCCCATTGTCAGCCGTCTGAAACACCCTCCCCCGAACCCTCATTTGAATAATCTGACATTGAAGTTTCCTGGTGGTAGGAGCAGCCGGTGTCACTGCTGATCTCTCCTTTAACTAACCGCAGATAATTCTCCATGAACATGTAAATCGCAGAGCAACTTTTAGAGCGAACTGAAAGGTAGATTTGAAGTGACATCGTGTGATTAATTCAGCTGTTCTCTAAACGACCCTTATTTCTTGTCTTCACAGGAAAGCCTTTCTAATAGTCTTTCCAATACTGATTATAATTACAAAAATATGAACCTGTAGGTTAATAAAAATGGTAATTTAACTAGTATCAGATTTAATTGACTCTGAAGAAGTACTTAGACGTGTTTGCACTCTGGAAAATCTACATGGCTCAGCAGCAAAGAAATTGGAACATCTAGCTGTCAGGATAATAAATTTGAGTATTTCATCACTGTAATCTTCATACAATCTTCTTTTGTGCTGGTCTCCACCACGTGCTTCTAATGTAATAAATCACCTCCGTGTTTGGAATTGTTTCATATGTTTTCAAAAGAAATGTATTAAACTGTGAAGACTCTAAGGCCAGTTTTTCGCCAGTGGACAGCACCTGTATAGATTTCAGATTTGTAAAAGGTTAGCTGAGCTTTCAAGCTTCATCGGACTTTAAGCAAGTGGAAAAATGAACCATAAAGGATCGGACAGTACGGACGTAGGTCGGAATGTATGCTGCTACGTTTACAAAGCCGATATTTTTCTGTGCGGATGATTATACGAGCTATTCAGTGCAAGCGGCATCTGATGTCTGTGGGAAAGCTTTATCAATCAAATCGAAAATATTTTTACGATCCCAAGGCATGCAAAGAAGAAGAACATAGGCGTGACACAGTTTACTGCATACTTGAATAGCTCCATCAAATGTGCCAACAAATATAACAAAAAAAAAGCGTATAATATCTAAAACTCTCTGCAAGCTTTGCAGTAGAGTTTTTGTATGAATCCTCCTCAGTCCCTTCCCTCCCCCATTCCTTTATCGTCCGACGCCAAATACCAGCTCACAGTGCTATCATTTTTCTGTGCTTGTTGGCAAAAAACAGAAAGCTAAGACGATTTATCTGCTTGACTTATCACACAAAGACAAAGAGCTGCAGAAAAGCGACGTCCAACTGGGAGGACTGAGAGTGGGCACACCCAAATGTCCTCAGGCCTGCCACTAAATACAGAATCATGTTACAGGTGCAGGACCCATTACTCCTGTCCGTATTCATTCTCAATGGCTTTGTGAAAAAAAAAACAATGCATGTGAGTTGGATCCGGAGATTACTGGATGTCAGCTTGCTGTTGCTTGTTTAGGGCAGCCTGGACATCGAACGCCATTGCAAACAAGCCGCGACAGTGGCAGGACATGCCGACGTGATTTCAGCCCTTGCAAACCCAGACCCGGTGCAGGAGTGACGTTGTGGAGCTTTCCACTTTTTTGGGGAGCCATTTGGCCTGAAGCTATGGCTAATGGTTTACTCACTTCCCAACAGGCCCTCGGGCGCCAGGTAGTCTCACGTTGTCAGGCTGCTCTCATTAGGTCCTATAACTCTAGCAGAGACGGCCACACACTGGAGGCCGTGCAAGTGGAAGCGCTGCGGACTGACAAACATATTAAACGGTGAAATCTCCTTGTTGTGGGAGGCAACTCAGTGGGCATGGAGTGCTACTCAAACAGACATTTGTAGGTGTATTCCTGCTCTATGTGGTGTGCAGCCAAGTCAGTGTAAATTGCCTTTAATTGTTTGGAACCTCAGGGCCACAGGAAGTAAGTTACAGCTTAACAGAAGACGTAATTATTTTATTTGACATTTTATTATAGTGTGTTTCCTACTGCAGGTCTTCACTATTTCCCTTCAAACACAAGCACTGTGCCATGTGATGTCTGGTAAGGTCATGTGTCGTACAGATGAGGATAATAAAAGATCATTTTTGTTGTAATAGTCTACGAATATAATAAATACTTTTCTCACTTATTGGGTCTCTAAGTGTGTTCATGTATTTGACGTTTTTGTTGTTGTTGTTTCTGTGTGTGTGTGTGTTTGTTTTTATTTTCATATTTCTGTTATAAAACATATCTATCAATCTGGATAGAAAAAAACAAAACATTTTAACAGTTTGAAATAAAAAAATGCAATTCAAGGGCAAGAAAAAATTAGATTTTTGGTAGTATTATACAGAGTGTAATTAATAAGTTGATTGATCAAAAATAATTTAGAAGTGCTTATATTTCTGTGGTAGCTTTTAAAATATCAATATTTTGTTGAAAATAAAATAAATGGGGAGATAGTCTTCGACTAAGACGCTCTGGTTTTCGACCGACCTTGGAACTCCTCCCACATGTCTTTCTTTCCCCCTTTCCTTTCTGCTTCTCTTCTGTCTGGTAACTGTTAATAAAGACTCCTAGAGCCAACAAAAAATTAAAAAAAGACTCCATTATGTTTTAATGCTAGTTTCCATCACTGAACTCAACACCTTGACAGATTGTTGCACCTCTGGATTACAAAGACGTCCTAAAATCTCACAGCCACCATTTGCCCTCTAATAGAAAGGCTGTGCTTTGTTATGTACTTTAACTGGGCTTAATTTTAAATAATGCAAAATATTTGAATTTATATCCAATGTGATGAAAAAAATGTAATCCTGTATGAAAGCCTAATAAATATTTAAAATTGCAAAAACATTAATGTATAAGTTGAAATAAGTACATGTCAATCAGGCTTTATGGTTTTGATTGTAAAGCGTTATTTTGAATCTTCCCATGCAATCTTTTGTATATTCTATACAGAAGTGTGGGTGGCTGCTGTTATTCAGGTCAGCAGTTTATTCATTTTCATACACTCAAGTGCACAGATACTCAATTTAATTATGGGAAGGGTTAGAATAATTTATTTTAGATATAAAGAACCTTGAGTTAAAATGATACTTAGACAATAAAACATATTGAAACATATTTTTCATCCATTGTCTGTACACACGTTTTGCATGGAGGGTCACGGAGAAGCTGGTACCCACAGTGTTGGAGAGCAAGCAGGGTTGAATAAAAACAGAGAAGCACCACAAACATACTCTTATGGTTTTAATACTGTTATCTATAACATTTTTTTATTTTAGCAAGAATAAACATCAGCTACAGTTTTAATTGCCATACATCAGATTATTGAACCTTATTGTTGTTTACTTCTTTACAGAGCAGAGCACACGTATAACACGCTTATTATTTTGTTAATTATTTGCTCAGTAAGAAAAGGTTGGCTGATCAGAGGGAATGTTTACTGTAGCCTAAAAAAAGCTTTGTACTGTTACGGATTCATTGTGGTGTAAACTGTGGTGAAATCAGAGAGGGCTCCTCACTAGTGAGAAAGTGTAAGCCTCACTTGAACCACAGTTTGCTAACTAACAACTTTTTCAGTGTATTCAATCATGTCTTGTAGTGTTCTTTTTTAAATAGAAATATTTAAAAAACAGAACTTTGTCTTCATTTGAATTATTTTTCATTATGCCATGATTAAAAAAATAACATATTTAATTCATAAGCCTCAACTAAACATGCAAAAACGTATTCTCCAAATACCTTTAACATAACAGATAGTGAAGAGGACGTGAATAGATTGTGTTAATCCAAGCTTTTCTCTCTCCTGCAAAGATCAAGTGGAGGTCACCAATCTAAAATGTTCATGTTTATTGAAAGCCTTTCAGTGAGAGTTCACGTTAAGGAACCTCTATCAAAGCTTCTCTCTCTCTCTCTGCCGAGAAAGTTGTTTTCCATTGGCTCTCATTCGCGAAAACATGGACCTTGAAAACGGTTATTAGTTTGAGAGCCGCAATCCACGTTCACAGAAACTGCCTCTGACTCTTTGTCTGTGGGACTTTTGTCTCAACGTGTCCACTCCGAGAAAGCAGTCTTGCCTCCTTCAGGTTTTTTACTGTTAAACAACTCATCCTGGGTACTCTGCCTTTACCGCTTCCATCGTTTGTCCTGTAATCTTGATTGATTATCTGCGTGTTTGACAATGTTTGAGCAGCTGTCATGGGGTAATATAAGCACTCCGGCCTGTGGAGTAGATTGTATTGTGCTAAGCTAACATGTCATCAAGAGGCAGTCACCTTTTTATTACATTTTAAATGTGACGTAGGGTTGGATTACTATTATTTGCTGGTATTATTTAAGACATCACTGTGGACTGCCCCTTTAAAGAAAGACTTAAAATGTCTGATCTGAAAGCACAGAAACAGAAAGACGTCAGTGAATGTCTGAACCGTCCACATTTTAGAATTCCCTTAAAGTTTTTCTCTGTTTGCATAAAAAACAGAATTAATTTAGAGGGAAGATCTTATTTTTGTATTTTTTTTAAATGCTTGGACTGTACTGGTAGGAACCTGTGAGAATAAGGATAATTTTCACGTTTATAGCAGCCAAGTTTTAGAAAGCAACTGTAAATATTGTTGGAAGTAATAAAAAGCTTAATAAGAATACATTGGTCAGGCAGTTTGCACCCTAAAAACACATAAAGAGGCTCCCTCTGGCTCTTAATCTTCTCTTATTCTTCTAGATGACATATAACCGAGATAAATCATTATGAATATATAAACATAATGAGTACATATGGATTTCTTTTTAAGATCTCTCATTAATTATACTATATGTCTTGCTTTATTTGTTGCAAAACAGGATGTTATTTATTCTTAAACAAAGTAATAAAACCTTTTAAGATTTAGAAGATTCCTTGTTGAAAAGAACATACTTCAGAATCTCCAACCTCAACATGACTCTCGGGTTTCCAAAAAGCTTATAAGAATAACAGTTTACAAGAGTCATCTCAGTGTTCTGTTTGAGCTGGCTACAGGAAGTTTCGCTCTCTTGCCAAAGCAACGAAACATCCCTGAGGTAAATATGAACCGAGACCCTTCACGATTGCTTATCTTCTCTCCTTGCAAAGTCAGCTACCAAAGAATGAAAATTGCAAAAGCATGAAACGAAAAGAGGACGCAAAATGAACTGACAGGTTCTTTGTTGTGTGGGTTGATCAAAATTCATATAATTTAAAGTTTACATTTAAATCTTGTCTTCCAGCTTTTGTGCTTTGACTGCAGCACCCCAACGATCATAAGAAATGTGCTAAGATAAAGTATTCTTACCTTACAAGCCACTTCCACACTGAAAAGTGTTTTTAATATGAATACAAACTGTATATAGAAACAATAAAACCTGATTTGTCATTTTCAAACCAAGGATATAGACCGTTTCATGTCGTTGGTTGACTGTGGCTATAAAAGCTGCAATAGAAAATAGCCTGAAGTGTGAATAAGGAAACATGAAGCGGTGGTCTCAATTTTGGTCAAATCCAAGTTTTGAATGTTAGTCGAGTTTGAAAAAACCACCTCAGTTTCTTTGGAGGGAGCATCCACAGTAGACTCTGAAAGAAATGAAGAGCTTTAGGCGACAGAGGAAAACGGAAACGTAAAAGTAATTTGCCAAATGTTGATTATATTTAGCACAAAACAACATGGATAAAAATTAATATTACTTAAGATACCCTTATATTTTACCCTGCGACTATAGCTTGGTTCTTGTTTTTATCACTTGCGTCTCTCCTGCGGATTCTAGACCCTCTAAGCTGTGTATCGTTTAATAAGGTAACTTTACAGGAGCATCAAAATCCACCATGAGTCCATTAAACGAGCTGCTACTTCCCTCCACTCTCTTCCTCCCTTTGAATTAGTCTTTCAAAACGAAAATAGAAAAGCACGCAAAACAAGTCAAACTAAAATAAGCACCCACCTATACAACCTTTCTCTCTCTCCTCCCGTTGTACTCGTGTTTGTTGGGGTTGAAACAGATAAGAGGAAAATAGTGCATCATAAACTGGCTGCAGGCCTCGGGGCAGAAGCGTCTGCTCTAAAGCTGGATAATCTCATATCAGTGTGGCGTGTTCATTTAGCTTAAAAGATAGGACCGTTTTAGAAGCACCTCCTTAGGTTATTATGAAGCTTTTCATTCTCAGGATGATAAACTCATTCTGGCACCTGTGTAATTTCCTAATGACACATGATTTTTTATTTGATTTTATTTTGCCTGCGCCGACCGAGGGCTGTGGAGGAATTGCAGCGGAGCGCCGAGCTTCGTCTGATATGCCAGGCCCTGACATCGAGGCAGAACCTGGCTGGGCTGTTTTAAACTCCTTTAATTAGGCGTGTTTACTCTGTATTTTATTTGCGGAGATCACGGAGGAGCCTGGGGAAAGGTAGATTTAATTAAGGGGACACTGATGAAAGCACACAGCTCGCACAATCTCCAAAGTGTTTCCACTGATATCGCTGCGAAATATCCTGATGACAGGTGGTGCCGGGGAGGAGTTGACACGGCTGCGAAACAGAATGATTTGGATTTCGTTCGCACCATGTGTAGGTGGGGAAGTGTTATAGGTCCTCTGTCACACTGCTCGACTGCCAAATCCCATCCGTTTAAACACACAATCCGACTCGTGCAGGAGGCGTTCGATTGCAAAGGTGAAAAAAACTCCGCGTTAAAAAATAAAAGATGCACCTGCATGTTTGGAACTCTGCTGGTCGATGAGATAGCGGCTTCGCAATTAGCGAGCGCAGACCTGCCACATTGTCAAATGCCTTTGCGCTGCGTCTCGGCGATAATTGTCACAGCCCCTTTCTTTAATTGCAGTCTGTCATGTAGGCAGCCATATTCAGTAAGAGTTCTTATCTGCCCGTGCTCTAACATTTGCCAGATAGGACGCTGGTATCAAAGTTAATAACGATGTAGTAGGGAAATAAAGACGTTATCCAAAGCTTCTTAATTTTGGGGAAAAGGAAACTCAAAATGCACGGATGCATCAGATGATCCTGGTCGATCCCATCTGTGAACGTGTAAAAGATGAATCATTCTGTTTTAGTATAGCCACCCGGTATGCAAATCACTGTAGAAAGCAAAGCTGGAGTTGGACTGGGTTTGGTTTTACTACTCTGCTTTGGTCGCAGTTTAAGTCAGATGTAGACGGAAATCTCATTTTATGCCAGCAGATGGAATCTGGATCTCTAACCTACAGAACAGGAATTGCTACAGGAAATTTAAACAACACTGAACGTATCCAGTCGCTCTCTTGACATCTCACACCTGCTGCCGCTCGGCATATAAAACACGAAAGATACAAAGCTGCTGTGAAGGCTGCAGCAGATACGTTTTCCTGTTGTTTTTTGTTGTATTTGGTTTAGGAGGCATTGGCTTATTCTGTTTTCCAAAAGTTCTGGATTCAAATGGTTTAAAATTTATAGTGCTCAAATTTAATGAGTCCAAATGTTGTCTGGCTAAGATCTAGATCCAGCAAATTAGAATTTTAATTAAATAGGGAAAAAAACTTTAATACTACCAAAGAAAAAGAGAAATGATACGTTCATCATCTCCCACTTGTCCAGGGCCGGTGGTAGAGGTGCAGCGGCATTGCCAGAGCCTCCCAGATTTCTCTTTATCCAGCCATGTGGGCCTGCTTCCCTGGGGGAATCCGAAGAAGTTAATAGTATTATTATTAGTATTATATGATCACTATAGGGCTTCTTACCTTCTGCTTTATTATATTCTGGATTGAAATGGTACTAGTGGTGCAAGTACCGTTTATCTGGTACTGACTATATGAATTGCATTGTATTACACTGAATAAAATACATTTAAAAAGAATTTGCATCTGATTTAAGAAAAGGAGTACGACTTATTTTTTCTTTTAAAGTGTCTGTAGATGATATTTGTTGTGAGCAGTAATAATTCATATGATTAAAATGAAGTATTTTTTTTTAATCATCGTCATAGATGCACAGTGAGAGAAGGTCCCATGTTTCTTGTATTTTCTCCCAGTGCATTCATTGGATCTCTCTGGGTACTTTCTGCCAAACACATCCATGCTATGTTAACTGACCTCTCTGAACAACCGTTTGATAAGTGAGAGCATGTTTGTAGGATTCTGCGATGCCCGCACTGCAGACACGCAATCCAGAGGATATTAAACAAATACATGGTAAAACTGTTACTAGTATTAATAATAATACTGAAAACTATGTTACTGTAGGCTGAAAGGTAGAGATAATAGTTTCTGCCAAAATAAACACATGTTCTTTTCACCTGCATGTTGTTGCTTCATACAAACTTTTTTATCAATGATAATGATAAAGAATCTTATTCCCAGATCTAACCATACAGCGATACATGTATTTCAAGAGGAGTGGCAAAAGCAAATGAGGTATATAAGCAGATTAAGGATATCATTACTGCTCTTTTACTTCTGTTATTTATCTGTTTATGTTTTCTTTTACTTTAATTTCCTCCATTTCTGTCTGAAAAACAACTTTTTTAGGAGAAATATTTTCTCCAGTTTTGGACGTTGTGCAGCTGGAAGACTTTTTGCTGATAGTTTCTTATTTTTGGACATTTGCTACAATGCATAACTATGGCAATACATGACTTTACAACTAGTAGTGTGAGTTAATAGGTAAAACCACAGTTTTGCTCTCATTACTAACAATACAAAGCTCTCAAGTGTGGAGATAGCAAGAACAAAACACGAGATGGTCGGAGATCAGCTTGAACTTGTTTTCACATATAATGTAACATGCCTCCAGTACGATTTAACTGAGAAAAAACTTAATCTGTTGCAAATAAAAATAAAGCGACACGATTTTTGCATTAAGGTAGGTTTCCACAACAGGATCCTCTGAAGGAGGTAGTTTTCCTTCCCCCTGGGTTTGCAATTGAAACCGGTTTCAAATCAAACAAATGAGAGTAGAATTGTACCTAGATAAGGGTTTTAGTAGCGAGGTGGGACCTTTTGGATGGACTCTGAACTAAAGGTTAGGTTTTTTACACAACATATAAAATGGAACAACCAGAGATTTAATTCCTGTTGTATTTAGTTGTACTGGAGTTGAGGAAACTCAGACTGACAACTGAGATGATGTTGCAGTTCTACGTCGAGTCCAGCTAGGGAACAGATATAGGCTGCTGTGCGGACTACTGAGAAAGTGATCGGCTGCAACGGGAGACCTCTACAGGAACTGTACATCTCCAAGACTTTACGACGTGCAGGTCGGATTGCAGCTGACCCTTCTCACCCTGGACGCTGTTTGTTCAACCTCCTCCCCTCAGGCAGGAGACTACGGTGCATCCAGATCTTCACGCCATAAGAACAGCTTCTTCCCTTCAACCATCGGGCTCATGAACAACAGATGAATAACTCTGGATTAACACGGCCACTGTGCGCACCTTCATGTACCTGTTGTCTTTGCATATGTGTAATTACATTTTATTCTATTTTATTTTATTTATCTGCACGATCACATCAGAAAAATCTCCCAGTCTGTGAACCTGTTTTTACTGTCATTGGCAATAAACCTGATTATGATTTTCACCGGCATGGATTGCGGCAGCACTTTTGGAGGAGAACAACCCACTCACTCGCACCCTGGGTAGATACAAAGTTTTTGAGTACTTTGAGCACTGTTTGCCTCTATTTCAGCGATCACTCATCTGTGGTAGTCATGTGGCAGCACTTTAAATCTTGATGTGGATATAAAAACCAAGATCACGTTGGGAAACCTGTATAAGATTTCTCACACATTTCTTTGAGGGGGAAAACCTCTTTTTCCTGTTCATTTCTGGATTCTAATTTAACTTTCCTCTTATGTAAATTTATTCCTATAAGGATTACGATGTATGTTTAAATTCAAAAAGGCAACGAAAAATAAAATAAACCATCCACATTTTCTTCCTCTCAGCACACTCCTTTTTTTGTTGGGGGTGCCAAAACTGATTTTGAACTATTTAGAACACACCGCCAAAAACTGAAACACCCAGACGGCCAGTTCGGTGTTTAGTTTCATTAGAATATAACACACTCTGCCTCACAAACCTGAGAGATTTAAGCCCCATCTGGATGTTCTATTTGGAAAAGAGAACCCTTAATTATTTTTGTAGACATACAGGCTAATCAGGACAGTGTTGTCACCTTTTAATCCAAACTATCAGCTACTTGCTCAGCGCTGGGTTTATTTTTCATTTAAAAGCTTTTAATTTAATCCAAAACTTAAAAACATAAAACTTCATGGAAGAAGACAAAACCTTGAAACCTACAGTTTAACATTTTCTGTTAATTACAGCAGTGTGACAGTCCTGTAATGTGGATATTCAGATAGTACAGATTAAGAAGAGACAGCAAATTAGAGTAGGAAGAAATTCCTTGTTCTTTTGATCTTACTGAAAGAAAACCAAGTTAACACCGTGAAAATATACCAATTAGGCAATGTTAATTAAACAAAGCAGCCACTAGCATTATACACATTCAGCTAAAGTTAGCTATTGTCATGAACAAAGGTCTACAAAACAGGGAGAATGTCAACAATACAGAGAAAATGAGACACATGGGAACTAGAGATATGGCCCTAGATTTTCCCTCAGTGTCACATCTTAAATAGTTCAGGAGTTATGTGCAAAAGTTGTGCAGGATAATGTCTGGTGACATAGACTTGTCACATTTTTCATCCCCTACTATCCAGTCCTGTTGCATTCAGATCACACCTCTTCAGGCAGATAAAATTTCCTCAGGATTAATGTCCCAATTTCTGCATTCCCCAACACATCCCAGTTAATGACATTGATTTAAATCACAAGATAGTTTGTAGGGACTCATATTACTTCCAAACGAGAAAATAGATCAGCCTTAAGGTGTTGGGGTTTTTTTGGCTCTTTTTTTTTTTTTTTTTTTGCAACACATCTCTGGCCCTGCAGCAATCGTTGAGATGGGCAGTGGCCTCTACTCTGAGCTTGACAGATATTTCACTCTTGTTCACACACTGCTGCTCGCTTCTTTCATACTTTTCATATTTGATTGAATCCTCAAAGTCAAATACTTGTTGCATCATTTTCCTCCATAAAAGTCTTCTCTGTTTTTGTCAAATTTAAATACTTTTTGATTAATAAACTTGTTTTAACACCAAGTAAATATAACTAGAAGAAATACCGGTATAAAAAAACTGAATAATTGGTTATGTTAATAACTTATACAGTTTTAACATTTTGATATTGGCATTGACTCTTTTAATCTGCTATGGCAGAACTTTGCCCCACTCTGCTTTGCACAATTGTACCTCAACCTCAGTGTTGGGTTTTCAAGCATGAATGGCTTTTTTTTTTAAATGAGGCCACACTCCTGCCTCTGATTAAGCCTCTCCGAAACTCTCTTTTTTAACTATACAGAGATTAAATTACAGATTTCCTTTGAAACATTCTGGTGCTACATCACCCAAAACTTTCAGTGTCATGCTTAAATACTTTACAGTGGGAATTCCTTTAAGGTTTATTATTGTAACATGTACAAATATTTAAAGTTTCGGTGGTGTGAAGATTTTTTTAACTAATTATCTTTGTGTTAAAGATGAAAGTTAGTTGTGTTCCTTTATCTTTCCGCCATTAATGATTCGCTTTCTCTGTGAATGGAGGAACGTTCCCTTTTTCTATAGAACTTGACATGTTTTAAGTGGCTAAGTCATTTCATTAAATGTTGCCCCGTATCACAAAGTCGTTTCCCATAGACAAAGCGACATGTTGGCACCACTGACCTTTAGAAGAATGGAACACCACTGGTCCAGTGTCACATGAGGCTATCACATTTGATTAGCTGTTGTCCACAAAACACTTTTTCACTTAAACCTGCTCTCCTAGACTTTTGGGAGACTTTCCAGACGTGAGGTTGATCATAGTTTGAAATATCTTTGATGGGTAGAAGCTTAATTTTTTTCCATTTAGAAGCTAATTACACACACAGACAACTGTGTTAATGTTTCCACAGTTATTATATGTACTTTCTAGATGTTAGAGTTCCTTAACCAACTGCCCTTCAGACCCTTTGAGTTCACCCAGGAAAATTTCATAGTGTGTCCTTGGGATTTGGGTAAGGTTAGAATGGACCCTCATAAGGTTCCCACTGTATGCTATCAACCAAAGTACCACAGTAACTGTCTAATTGATATGATAAAACCTTTTTTTGTTGACAAGAAATATGTCCAAGCAGCCAGATTTATTGTTTTTGCTAGTAAGGGAACAGAGCTTTAGCCTTGTTTCATCCATGTGAGCAGTCTGTCGCAACAGGAGGAGGAAGGGCAGAACAACTATAAAAAGCTTTTGGCTTTTTTTCTCTGAACTTTAAACTGGTATATTCTGAAATGTCAAGATCACTTGTACACTTGCCCATACCTGCCATACACTTAGCCAGAATAGTGTATGGCACATGTGAATGCTTATGACGAAAATGTTAGAGAAAACAAAAAGCAAAGGCAGACCCAAACAGCTACCTACCACTAAAAATATGTATATGGAACCTATGTCTTTATAGATGAGATAAATAAAATCCAGTTGAGGTATGTCCTGGTACCTGAGCAAAATAATTTGTCAATTTTTTATGTATGAATATTTTCATAACTCTCTAGGATTCGGCTCGTAGAGTTTATACACTTCTCTACAATGATGTTATAGTTGTATTTTCTGTTTCTCTGCATTGTCTTTTGGTAATTTTAATACTCCGCTACATTACTGGTACAACGCTGTGTCTGTGACAAAATGCTGTAAAGAAAATTGCCTGAAGACACAATTAAAATGGATTTTTTAGCTATATGTTATTTAAAAAAAACACATGATGTTTTATGGACTGTTTGAATATTAGAGCTGCTACCTACTTTAGACAACAGCATGGAAAATAGAAAATATAAAGGAATGTAACCATATCTTTAGCAGCTTTCATTTACAAAAAGTTAACAAACTGCACAAACAGCCTTTTCCAGAAAAACACGCAGGTCTGTGCTGTTAATACGTCATGCTACATTGTTTGTGATTTTACTCTCTTATAGGGTCTTCATTAGATAGTTTTAAACAAGTAGCTTAGATCTTAGCTGTTTAATTAGTGTTTACAAAACATGAAGCCCAGAAAACCGGAATCTTATCAAGGTGTAATTTTTTAGGTCACAAAGAAGACACTTTACCCCGATGATCAAATTGGAGATAAATCAATAATAATATTAAGTCAGTTTGCATGTGAGCTTCTTATGTTACACTTTTGACTCAGCTAGAGCTAGTTTAGTTAGTGTTTCAAAAGGGTTTGGTAGTTTTCTTTTTTTCTATAGGGCATTCTGTGGATTGTAAAAAAGGCTGCGAAATGACACAATGGGTAGCTCTTTTGCAGCAAGAAAGTTCCAGGTTCACATTCCAGCTTGGGATCTTTCTGAAAGGAGTTTTCACATTCTTCCTTTTTATAGATGTCTTGCTTTCCTCCCAGAAACTAAACACATGCCTGTTAGCTCAATTGGACTCTTTAAATTGCCCTTAGGTGTGACTGTGCAGGGCTGTGTGTCTCTGTGTTGTCTTGGGATGGATTAATGATCTCTCCAAGATGCACCTCTTGCCCAATGACTCCTGGAGCTAGTCACCAGTTCCCCAATGGACAAGTCTGTATACCCATGGATGGAATAATATGGGATTTCATTTAAGTATTAGTGTTGTATGTGTATAAAGTTTAATGTTGCATCATTGTGGCAACATGTTTGCCTCGTTTGCCTGAACAATTTCGAATGGGTGTCCTGCTTTGTCCTTTTTGTTTTCGAGTCTTTCCTGAAAGTACTATTTTATCATTATAAATAAATTGTGCAACGTTTTATTAATGCACTGATCTGTTTACTGCTTTTTTAGACCACAGCAGCTTCTGAAATATTAAATTAAACCTACCTTTAGGTCCAGTTAAACTGTTGCTGTCCAGTCGTGCAGAAATAGTACCTGTTCTGTCCTGTTGGTCTTGTTTATTTTGAACACTGCTGTAAGAATCGTACCTAAACACAAGAATACATGAAATGTATTACACCTAGGACAGTGAAGTACTTGATATAGGAAAGACTTTTGTTTAATAAATTGAAGTTTGTCCAATTAGCTGCCCAGACGACAAGGCAACATATTAGTCCAGGCTTTTAAGTTGAAACATGCCCCCCTTCCTTCTCTGAAACATCTGTTTTTCCTTGTTGTACAATACAGTTCACTGGAAACAGTTTATTTCCAGTAGTTATATTGTTTTTAGTCTTATCTGTTTTTTGCCAGCTTGCCACAGTGCTGCTGCTCCAAGGAGCTGAACAGTCCCACTGAGTCGTATCAATGAAAATTAACAAATGTGTTTTTGGGGGACATACTTTGAAATTAAATCAGAAATAATGTATACAATTATTTCAAATCGAAGCTTTTAACAATCTTAGTCGAAAAGTGAACTTTAATTAGAAAAATGTGGTTTGATACACCTCAAGGGTTTCCTAGACTTGCCCGGTTGAAGGTTGTGTGAGAAAACTTAAAACTGAATCTGTACTTTTGGAGAACAAGGACACAAGAGTTTTACCTGAGCTGCGAAAAAATACTAATAATAATGAGATGCCAGGGCTGAATGAATATCTCAGGTGGCATGAACACAGAGTGTAAGAAGATGACCAGAAGGAACCATCATTGAGATTCAGCAGTTTGTAGAAGAGGCTGATGTGACAAGGTCCTACAAATGGTGATCAGCAAGAGGTTGCTGGTCTGAAATATACCAGAGATGCACAAATCATTGCATCACACAGACAGGCTCAGCACAAGATCAATAAAGGCTGTGCTCTTACACATAACACCAAGTCCAACATGCAGGATATGCTAAGTTTCCTAGTCTAGGACATAATAGCTAGAATCAAGAATCAGTTTATTTATATAGCGCCAATTTACAACAGGTGTCATCTCAAGGCACTTTACAAAAAATCAATTAAAATCAAGGATACATTCTAACAAATCAATTTGAAAAAGTTTCCAATCTAAGGAACCCCAGCAGATTGCATCGAGTCATTGTCTTGCAGCATTCAGTCCTCTGGAATCAGCAGGCAGAAACAATGGCTTGTGTTGTCGTTGACTTTACAGCAATCCATCATACTGAGCATGCATGTAGCGACAGTGGAGAGGAAAAACTTCCCTTTAACAGGAAGAAACCTCCAGCAGAACCAGGCTCAGTACAAGCAGCCATCTGCCACGACCGACTGGGGGTTTGAAAAGACAGAAAGCTAAATTAGAAGCACAGGATACTGAAATAAAACAGTTTATAGCAGCAGTTGTAGAACGTCACTGGAAGCATCTCAGCCCATGTTCTCATCCAAGAATCTGTCTCAGCTAACAGAACGCCAGGCCAGGTGTGGTTACTATGGAGAGAAGAACACTAAGAGAAAACAAAAGGTTAACAACGTTGAAATAACGGTAACTAAGTAGATTGGACAAAGGAAGAAAGTAGCAGAGAGAGAAGTGGTCAGATTGTCCTCCAGCAGTCTAAGCCTATAGCAGCATAACTATAGAAAAACTTAAATAACTTAACCCTATAGAGTGAGACATGAAGAAGGTAGAGCAAAGGAGAACCGTCTGTCAAGACTGAGTTCCTCCCCCAACC
>JAVLVB010000098.1:452209-469366 GCA_032876305.1 Orestias chungarensis | reverse complement strand
TGTTCTTTTAGTTCCGCCTCCGCGCCCTTTGATTACGTCTCGCCCGCGCCCTTTGATTACGTCTCGCGTTGTTCCGTTGCCTGTTGTCTGTTGTTCCCTGTGTGGTTCCTTTCGTGTTCTGTTAACATTCCTTCCCTCAATAAATATATTATCACTCAACTCCACCTCTGCTCGAGTCATTAAAAACCCTTCCTGACAAGGGGGCATTTAGCTTCCCACAGTATGTCTTAGCTTAATGCTAGCTAGCTAGCATGGTCGTTAGCATTGCAACGACCACAGACATTACAGACGAGTTGAAATGAGTTGAATGTTCTTTAAATACAACACGTAACTTTTTTTAATCCATACAATTCACTTTGTATGCCTACCCATAATTCATTCTTGTATTAAGTAAAGTTATTTGTCTGCACTTTGTTTATAGGTTACTTGAAAATGATTCAGTGTGAATAAATGTTCCCTGTGAAATATCAAAAAGTGGAACAACAATAATATCAACATAACTGTTCGTGTTCACTTAGATAAAGTCTGAAGGTGGACACGAATTTTCAGAACTACTTTATTACTATTGCTAGTAAAAATGTTGGAATGAAGAGTGGAAATAACTAAAAAAAATAATGTGGAATAAAATAAAAAGGTTATTATAAAGGTTATTATACACGTGCAGAAGGCAGTATGTACATTCAGTGATTGTGTTACATCAGTGTAATTCTTGTCATTTTGTGAAAACACGGCAAGTTGTTATCTCTGACATGGCTGCAAGGACAAATGTTACATCATTCAGGCTTAGCAGCCACGATTTGGGACGAATAGATTTTTGACACATAATCCAGCCAGACGGTTTTCTTATGTGTTGTTGAACATAAATGATGATTTTGAAATTTGAAGCAAGTGTTCTTACCACACTAATTGCTGTGGTGGGGGGAGACGTGCAAAGTTTTAACAGGGGTTCTGGATTCATATGAAATGTTCTGGAACTTTGTTTTTGTTCCTGGAATATTGAGTAAAGTTTGACTTATGCCGGAAAACCACATGAATGTTTGCAGCACTGATAGAGCAAGAGTTTCCTGTGAGAGGGTTCTATTTTTAATTTTTTTTTTTGTATTTAATAGACCCAACCTTGACTATCAGGAAGTTTGAGATAGAGATCTTTGTTTTTATAGTATAACCCAACGTTCCCCTAGGGTAGAATTTCTAGGATGTCTTTTCCTTGGAAAATTGCCAGTTATCTTAAAAGTTTTCCATTTCTGAATAACCTTGAGAACAATCAAAAAAAAAGAATGTATTCAATTCAATTGCAATTAATGTCAGTTTACCTATATAGTTAAATAGTGGAATTTAGAACGGATCAAGAGTCAAAAATTCTTTATTCACATAGCTCAAATTTACAACATATGTCGTCTCAAGGCACTTAATAAGAAAATCAATTAAAATCAAAGGTACATCATGAACAAATCAGTTTAAAAAAAGCTTCCAACCTAATGAAAATCCAGCAGATTTAATCGACACTTTAACTTGCAGCATTCACTCCTCTGGGATCAGCAGACCAAAACAATGGCTTGAGTTGCCGTTGACTTTACAGCAATCCCTTAGACTGAGCATGCATGTAGCGACAGTGGAGAGGAAAAACTCCCCTTAAACAGGAAGAAACCTCCAGCAGGACCAGGCTCAGTACAAGCAGCCGTCTGTCACGACTAACTGGGGGTTTAAAACGAGTGAAACCAGAAATTGAAACAGCAAACCAGCCAGCAAGTGATTAAAATGCAAGTGAATGTTTTTTTAGCAATCTGAAATTGAACTTGATAAAGGCACATTTTATGCAATAGAAGGCCGGGTGACACGAGTCAAAGATTGTAGTCATAAAACTAGATTGATGATCTTAGGTGCTTAGAAAGTTATTACTCTCATTCACTCCTTAATTTCCTTGAAGAGAGAGACAGAGAGAGAGAGAGAGATTGAGAGCTTCTTATAATACATTAACATGGTGATTTCAAAACAGAGCTTCAGTCTCAACTCTTCCTATTAAATTAAGTGCTCCCACATGTGCACATATGACAAGAATTCTCCATAATGAGATGTATGAGAGGGGCGCAAATTCAGCCAACCTCCTGAAGGGCCCTGCTGCTGATTAGCCCAGAAGATCTTGTGAAGTCAGTGAAAGTCATCATTTACATCAAAAGTACTGAATCATTTTGCAGAGCTGTAGTAATTTGCAAATATGTGCATCAAAAAATTGATTTGATTAATTGTCAGGCTTTCTAATAGGGTTTTCTGTCGTAAAATGAACAATAACAACAGAGTGCAACGTGGTCTTCATTGACTGAGAGCAAAGAGAAGCAAGTAAAAGCTGTCTCGATTCAAATCCAGACATATTGCAGCTCATTCAGATTCATTGTTATGAAGGGAATTGAATTCAACATGAAAGTAATTATGTCTATTATATTCAAACAAAATGTTGTAAACCTTTGGCCAAGCTAATCACATCTTCTTTTATTTAGTGTGAAGACTCCAGTTGGCTGTTCTTTTTTTCTTTCATATTTTATGTGCTTATTATCAAATTTTCCTTTGAAGGCCATTATTATTCGCTCTCTGAAAATGAACAATAATTGCTGCCCTACTGCTTACAAAGTCTGCTGAGCTGAAGAATAGAAGAGTAGTCTCTTCAATGGTCAATCAGCAAAGAACCACATTAATCATTATCTTACATTATGTTTCTTGTTTTGTGCACGAAACATGATTCCTGAGGAATTAAATGTCTTTTACCCTTCCAATTATCCATGAGATTGTATGGTTACTCTAAAACATAATGTGAACAACAAGCGTGAAGTACAATTCAGAGAATCGAGAGAGCTTTGATCACAAACGTGCGCCTTAAGGAGTCTTGCCTGAGACTCTTTGATGTGATTTCATGCATGAAAGACAGGTCCGACTGGCCATCCTCAAATTCGCACTCTTTAATCATGTTGTCCATGTCAGGTGTATATAAAAAAAAAAATCATGCCTCGTGTTATATGTTTTATTTTTAACTTAACCCTTATTGAAGCACACTTCTTAGATTTTAAACAAAGAGGTAGAAATGTTAACCCGCCCTTGCAGTTGGCTCTAGGTTTTGAACGAATCACTGCAAGTTGTGAAAGAGCTTGCAGGGTACAGAGACCGAATGAGAGGCAAAGCCCAAACAGTTGTTGTGTTAATACCTTCATAAACACTCGGATTGCGGCAACTAATTACCATCAGATGAGTGGAACGGAAAGGTCAGTTGCAGCCTTTTTTTAGCAAAAGAGCTTGAACAGCTCTGGGGATTTTTCAGTGAAGCTTGTTTATACCTCGGCCTAGGTTTTCAGTACAAAATTAAGCTTTTCAATAATGGCACCACTACTGCAAAGGTTGATTTCAACTACTCGCATTCATGATCCAGCTTTTTCTATCATATATTTCATGGCCAGGAGGTTTCAGTCATACATTTGCCAGGTTTGCCTCTCAGCACATCTCAAAGAGAAGTCCACTGAAATGAAATCAAATAATGTGACCCATCAAAAACTACATGTATGCATGTAGAGTTGGAATTTAGTAAAAAAAAAAAAAGTTTTTCATGTTTTGTGTGTCAAATATATCCATATAAGATTATTCACACAGTTCTCATTTTTCCATATATCATTAAGTATTTTGGTCATGTGTGCAACAATCCAGTCACATGGGTAAAAAAATCAGCCAGCGGCAATTTACAACACGTGTTGTCTTGAGGGGCTTCAAAAGAAAATCATCATCCGATCATATGTACATTCCAACTGATTCAAGTTATCAAACGGTGCATTAGATTTGCTTTATTGTTCAATGGAGCTCCAAAAGTTTCCAATCTTTTGAAACCCAGCACATTGCATCGAGTCATTGACTTCATTGCCGCATCCACACCTCCTGGATCAGCAGAGAAAGTAGACAAAAGCATCCGTTGTTTTGTTGACTTTAAAGCAACCTTCTAATGAGCATGCATGTTGCGACAGTGGAGAGGAATAAATATCCTCTTTAACAGAATCCTCTTCTACGGCTGGCTTTTTAAAGACAGAAAACACAAGTAGAAGCACAAGAAATGGATGTAGTTGTACTTTGTCAATTAAACTACAGAAAAACATTTATAGCAGGAGATGGTCTTACTCTCAGCCGATGCAAAAAGATTTCTATTATACAATGGAATGACAATAAATTTGTTCGAGTTATAGAAAGCTGTATAGCAGACTCTATATATCCTCAGGATCGAAATTGCCAATGCAAACTTCGTTTCTTTTCAAAATTTCATTCCTTTCCTCCCATAGTATAGACAGTCCCGCTTGATTTAAAATGGTCTTCTCATCTCTATATGGAGATGGAATTGGAAGACAAATAGGATTCAAGGAAACATATTACCTCTTGGGCCTCTCTGAATTCAAAGGGCAGACCTCGGTGCTATCACAAAGAAAACAGCTTAGCAGCAGTGCATTTGTTTTCCCATTCAGGGAGAGAAGCACTTTGTCTTTCCAATCGTTACCTGTCTGTGAATCAGTTGTTCCATTATGGAGGGTCTAAAGAGGGAGATGCTGTCTAGGGCTAAATTGCAATTAGTCGGCCTGCAAGTGAGGCTGGCACCAGTTAACTTGGGATATTGGAGTGCAAGGGCCCCGTAATCAGACTTTGGTCATGTAGAACAATGCATAAAATTAAACTGACATTAATGAATAATTGTATAATGAAAATGGACGAGTAGAGTTAATTGCATGTTACAGTGAGTGTAATGCCCAGATAACCCTGTGTCTAATGCTATTCTTAGTCTGACTGCCTTGGCTCTCACCGTGGCTCCTCTCGGCGGGAAGTCATTAAAGCAAGGGAGTAGATAATGCCAGTGTGCCGAAACCCAGAGTAGCTACAATCTTGCAAAGACTTTCTTTCACAGTTTTTTTTCCTTAAGTGGGCTATGCTGAAGTCATTTGTCCACAGTCTGAATGAAATTAAAGGTCACCATTGCGCATCCATGTCTGGATGGGCTTTTAGAGTGGGGAGGGGGGGGGGTGATCACAACAGGGGCCTGTCACATGGTAGAGTGAACACCTTAAGCTAACTATAGAACA
The DNA here is from genome assembly GCA_032876305.1 of Orestias chungarensis. Taxonomy (NCBI): domain Eukaryota; kingdom Metazoa; phylum Chordata; class Actinopteri; order Cyprinodontiformes; family Cyprinodontidae; genus Orestias; species Orestias chungarensis. Next base: position 464,270 of record JAVLVB010000098.1, on the reverse strand, counting down.
TGGATATTTGCTGCAGATGTAGAGGACTTGAGTGACAGCTGCTCAGACTAATTCCGAAATGTAATCATGCAGAACCTTTCATTTATGACTTACTCCATCAGTAGGATATTTCCTAAACCTGAGTACACCTAAATGTCACGGCAAGGTTCTATTCCGTTGGTTGATTTTCTCTGACTTCAATCACAGAGTCCAACACTAAGACTGCTTCTCAGTAGAGCTAGTTTGATTGTTGTCTTTTGGTTTTATTAAGAATTAATTCTCAAAAAAGAACTGCCTGATTGATAATTTGATTACAACAAAGACATATAGACTTGTTTGTAGTAAAGTAATTGACATTTCCCTTTAGCCTTCAGAAGTCACCTAGTAAAGAGAGTCTTCAGTTTTTGGTTAATCAATAGTAGTATAAATCCAACTGTTCTATTATGGCATCAGACGTTTGTTAGAAAAACAGACATGCTGGGTATTGAAGTTTAAGTGAGAGTTTGAGTAAAACTTATATCCTAAATGTTCCACAGCTTACAAACTTCTGGTCAGTTCATCATCTGACCATGGAAAGAGTGTGGCAAAATATTAAACATAAACTGACAGTTTAGCAAGAAATCAAGTAGGCTTTGTATAGATTTAGGGCCCAGGTAGAACAATTGTCCACAAATCTGGTCGTTATGGGAGGCGAGCTACGACATGCCTTGACTGTGACTTTTTATGAACCATGCACGAGACACAAATGATGGAGGACATTTTTGGCCTTTTTGGCCCTTAAGAGAAAATGTCCTCTTTGCAACATTATTGGGTGGGTATGCTTTCTTCAGCAGGGTCAGGAAAACTGATCACATACAATGGGAAGATGGAGATATCAAAATACTGGAAGTAAACCTTTTAGGCTGCAAAGAAGCTTCAACTGTTAACGAAACCATTAGCTTAATATACAGTCACAGGTACAATGTTCGGATCGAAAATCATGATCAAATGAAGACTGAAATTAATTTTACACATCACACACTGAGTGAATTAATAACAGGATGAATTCTTATTACAATACAAAATTATTTTTATGTGACCCAGTGAGCTAGACTAAAAGATTGTGAATTAACAATGAAAATATCTTCCCCCATTCCTTGCCATTAAAAGGGACACGAAAAACCCGGGGGGCGAAAATGATGTTAGAAACTCTCAGTATGGTGCCAGCAGCAGCAGCCTCCCATAGGGAAATTCAGAGAAAAGAACAGCAATGTATCAATTTACTAGCAGCTAATTTGCCATTGTCTCAGCTCATTAAGTTGAAATGCATCACTAACATCACATTAACACAGAAATGTGCAATAAATAAAGCTAAGGAGGCAATATCATAGTCATTTATCTGATCATTTGTGGTAATCACTGATTTGTTTGTTTATAGCCCTTTTTTTGCTATTAATGTGCCGAGTGTCTGTCATCCAATCATGTAATAAGTGGACCTGGGAAGGAATGAAAATGATTATTATATTGGAATGAATACAGGTATTTTATAAGTCATAAAAGTTTATTGTTTTTAATTTGTGTTGTGTCATGTTGAAAAATAAGTACAAATTAGAGTACGCAATATTAAAAGCACTAAAAAAGCTTGGGAACTAAAATCTTTGGAAGTAATGTATTTTACCATAAAAAGAGTAAATGTTGCATGTGTCGGGAGGGAGTCTGATCTTCCAGTTTATTTACAATGCTCATCACCACTAAGGCAGAAAAACAGTAGGACAAATCTGAAGTTCAGTTTTTGATCATAAAAGATTTTACCATGTATATTGAAGAACCTGATTGCTGAAACATTAGAGTAAGAATAAATCACCTAAACTTCAGCGGTGGCCAGAATGACAAATTCAGTTACACTCAAAAGACCTAATATACATTAAAATGCCTTAATACACCCAATGGAAACAATCTTTGCACTACCCCAGAAGCCAGCATTAACCGTCTTTCTTACAGTATCTCTGCTCTTAGTAGTAGAGCGAGTCAGCAACAAGGAATTTACATGGTGCTCCTGGATTGGCTGTTTGCAGACCACAAAATGATTTACAGTCACTTTCTACAGAAAAACCCATGATACTGAAGCACAACTGTACTTACACTCTAGGCAGATTTAGGTTTAAATTGATACTGGAGTGAGCTAAAGATTAGGGTGATTATAAGGAGTCCTTCCAACCTCAAAGACTTCGGGTTAATCACCCAAGCTAAGCAAAATATGGCTCAGAAGGTAAGAGTTCCTTCTGTAACCGGTGGGTTTACTGTTTGATCCGCTGCTTTGTACAACTCATTATCATGTCCATGGGAAAGACACTTAACTGACCTTCCATCTATCGTTGGTTTTAGAGGACCTGGTAACACTGGTGCATGGCACCACTCCTTCTATCAGACTGCAGCTATAGGTAAATAGATGTCTAAATTGCAGGAGCAAGGTTTTAGGCACCCCCAATGATTCCCATGAGAGATTAAAGAATTACTCAAACATGCATTTATCAGTCAAAGTTATATGTTTTGTAAATGAGGACATTATAATATTATGTGAAGCTCAAAGTTGATTTTATAACTAATGTTTTCTGAAGGGCATTACTGTTGAAAATGTACTGTTTACAATTTGAATTATATAGCATCTTTTTTAATGTGCTCTACAATTACTGGATGTTTGCTAGAGGGAGGTACCTGCCCAATACACTACATGTAAATGTGTTTATACAAGGCACTGTGGGCCGCTCTGCACAAGATTCAGAAGTCTAAAGTTGACATTTTATGGATATTCTGGCTTAAACAATCTCAAACAGGCAGTACCATTTGTTTGGCAGGCTTGATCATGACTCAATCAAATGCCTAATTTAATGTTTGACATTTTCTAAAAGTCTAAAATGAATATTAACTTTGACTTGGTATTAGTTAATGTATTTTAGGTTTTGTAATCAATCACGATCAAGATTCAAATCTACGTTCAAACTGGGTTGAGTCTAAAAAAAGCTAGTTACGCTTGTCAAATAAAAATCGGGGTACAACACGTCAAGTTCGTGAGTAGTTGCGAAGCTTCAGTGGGAAAGTGTACGGGGCATCATTCTTGTCAAAAGGCTTCTGTCACTGCATGGTTTCTGCACTTGTTTCAAAAACCTAAACGGATATTTTAGTAAAACCTTGAGGCAACTTAAACAGACTTAAAAAAAACATGATCATGTTAGACTACAGTATAGTGTAACAAGTGTTAATGCCCTAAGAACAGACTTCTGAGGGCTTTTCTCACTTTTCCTGTTTGTCTATTTCAGTTTTAGTTATTTTAGACATTGCTTTTCAGACAAAAAGGGCAGTTCTTGCCAAAAACTGATCACTTGCAGGGATGTTTAATTCCTTCTTGACGAGCAGTGATTTGTAATTTCAATACTCCCCTCATTGTTCATTGTACTTCAACAAATAACATTTAATGAAAAAAGGCTGTCCATAGTAATTTTTGTTCGATTGGTCATCTGCCCACATCTTCCTCTTCTGTATTTCTTTATAGTCGGTAAGCCATGCAGGGAATGAGAAAAACTATCACTGGAAAAATTATGTACTATAAAACATTAGGGAAATAATACACAAAAGGTGTGATATATGTCTGTGACGTTTTCTCAGTAGTGAATCTTCAGCAAATGTTCAGTACATCAACAGTGCAACCAAAAACAGCATCTTTTTTTTCAGAGAAAAGAACACCGCCTTTTAGAAGCTATATTTACCACATGAGAAGAAGTACCAATCTTTGACAACATACTGTAGATAAACAGCACTTGAGTGTGGATGTTTGAGGAGCTGACAGCATAAAGAAAGGCTGAATGTTTAGAACTCACATTTTTGCTCTTGAGAGCAAAAAGCTTTTTGAATGCGAAAGAATATCCCATCTGTGAGACTGAAAATAAAAAGTTGATGGTAAAGTAATGCAATTGTGAATTTGTTTTACATGTTTCTTAGATATCTATATATTAATGATTACGTGACATATGTGTTTTCACTCTTTGTGTAAAGTAAAAATATTTGGGCATCTTTTAAAGTTAATTTGTAACTATGCATTGGTACAAGGTTTTTAAGATTCGTAAATGTTACATTGCTTGACAGTTTTGCCTTTCTTTCAATGGAATTCCAATGGAAGCATACATGGGCTTAGAGTTTATCCCCACCTGTTGCACTGCTGGACAGCAGGTGTAACAAGGCAAGAAAGACAAAAACTCACCTGTGCTCATGCTGTAGAAACATAAGGAGAAGAAATGTTTGCATTTAATAAGGTATTGCTTTTTTAAAGCTATAGTTGGTAGTCTACCAGCAAAAATAATGTTACCCAATTGACCGCAGGCTAACTTCCAGAGTAGAGATCCTGACTATGTCATGTCAGTTTGTATGTTAATCTACAAAAAGCAAATAAAAAAGAACATTCTGCACAAACGTACGCCATATTATAAATAGTATTTTTGTGTACCTATTACAATTTTTTTAACTAAAACAAAATGTGATAATACAGTTATTTTTGTAACATGCATTCAAATGCTGCAGTGAAAACCATCTTGGTGCTACCATAGAAGCTACTATCGTTATTTTTGCCTCTGAGATAGCAGCTAATCAGTACCAAAGATAAGTAGTGTAGTTCCTGGATTTGCTACTTTGCAAGCGCTAGCCAATAGCCTGTCAAGTAGCTTCCTGCAAAAAGGTGTTTATGCTACCCAAGTTGGGTTTTCATATGGATATTTTAGATATGAGCTATGGAAAGATCTGCAAATGGGTGAACCCGTGAATGTTCAATCACAAACAGGTAGGGTCACCTTAAAATCGTGATAAGAACTCTCTTATTGTAGCAAAAGGAAAGTTGTTTTGTAAGTCATACATGCTGGTCCAAACCTTTGACGTAATATTATAGAACCAAGAAAAAATAATAATTTAACATGACACATAAGAGTGTCATGTAGATTATAGGCAAGGTAAGGCATGTTTATTTGTATAGAACATTTTTGTCTACAAGATAAATCAAAGTGCTTTACGTACATAGGAAAAAAGCAGAAAATGAAACAATAAAATCAACTTTGAATTTAAAAGAAATACAACCTGCTAAAGATAAAAGCATGGATAAGTCTTTCTAGGTCTGGTTTGGAGACTATTCCTCTGATTCTGGCAATGTTTTTAAGATGGTACAAGGCTGTTGATGTTACTGATTTAATGTGGCTGTTGAAGTTCAGGTCAGAATCAAGTATTACCCCAAGATTTTTGACCTGATGTTTAGGTTCCAGAGAGAGCGTCAGACGGTAACTAATGACACTTTCTCTTTGTTTCTGGGGGCCACAGACAAAGATTTCAGTTTTGTCTGAGTTTAACTGGAGGAAGTTGTTCTGCATCCACAGACTGATCTGTGACACAATAAATCAACAGGCCCATGTTCTCCTGATGTCAGCGACACATAGATCTGGGTGTCATCAGCATAGTTGTGGTAGGGCACATCATGGCTGCATATTAGCTGGACCAGTGGAAGCATGTACAGATTGAATAAAAGGGGTCCCAGGATCAAGCCCTGGGGAACCCCACATGTCACACCCATTCAGTCGGAGACACAGTTCCCAATTTGATCAATGTAACACCTGTTCTCAAGGTAGGACTTGAACCAGTTGAGAGCCATACAAGTGTTTCCCACCCAGTCTTTTAAACTCTAATAAAATCACATGGTCAACTGTATCAAAGGCGGCGGTCAAGTCCAGTAGAACTAGGACAGAGACTTTGCCTGCATCTGAGTTTAGGCGGATGTCATTTGTCACCTTGATCAGAGCAGTCTCAGTGCTGTGGTGGGGCCTAAAAGCCTGACTGGAAAGCATCAAACACATTGTTAGACAGGAGAAAGTCACTCAGCTGTTGGTATACAACTTTTTCCAGCACTTTTCCTAAGAATGGCAGGTTTGATATGGGCCGGTGGTCATTCAGTATTGTGGCATCCAGACTGCTCTTCTTTAGAAGAGGCTTAATGACAGCAGTTTTCAAGGCCTTTGGGAATATTCCAGTCTGAAGTGAGATGTTGACTAAATGAGCAAGTTGTGGGAGCAAACTGCTCAGCACAGACTTTAGTAATCTAGTGGGTAACTCATCCAGGCAGCAAGTAGATGGACTCAGGCTTCAGATGATCTGTTCAACTCTTGTATCGCAGACAGTTGTGAACTGTGTCAGCTCCATTTCAAACACTGGGGGTTGAGGAGGTATGTATGTTGTGGGAACAATTGCATTTTTAATGCCTTGAACTTTGTCATTAAATAATACTGCAAACTCCCCACATTTGGATGTAGAAATCAGTTCCAAGGGGATCGAGACTGGAAGGTTTGTTAATCTGCTTACTGTAGCAAACAGGACACGAGAGTTGTTTTTGCAGTTTTTGATGAATTCTGAAAAATAGCTCTCTCTGGTTTTACGCAAAGTCTGGTTGAACCCACACAACTTTTCTTTTTAGATTTCAAAATTAACCTGGAGCTTTGACTTACGCCATTTCCGAGACATCTTTTCCCATAAGATGCCTTTTGTTTACTTTTAACCATTTTAACCTTGACAGGAGCAATGGCATCCATCACCTTCAAGACACTTGATGTGTAAGAGTTTAACATATCATCAACATTAGAACACAGAGATTTTTCAAACCTAATCATTTTCAAAAACTGAATCCCTGTGTTGTCATCAATAAGTCTTCCTTGAGTAAAGGTAGGGCCAGCTGTTGGCTTGGGTGTAACAGAAAGGTCAAAGAAAACACAAAAATGATCAGACAAAGCGACATCCACAACACCCACATTTAACATAACAACACCCTTTGAGATAAGCACATCTAGAGTGTGTCCTCTGTTGTGTGTACGCTTGTTCACATGCTGAGTTAGACCAAACATTTTGAGGACAGCAGTGCGTTATTTACATTGTTTACCTTGGCTGCATCCATGTGCACTTTCAGGTCCCTGTTATGGCCAGACAGTCAAAATTAGTGCATACAATTGAAAGTAGTTCAGTAAAATCATCAATAAAACAGTTCCTCTGAGGTTTGTAGATGGTAATATAAAGAATGGAAGATTGTTTTGTATCCATTTTGAATGATACATACTCAAATGATGAAAAAACCCCCAAATGCTAATTTATGGATGGGTATATTGACCCTGAATATGGCACAACCCCCCCACCCCTCTGGTTTTGACCTGTTTCAGATAAAATGTTGAAGTGAGGTGGAGTAGCTTCAATCAGGACTGTATCAGCTGTGTTTTTATAGAGCCATGTCTCGATTAAAAACATAAAATCAAGGTTATGAGATGAAATCAAATCATTAATCAGAAAGGTTTTTCCTGCCAAAGATCTGATATTTAGTACAGCAAGTTACTGTTGTCTGCTGACGATTTGTGAACACAGGATTTGAGATGCGAACAGACTGTTTTTTTGGACTGTTTTGATGGTTGACTTAATCGTTTTCTGTTACTTATTACTACAGGGATGAAGGAAGGTACTTCCACATCGGGCCCCGGCTTATCCTGGAATGAGCCATGGGTACATGCAGTACTGCTGCCTGGACCCGATGCATATCATTCTCTCTGGGCTGTGTCTCTGTACACTGGAGATGGAGTTGACATAAGGAGTTTGTGGTGGGGTAGGAGGAGGGGCACGACGACGGAATGGGAGAGGACTGGGGCATGGGGTGATCCTGGTGGCAACAGTAACCAGCTCCTTCATGTGTTTTGTAAAATCCAGAAGAGGAAGAGATGGTGACAATGATGTTGATGAGGGCGGGTCATCATTCCTGCCTTTTAGTGGAGGCGGTATCTCAGAGAACTCCAGTTTTCGCTTCATTCTGTCCTTGGCCGCTGGAACAGAATGGGACCTCAAAACATATAATAGATTAGCTGCAAACAGCCTGACTCCAAATCTATTGAGGCAGAGACCATCTACCTTAAAATAATGTCTGCGGTCCGAGAAAAAAAATGAAATTGTCAATATAACTAAAGTTGTAAGTGGCACACACACCTACAGCTATTTGTACAGGCTGAACAGCCTGTTGAACCTCTCATCTCCTCTCATTGGTGGTAGAGGGCCACTGATGAACATGTCAGCATCCAAATTATCAACTGTATCCAATAGCTTCTTGAAGTCCTGTTTCAGAACCTCAGACTGCTGTTTAATAGTGTCATTAAATCCCAGATGTAGAACAAGGGTCTTAACAGTTGGATGTTCAGCCAGAATTTCCACAATATTGTCTCTGACATCTGATACCATGTCCTTTGGAAAGTACAGTATTTTTGTACGTTTCCCACAAACATCTATTACATCCTTCAGCATCACCAACAACCAGAGTCTCAGGACCAGGCATTAGCTTGCCTCTTTGCCCTTAATTTCTGATTAGTTTTTTAGGTTTATCCTGCTGTGTGAAGAGACTTCATCCTGGTGATTAAGTGGAGAACTGGATTTCTGTAGCGGTGCAAATCTGTTCTGTAGTGGGATAGTTGTTTGAGGAGGAGGAAGCTTCATATTTGGTTTTCCACTGACAGCTGTCCAAGTCAGTGTCCTGCGAACGACTGGAGTCGAGGAGGATTATGGTCTCATCGGTAGTGCAGGCCAGCAGGTCGCATCGCAGATATCACCAGACAGGGCTGGTTCTCTCTTCTTCCTCTGAGATGACTTACTCTTCGGTTTAGCGCCGAGCAAATTCCAGACATTACTTGTCTTATTTTCCAAAACAAACTTCCTTTTGTATCTGGTTGTCCTTGCCCGTGCTGATTAGCTGACGGGTAGCAGCATCATGTCCAGTAAGAGGTAAAGTTGTAAAGTAACCGCCATTTATTTCCACATTTACTTCTAGTCGTTGGATTTTGGTTTCTAGCATGTTGAGTTTCTGAAGGAGATTAGCGTAGTCATCCTCAGAAAAAGAAAAAGGAGGCATCTTGCTAATTGATTTTTTGGTTTTCGGAAGATATGCAGAAAGGCTCCAAAAACAATAAAAAAAGAATGAAAAAACACAAAACGCAGAGCTGAAGCAGGACAGATAAGGGGAAGGTCGGACGACATCCGCCTTCGTCGAGAGCAAAGCAAGAGGCTTTGCCAGATTAAACTATATTTTGTTTTCTCCAGAGGATGTTAGTTGACTCCATTGTTTCATTTTTTATCCCAACCAAAAATATTTTTTTTGTAAAAATTTCACCTGAAGAAGTTGAATGTTAAAAAAAAATGTAAAAAAACATTTGTAGTAGTTTCCACTTTTACGTTACTAAAAGCCTATTTTTATTAGCTTAACCAAATGAAACGTAGTTGTCAGATATCCAAGCTGCAAATTAAAATAGACTAAATTTAAAAAAAGACAGTGGTTTACATTTCTAACCTTTTTGTGAACCTTTTCTGAGACTGTGATGGATAATCCTGCCAGCTGTACTCTGATTACTTTACACAGACCGTGTTTTGGTTCTGAGGCTTTTTGAAGCCAATAACACATTTTAAGACAAAATAAGGGCTCCTGCATGGGAGCTATGAATAGGCCTGATTTAACTGTATTTAGTTTCACATACCTACGCTCCTCAGCATAATGGCTGAGCACTATGCCCTGGATAGGTTTACCTAGTTATGTCAATCTTTGCTTTTTTGTGCAGTTTTACATTTCAATAGGTGTACCTTCAGCCAAAGTTACATGAAGGTCTTCTCCGAAATTACCATTATCACCCTGTATGTAGATAGTTCAAACAGATATAGAATAACCCAAAGTATATCTTTCTATAGTATCGCATTCGCTGTACAGTAAATTACCCATCATGCCATGCACTGTAAGACTTTGTAGGGATGTGGTACTGTTTCATTAAAAAAAAAAGCATAAAAAGTTTAACAATGGCCTTGTTCCATTGGTGAATACAGGAAAATGAAATGTCACAGCAAAAAGTAGGCCAATTAGTCTACTACTTCCATCTATTCCCTACATATCCCCTTCACAGTCCCAACGTGGAGTCCCTGGAGGGTTTCCAGTAGACGTTTGCCTGGAGCAGTATCTTGATGTGGTGATTTTTGGCTGATTTGGGTTTGAAATCTTCCACTTACTCAACCTATTAAGAATGAAAGTTAAAATAAAACATACATATTAAATAAAAATAAAAACAATGTGGACTATATTCACTGTGTGAGACAAACACCATTATATTAAAATTATAGGAAGAAGTCAGGTTAAAAGGAATATTTCTGGGATAATCTGTTCCTAGTATAATGATTGACTCTAGCGTTAACCATCATGGAGAAATTCATTGTTTAAGGAGGCCATGAAAATCCTGTCAAAAGCCATGTTGGACACAGCAGACATGTGAAAGATAATACTAACCTTAAACAATTCGGCGCACATGCAAAATTCTGACTGATCTTGGAGGATTTTTTTGTCTGTACAATACAAAGCTATGAGATACATACCTACCAAAACTTGCAGGTAATTATGTCATAGAAATTAACCTAACATGTCTGAAATATGAAACTGAACCAACGGCATTTACATTTCTTTTCCATTGTCTGAAGTTAAATAAAAACTCTGTTGTTTTAGGTCAGTCAGAATCTCAAGTATTTCTATTCCTACTTTTTGTCAGGAATGCGATCAATGAATCGAGCAGAGGTGGGATTAGCGAGAATGAATAATTTATTTTGGGGAAGGATAATGAACAGAACATGAACCGGAACAAAGGCAAAGCGGAAACGGAACAGGTAAAACGCGGAAAAGGAACGTAAACAAACAGAGAGATGAGGTGAGACGCAGGGACTACAAACATGAATAAACAAACCAGCTTAAGAACATGGGAAGGGGGAAATAAACTAACGGACAAAATAATAACAACGAGGGGAACCAGAGGCAACAAGGAGCTAAACTACGGAGGAAAATAACTGATAAACTAAGGACAAAAGAACAAGGAACCAATAAAGGAAATAAACAGGGGAGAAAAGGATGGGGAAGGAAGCACGGGAAACCGGTGACTACAAGAAAACACAAAACCAAAGTAAATGCAAGGACGGGACCTGAGGAAAATAATGAAGAAAAAGAACCAGGACAGAAAATCAACGAGCAAGAGGGGAAGGCTTACTGGGAGACGTGGAGGAACCAGCAGGAGAAGGCGCAGAAAGACGAGGAGGGAAGCAGACGATCCAGTGGTGAGTGAATGAATTAACCAGGCTTAAATACTGAGGTGCAGGAGGTGGAGTGTTGGAGATGATGATTGGATAATTGCAAACAGATGTGAGTGATAATGAAGAGAGAAAACACAGAAAGAAGAGGGACAGAGCAGGGGAAACTAAAGAACACAGAAAATAACAAAAACAAAGACTAAACCAAAATAGAAAATAACCTAAAGAAAACAATAACTAATGATAACAAAGTAAAACAAAGCAACTACAACAAATTAAACAGCAAACTAACGGGGAACAAAAACACATATCATGACACATTTCTTTTTTTTGTTTTCAAAACACCATAATAATAAAATAAAGAAAATATCTTTTTTTCCAAGCGGTTTGATGGTTGTACAATCACATTTCTGTACTTACTCGCAATAGAAATAAACCCCTGTTTTTAGCTGCATGTAAGTTAACCCTCCTATTACCAACCCGTCCCTGCTGACCGGATTTTACCACCAGTGGCGACAATTTTGAAATTCAAAAGCTTTAAAATGTGATAAAGTACAAAAATAATCAGCATTTTCAACAAAAAGACAAAACAAAACAAATGCTGTATTTCTTAAAGATTTTGGGATGTAGACTTATTATTTTACCTGCTAATATATCGTTCATTTATCTGAAGGACTCAGCATGAAATAAGCCTGAACAGTTAAATCCAAACTAACCAAACAATTAGCTTGCAAATGTAAACTTTAAATTTGACATTAGGCACTTTTAAAATATCTGAATACCTTTGAATATCTAAGTACCTGTCTGAAGGCACGCAATGAATAATTTGATCACATTTTTCATCTCACTCGAGTGCTGAACAAACAGGAATCTGTGATTAACAGTTTTAATTAGGATTCTAACTTGACAAATTCTTACAGCCTCACAACGTGCCTAAGATGAATAAATCACT
>JAVLVB010000098.1:390691-442050 GCA_032876305.1 Orestias chungarensis | reverse complement strand
TATATATATATATATATATATATATATATATATATATATATATATATATATATATATATATGTATGCATACACGGCTAAAATGTGCAATATGCTTGTTTGTAGAACCACAGTTCAGGCTCTGTAGGACTGGTATGAGCGAAAGATTTTAATGAGTCATTAAATACCACCAAGTATGCTAGAAATAAATGACACAACATTGTTTTATAAGTGTAGCCATGCTGTGTTATAAACAAAATATCATTAAACTTTTTACATTTGAAATCCAAACACTTTATAAGGCGTAAGTTGTCCTCAGAGAGTAGGAAAAAACCTTAATCATGCACCGTTGGTTACATGGTTGAGTTTACGTTGCTTTGTCACATTACAAAACAGAAAAGTAATGGAGATGAAATGATGATCCTTCCTTCTCTTATTCAGTATCAACTGCAGTGGAGTTCTCCATGGCGTTCCGTGAGCTTCCAGGGGAAGACGTGGCTTTTCCTGATCGCCGTGGTATTTCTGATGGGAGTGGTACCCTTCGTTGTTCACTGCCTGATGACCGCCTTTGACAACCCTCCTCCTCCCATTACCTTTAAAGTAGCAGCGGCCCTATTTGGTTTCCTGACAGAGCTTCTGCTCGTAATGTGAGTATTTTATCGTATCCTTGGGTTTAATTAAACATTCAGTTCACAAAATGGGTTATGGGAATTATTCTGTTCTTGTTTGATCATTTGAAATGTTTTACATTTTCATGAGTGTTGAATGTTGAAACGAAGCCCAGTAGATCAAAACTTTAGCTTTGTCAGCAGCCAGATGTTAAGGCTTACGTTTTAAAGAGACAAGGCCTAAAGTAGAACACAAACTTGTAAGAAATACAGAAATCAACATTTAAAATCCTGGTATGAGCCGCTATATCTGATTTTGGAAAACCAGTTCCATGTACTGAAGGTCTGATGTAGTTGGTACACCTTGTTTCAGCAAGAACATACATACGAACATTCCTCTTGGGTTGCAGCTGCCATTAAATATATCCTGTAATAAATAGTACTGCTAGCTTTTAACTGACATTGTTATAGTTATATATGGAGCTAAATCAGTCTCATCATTCACAAATGCACACATGTGATTTCCACGTGCACATCTATGTTTCAATAGTTTTTTGACGCAAACTGCAGAATTCGAGATAACCTCTTTAATCTTGTAAAAAGTTCTTACTCTCAGTTGATGTGGTTTTTGGTATTTCTGATGAATATGCATAATGTCATCTGGAGGATAAAAATGTGGCTATTGTGTTTTTTCTCTCTTTGTGCTTGTATTGTTCCTTTGGGGGTTTCTGGCTTTCTCCCTGCACTTCTTATCCTCTTATTTCCTCATCACCCTCTTTCCCTTAAACTTTTTGACCCTAGTCCCGTTGAACACTTTGTCCATGTTCCCGACTTCGTGTTCCTTTATGATAGACCACTTTAAACTTTTCCCCCTATGACCCTTTAAAGATAAGTGGGTTTCCACTATAGGCGGTAGATTTCATATTCGTGTGCTTAAAGTTAATACAACATTTATTTGGAGAGTCAGTATGGTGATTAACATGAAGTTGAAGCTAAGACGAGCAGAATGTTTTCCTAGCAAATAAAGGAAGTGCACTCTTTTCACTGGACGTACTCAGCTGCCGTCAGAGCTGCACTTTTGAGCTGACATTACTCAAGTTACAGTATGACGTGTTACCGTCCCCGCTAACATAAATATAGACTTAAAGAATTCAAAAATGGTTTCTATCCTGCTTCTAGCAACATTTTAACTAATGTAACATGATGTAATGTTGTGTATAATAAAACTATTGATCTAAGGGAGGAGTCCCTGATCTATAGATCCATAGACCGATCTATAGGAAATATTACCCATGTTTCTGTCCCGTACTAGTATAGCATTAAGGCACTTATTTTTTTCGTTTGTTTGTCTTTATTTGTTTTGGGGGTTTTTGTTTTATAATAAAATTATTTTTGAGTGATTTCATACCACAAGATCCTGATACCCCTGTAGAAATCATAGTGGTCACCTTTCAAATCTTCATCCGTTTTATGACTTCTTAAATGTTCTAGAAATTCATTGTCCTTAAACAAACTTTACGTAAAGGACACTTCCTCATTTAACGTGTGTTTTGGTTTTTTACGTTATCTTCCTCATCGCATGACCCCCAGCCATCATTGTCTGTGTGTTTCATTTTTACTGTTTCTCTTATTATGATATTGCTAATTGGATTGATGCCTGCTGTACTGTAAACCATTAGTAAATGAACAGTCTATTTTTATTAACATCCGCCTTGTAAATATTACATTAGATGTCTACTCTCTGATTAGAAGAGCAACATACGGTGGATACTGTAATCAGATTAAGAAGAAAAAAAACATTTGATGTTAACAGTAATTGCCATACTCTCAGTTACTCAGACAGGATACTTAGAACTTCAATTTATTATACTTGTTTTTGAAAGTCAATCTGTGTTCTGTCTTGTGACCTCGCTGCCTTTACTGTGACAAGCAATAGCTGGGATTTAGATAAGCTGCGGTCTTCCTAAGAAATCCCAGTAAATGTTCTCTTTTGTATGCCTGTGTTTTGCAATGATAGATAAAACCGTCAGATGAACTGCAGCTGCTTTTTAGTGCCAGAACCAAATCTAAAAGTTGTGTTCCCACATGTGTCCTTCCTTCAGTGTTTGTCTTAAATTGGAGGAAAGGAGGCTGTTTGTAATTAACTCAACAAGGCCCATAACTTTTCTTTCTCCCCCTATTAACTGCCTTTGCTAGGAATGCATCAAGTCAGCTGGTAATTAATAAATGTGGAGGCAGCGTTCGAGAGCTTCTGCATCATTATGCCGTTGAAGGCCTTGTCCGCGTTACTAATGAGCTGTAATTTCATGACAGGAAACGGGTTTGTTTACAACGTGTTCAGCTGCCTCCAACAGGCCCGCATTCTTGGGAGATCTCCTCTGCAGGTACTTAGTGGAGCTAAGCCAGGATGTGTGTTACTTGAAAAGCTAACACCTTCGTAAGAATCGGTGACAAAAACGGTTGAGTTTCTGCGAGGCGGGAAGAAAAAAGCCCCTAAAAAACAAGGTTGTCAGAGGGGGAAGAAAAAGCCTTACGTAAAGTGCTGCACACAGGTTCTCTGGTGACTGATGCTTGTATTATAGCTGGAATAATAGGGGAGGTTGGTGGGTGCCCTCATTAAGATTGGTGGTCTTTAAAGACCCGTGCCCCATGGAGCTCGTACTGCCTGGGATGTGCCAGCCTCCTGCTGCCCCCTGTCAGTGTGAATCTCAATCACACATCAGCCCCGGGGTTGGAAGTCCTTGTAAGGAGCAGCTCCTCCTTCCATAACCCCCACCACCCCTGTCACACTGCCTTTTAATCCTCGAAAGAAGGACGACGGCGGGATCAACAAGCAAACACACTGGATTGTTGCTTAAGAAATTGTTGGATTTTTTTTTCTTCCACTTATTCACACTTAGAACAAAAAGAAAAAGGAGAGATGCTTTTGCGTCTCCTTGTTTCTCCCTGGTGTTTATTTGGATTGAATACAACTAAGATAATAGTGGGTAAAGATCCGTTTTGTCCTGCTTTTGGACTTTCCCACTCACATAAAAAAAAAAAAAAAAAAACCTTGGTCTATTGGAAAAAAAAAAAAAAAGCACTATGAAAAGAGTGCGGATCAAATAGCCAGGGAATATTAGTAACAACAAGGAGAGGGCCCACTTTGAACATGTCGACTACCACTTTTTAAGCGGTAAACCACAGCAGCATTATACCTACCGCTGTGGGTTTTCCAGACGTTATTTCTTCAGATGTTAGATGAAGTGGTTAAAGACAGTAATCAAGATGTAAACCAAACATAGACCATGGATGCTGAACAGCCAGCCCAAAATTCAAATAGGCAATAACCCACCGGGAAAATTTTACTAACTATACATTAAAAAGAGAAGATAGATGGCGTTAACACGTCTGTGTGAAAGCCGTGTCCTCGTTTCCTGTTCAACACTGGTTACACAGTTTAAAAATTGATCTAATGTTGGTGATAGAAATATGACTCCTATCATGGCCAACCGGTTGAAATGTGCTGAAATAAGATAAATGAAAGAAACTCAACAATCTAACAAAATAGAAAAACACAGCTAAGGAAAAATGCTGCACTCACCAAAGATAAAAAAAAAATATGCAGAAAGAAAAATGTCTTGTAAATGCACAATCAATAAAATAATGCAATTAGCAAAACAGATATGCTCCAGACCACTAGGGGGAGTCTGCAGTGATTTTATATTACCTAGATATATATGTTGCTGTACTATAGTACTGTAAAAAAATAAAAATAAAATTCAAAAAGGTATGTAGTAAACACGCCTGTTCATCCTTATTCCGAACTTTTCAGTTTATTCACTAAATCCTAACATCGCTGGTCCTATCTGATTTGGAGATCGACTCCCCCTAGTGGTACGGAGCACTTTCATTTTGTTATATCAATTTGAAGTGTTTTATACTTGCCGTTGTGTGGCAATTTTTGCCATTATACATTTTGTTTCTCTTTTCTGTGATTGTAGCTTTTATTTATTTTTTATTCATTTCTGCATCATTTCTGTAGTTGCGGTGCATTTGCAGCCTTATCGCATTTTAGAAACAGATATCAATGTAATAACCACTAATAAAATAGTGATATATTCTGTTTTATTTACTTCCTTTTTACAGTGTGTCGGGATATTAGGAGGTCGCCAACCAGCAAAAACCCTGGCAGCACTGTATTTTGTAAGGGTTACCCATGATAGATTTAAAACTTTATATAAGTACATTTAAAAAAGGAGTTTATTTCAGCTTTGAATCTTTGAATACTCAAATACATTAGTTGTGATTTTTTTTATTTGTGCTGATTTGTTCATACAGATTCACGGTAACAATTTCATTTTTAGTGGCCTTTGTGGACATGTCCATTTAAATTTTAAAAACAATAAACACATAATTAAAACGCTTCAGAATAAGAAAACTGCATGACAAACTTCTAGAAAGAAGACCAACTTTAGTTACACAGTATATATTAGCACTTTAACTCCTACTTTGCCTGAAACCTGTTCTTCTGTTGTTGTTTTTTACTCTTTTTTTTTTATCGTAGCCTTTATTTTCCATGTGAGTACTTCATTTAATCTTATCTGACCATTTTGCATGAAACACTCTTGGTTACCTGGCTTCTGGCTTAAACTCGCCTTGTGTGCCTCTAGACCAGTCTTTGGTTCGCCCTCCCCTTTCTGCTGCAGGTCGGCTAGTGGACACATTCACAAAGTCACATGACATTTGTCAGGCTCGAACCGCCTTTCAGAAGGCTGTCATACAATATGCGCCCTTTCCTTCCTCTACTGTCATGGCGAGAGTTTGCGGAGCCGAGACAGTGCCCTGACCGCGCAGCTCTGCGCTGTGAATTTTATATGCCACTGCCTGGAGGTTAGAAACTCTCATTATGCCGTGTTAGATTTATTAAAATAGATTATGGAAATGTTAATTAAGTCATTAATTACATTATTTAAGCGGCATTGACAGATAAGGAGTATGTGTGTGTGCGGAAGGGGGGGTGGGGGTAGCGTCGAGCTCCCTGGGTGGTTTAAAAGGATGTGATTGGTGACAAGGGACACTGTGGAGATGGCGTCTAAGCACAAGCGCTGACATGATACAAAGTGGCCTACACTGCTCTCTCACCTCACGCTACTGTCTCCAGCAGTTTGGGGAGCTGCCTGAGGACGGGTCGCCCTTCTGTAGATGTGCGAGTGCAGAAATTCGCCCTTTTTTAAGTGGCAACTGCACATCCTGTAAGTTAGGAGGAAACACTGTTCGCATTCCGAGAAACATTCGCAGCGACACTCAAGTAAAGGCCTCTGACTATACATCCAGCTGTTCCAAAGGAAAACACAGCAAACGAAATTGGAAGATGAATCACCCCAGAGTTGATACTATGGACTCTCTTATCTGTTGACAGTTTAGTTACCACAAAGCACAAGAAATGTGTTTTCAAATTCTGGGAGAATTGAGCTTTTCTTTGTGCCATCAAACCTATATTAAGGGAGGGAAAATTGCTCTGATCATGGTTGATAAGAACAAATGATAGATGTTGTAAACAAGCAGAATGCTTCAATTCTGATGCAGGCCATTGATTTGCCTCTGCAACCAATTACTATGTGGGCAAAGGTTATCCGTTCTTTCAATCTACCGCGGGAGCTTTTTTCCACCGTCCTCGTCTGCTGTGCTTTTTAGCTCCTAAAAATGTTAAATTAAAATGTAATATCAACTCTTATAGTTCAAACAGTCCAGTTGGAAATAATGAGTCTTGATTTCTCTGGCCCTCCATCAGGATGCCAGGTAGCACTGAAAGGTGTATGTCTTGATATTAAGTGGGTGCTGATTGCAGGAAATGATACAAAGTGTTGCTGCTCGACCACCTCGGAGTCAAGCTATCACGATTAGCCCTTCCATCAGTCACATGGACCCAACGATAATGAACTGATTGCTGAGATAGTTAGTATGCAGCAGCATGAATAGCACAAAGCCCTTTATCATGACTGAAGAAGGTTTTTCTGTGTGACAGAAGAAGGTACCACAAAATTATTTCCTCACACTTTATTGGTTCACATTGATTGTATGCCAAACTATCTGGTTTTATTTCCATATTTGTATAAATGGTTATAAATGGACATTTATTTATTTATTGCATTACTTGATGCAGAAAAGCCTTGTTCAAGATTAAACAAATTTTTTCTTTTCTTTTGGATCAAATATTCCAACTACACCACCATGCAGGCCTTAAGCCATACACTCTGCAGCCACCTGTTGCCTAGTCTAGTGTGTCATACTTTGTAAGAATGACACACAAATCATACTTAAGAGCAATTTAAAGAGGCCAGTTAACCTATTGACCAGAGTCATGTATTTGGAGTGTGGGAGGAATGTGGAGTACCCAGAGAAAACCCATAAATCCACGTGGGAAACATGCAAACTCCATAAAGTAAGACTGTAGGCTGGTAGGCAACAGTACTACAAAATGCAATCTGCAGTCAGTGCACGCTTTGTTATAGTTTACCTTTCACATATTAAGGATATGGGACCTGAGAAGCTGACTATAGATAAACGGCACTATCACTCTTTTCAAGCACAAAAGTACCATTCATAATGAAATATCAGTGAAAATGTACGTTGGTCAAGGTCGACTCCATGAAAAAAAATATTAAAAATATAAAGCCTAAGAAAAACAGCTTGCGTACTGTTGATGCTCCAATCAGACTAGTGGGCCCCTGAACTGATCGCCAAACTTACATAAATGAATAGTCGGGAGGTTATGTCAGTCTGCAATTAAATACAAAACTGCCTTTGCTGCATGAACAAACTCAAACAAAATTGTCTTTTTAATTATTTTTAAGAATAATTCTGACCTACCATGGGTTAGTGAAAGGTTTATTGAAATGCTTTATTAACTGGAAGAAATTCATGAGAAGGCTGATATAACTCATTTATCAAGATGCGACCTACAAAGGTGAGAGCTTCCAGGTCCAGTGTGAAAACAGGAATGCCTGATTCGCTCCTCATACAATTAACGTGTGTCCTGTTCAGAGGAAGTTTTCGTCAAATGCCAGTGATGATTGAGAGGCCTTATAATATGAAAGATATGAAACTGTTGATGTTGTAGTTTGACACTGGATTTTCAATGGGTGACATCAAGGCACCAAATAATAGATCTATTTTTAGAAATAAAATAACTGAATGTTCTAAATATGTCTATGTGTGAAGGATCCATACTTTTAGATCTACAACATATTAGCCAGCTTTGCACCTGTTGGACAACATTGTCCCCAATGGAAATGTGGGTGAAAAACTTATTTTGCAGCTCATCTATGAAGCCACACTTTTGTTTAGGTATTTTGTTTGCAATGCTATTGCGTTGTCTGCTCTGTTCCCTCTGTATGTGTGCATCACAAGGGAGTCTCTCGGAAACTACCTCAAACAACAAAGTACCGTAGTATTCTGTGCAAAGACCAGTCAATTTAAGATCATGCTCAATGTTCCAATCAAAAATAAAGAAAAAAATAAAGTTTCATGAATTTATCAAACCCTCCTGGATGTTAAAAGGGCCTGTAATGTAACAGATTACAGAACATTTTCACCATAGCTTTTCAAAGCCTGTTCTTCAAAACACTCCATGTAAGAGAAATTGACCAATTTGAAGCAAATTAACAATATGGTCATCAACAGTAGCCAATAGATTGCTTCAGTGTCTTTAACAAAATATTTTTTAGGTTGACAATAGATTTTCACCACGAAACCAGCTGGTGCCCAGATTAGGCAGATTTTCAACTTGATAGGTTATAGCTGCAGAAGCTGCAAAGTTGACTCATGTACACCGCTAATCATAATCGCTAATCATAAATACAATCCTCCACACCAAGCTGCTTCCTGATGGTGTGTTACAATGTTGTTTGGAGTTTGTAAAGTCTGGTTTTTGCCCATGCAGATCATGGGCTAATATTGAATCCTGTCTTCGGTGAGTTAGGTCAAACTCTCCCCACCTCTGAAGTATTTGCACAAGACAGGAAAGTATCCACTAATAGAGATTAATCTGGCGGGGGCAAACTGGAACAGAGCCGAAAAAAGATGCTCCTGTGAAGCATGAGTGGCTCAGGTAGAGCAGCTCATCCAGAATGGCACATCAAAGAGAGCTGTGGCAAGAAGGTTTGCTGTGTCTGTGAGCATAGTGACCAGAGCCTGGAAGCGCCACCAGGAGACAAGCCAGTACACCAGGAGACACAGAGGAGGCCCACAGATCTAGGATGTGTTATTCTAGTGTTTCCTTTATTTTTTTGAACAGTGTAAATTTCACAGACGACTCACAAGTCTGAAAAAATTGGTTAGTTTCAAAAAACCAATTCCATTAGAGGGAGAATAATAAGAACCATTCAAATTTTATTACCCCTCACCGAATAGATATTTTGAAAAGTTGAAGAGGTGTGACAACATTAGCTGGATACTATGTAGACCATAAAAACCTGCAGATCATGACTTGTTTCCCTCTGTTTGTTTTT
Organism: Orestias chungarensis; assembly: GCA_032876305.1. Classification (NCBI taxonomy): domain Eukaryota; kingdom Metazoa; phylum Chordata; class Actinopteri; order Cyprinodontiformes; family Cyprinodontidae; genus Orestias; species Orestias chungarensis. Next base: position 432,973 of record JAVLVB010000098.1, on the reverse strand, counting down.
CGCATGGTTATTTTCTCAGGTGTCTGTGGAGTGATCTCAGCGGTCGGTACCGGCAGGCAGAAAGAAGCTCCTTCACAGTTCAGCCAAGAAGCAGACGGGAACGCAGGGAACAGTCTGAAGCCGCAGCTGCGGCAGGTCAGACATCAACCATTGGACGAGACAAGAACACGGATGTGTTGAAGAGTGCGTGCCACGTGGTCTTCTGAAACAAAACGACTCTTTGGGGTGTTATATGTTGGTAACAGCTATTTACCTCAGTGTGTTCACTAATTTTTTTGGTCATTTTAAACCTTAAACTTTTACTTTTTCCAGAAGCACATTCACACTAGTTGCAAGCTGATGATTAAAAAGAGAATGCACGTGGCTTGCACAAGTGTGTACGCGCTCAGAGAGGAAAAAAACAGCCTGAAATCACTCTCTTTCCTTAATGATGCCCACACAGAGACAATGGGGCGCCGCTCTGATTAGTGTCACCTGTCCTTGTGCATCTCATCAGCTCCATTATGGCTCCGTCTCCCATGCTTCTCCTGCTAATTGAATAGCCCGTGAAGTGGTGACGAGGACGGGGGCGAGAGCAACGTCTGTCCTGCTGCTGCCCCACGAATGAGAGGAAAGCTTCCCAGAGAGACACAAGCTGAGGAAACATAAACCATTATGAGACAGACAGAAAAGTGCTAACAAGTCGCCCTCATGTTATATTACCATCAGATTCGCAACAGTTTATCTTCATGCAACACGGCTGTAGAGTCAGCAGCTGCTTTATATTTTTGGTGGGCATGTTTCTTCTCCTCCAGGAATCAGATGTTACCTTGGCGAGGTTAAACTTTTACTTGTAAAGTTCGGTTTTAAACTACTTGTTATCGTAGACTCGCTCAAAACAACAGGTTATGGACGGTGATTTGCTTTATCAACAAATGTCAAGAAAATATCAACATTGTTGAAGCACTTTTAAGGATTCAATACAGTATATAACTTACTTTAAGATTAAAGGGAAAGTCAGATTTTTTGATACAAGGTTTGACTGACAGAATAAACATTGAATAATTTACCTGCTGTAGCTGACTCTTGTGATGACTTTATTTAGGGTGTGTGTCCAAATTTGGGCATTGCATCGAAGGACTTAATCAAGTAGCTCATTTGTCAACCACAAACACAGATTATGGTAATTGTGAGCTTAAACACAAGCTGGTAAAAGAAGGAAATCTAGTTGAGCTTTTATTGTTGCTTATTTAATACATTTTAACGCTTTGAAGGAACACATTACCCAGCTTTATCTATTCCAAAACCATTTTTGATGCATGTTTGGGTTTATTCTCCAGGTATCATTTACCAGAAGATGTTTTTCAGACCAGTTAAGCCAGTTTAAAATCAAAAAAAAATATTCTACAATATAGACAATTCATACCCTTGGGGGTTTGAAGAAAAACATTTACATAATCATTGTTAACTTATGCACCTAGTTTGTTTGGTTCCAGAGCCAGGTTGATGTTTCAAATCTCAGTGCCATGAGACCAAGGTGAACAATATGTAAGATCTGATTAGTCTGATTAGTCAGGGAGAAAAACAGGAAATAATTTTCCCATCTCCAAAGAATTTTAGTTTTATTTTGATTGGTTAAACATTGCCAGCTGTGGCACGGGGCTGTATAGTGATCCCTCAGGTGCCAAGCTGGTGCCTAAGGCAAAATGAAAGCACACTTCTTGTCCGTTTCTGGTGAATTTGGATCAATTACCTTGTAATTTAGCTCCTTGTCACCAATCGATCAGTAATAGGCTGGCACCACCTCAGTTAACGCCTTCTTGTGGAAAATAGATGTCTTCTCCTGAATCCCACAGCAACTGTGACTACCAGGCTTGTGTGGTGTGGGGCTTAACGTGTGCATGCACAGCCAGATGGACACTTCTACAAGTGTACTAAGGTGGATTACTGGATTCTACTGGCTACATCTGGGGGTCCACATGGTACAGCAGACTGTGTGTAGTGAAACAGGTGGGTACGTGGGCAGAACGCTGGTCCACAAGGCTGTTTCATACCATAGCCCTTTGACAAGGCTTCACAGCAAATGGGACAAATAAAGGTAAGGATCTCCTATGGGACGAATGCATCTCTGAATCCCAACAGTGTCTTTCTAAGTATAAAGAGATGTGTTTGTCCATAAAATACTTTATCATCGCCACACATTGGTGAGAATTGTGGATTACAAATGTCCGTTGAAAGTATGATTGACAGAAAAACCCAAAGGGCAGAGCATGGGGATCGGTTCCATGACTAAGGTTTTACCTGATTCACAAACTGATCTCAGAGTAAACAAATACATAGATTCAGATATTCCTATTGTTCAACCTTGTATAAATTCCATAGCACATGTTTGGGGGAAGAAGACTGTGGTACAGTTATTTAAGCACACAAAACGAGTTCCTCCATACAGGCCAAAAGTTGGATTGATTTCCATTGAAATGCTTCCCTGCAAATATCCGGTATCTCAAAAGCTTAACTACAAATGTAATTGGATGTGATATGACAGCAGACATAGAGAGAGAAGGTCTTGGACTATCGTCATTAACCTAAAGGCTTGTGTATTTAAATGCTATTGAAATTAAAGGTCAAAATAAAACAGCGTGACTGAGTATCTATTTGAATTACACTTTCTCCATGTTAAACTGTCTTAGGCTCTTTTGTTGTGCTTGAGCCTCTTTTACATGACAACAGCATTTTAGTCAGACATCAGGCTTCAGTAGAAAAGCAATGTGAATCACATTCATGTAAATGCAAATCGAGCACATATAAAAACCAGGACTTCTGTCATTTCATCTTGCGGTTGCATACTTAGGCCTCTGTGTTCTGTCTGCACTGCTTCACCTTTTCAGATCATTAGTCAAGCTAAATCTAAATGTAGTCACACCTCTAGATCAGGTTTCACCACATGCCTGGCTCGCGCACTACATCATTTCCAGTGCTAGTTGTGTTTCCTTAGGTAAGACGCAATTTATTTTACTCACGAAACAGAAAACGATTTTGGAAACCTTAACTACACAGGGCCTTATGAGAACACATTGAGGTACACACCTAAAGCATGAACCGAAAAATATGCTTAGTATTTGTGTTTTCCAATGCAGTCCTAAGAAATATTTCACTTAATTTTTCCAGGTTATCAAACTCTATTCATCAATGTGACTGTTTTTGATTGTGCATCATGATACTGAATTAGCTACAAATTAAAACTAATCAAACATTGACTTGTGAAAGATGGGAAAGTTGTTATGAATCCTTCAGCTTGGAAAATATATTTCCACTGAGCATGGATGCAGAACTCAACCCCACCTTATTAATACCCCACGCTCATATCGAATTGAACCTAAGCCAAGGCCTTTGTCGAGTCGGAGCTCATTAGAGGAGTCCACCTCATAATGAGTGGCCTGATCCATGCGGGGAGATAATGCTCCTGCTCTGCACTGACTGAGATCCAGTGAAAAACACCCGCAGTGCCTCAGAGTGCATGGGAACAATATATTTGCTTTGAAACACCAATTCCCTTGCTGTTTGGGGTGCCAAATGCCCTTAGCTCTAAGCACTGAGGGGAACTGCTTCGTAGTTGACTACCTGTAACAGAGGATCAAGCAAAAATTGCAGATATCCTTCACAAATTCAAACAATGAAAACCAGCCTTGTTCCGATGTGTGATAGAAAAAATTGCATGCTGTTCTCATGTCTCTGTACCTTTTCGGATAGATGTGACCCCGAGGTCGTTCAGACGTGCATCCTGGTCCGAACGCAACACAGTCACAGCACGGTCTGCCAGTCGGCTTAAAAAAAATTAAATGAATTACCAGCTGCCTTGTGCAGGCTCGCTGAATGCAGGGTGGCATGAGCACGCTATTACCGCAATGATAAGGAAATCTGCACCGTCTTGTGTTAAAGGAATTACACATAGCATCCAGAGCCTTTAAGGGAGCTTGACAGTTTTGCGCACAGTGGCAAGTTAGCATGACATGAGAATGTGTGTGGCCGCTGAACGGCTCGGCCTATGCAAAGCCTGAGTCAGGGGCGCCGAGCGGCTGCTGAGAAGTCGGCAGGAAAAAAACACAAAATGGGGAACTCATTGTGATGCAAATGGACACGGTGTTGTGTCTAAACAATGCATTAATGTGGCTCTTTTTGAAGAGATAACGATGTGAGATGCACAATAGCACATACAGCGATGTCCTATTTAAAACAATATGACATCAAACCCTGACACTGCAAGAAGTGCTTACGGCCTGTCCGACTGCTTTTACCTCAAGCTTTGATAAAAGCAGATGAAGAATAGAAGGCTGCCTTAGAGTGCGAGTCGTTGCATAAGGATGCATTTACATAATATTATGGATATTATATTCTGCTCCCTCCTAATGTTTGAAAGTAACCTGAATTTAAGTCTTGATACTGGAAGAAGTGTTAAACGGAGACACGTGGTGAGACGGCCGATAACTCTGTCTCCTACTTGTAATCTGATTCTGTGCAGAGCAGAGGGACGGGCCTCACTTCCCCCCACTTGAGGTGATTTATGATGGAGGACATGGTAATAAAAATATCAAAACAATCTGAGCTCTGCTGGAGAAGATACCGGTCGGCTGCGTACATCAAGCTCAACAGGCCGGCGCTGGAACCGCCTGGCCGGTATGGATGCCTCCTCTACTGAATAGAGCATGCAGCTGTAGTTTGTTTGTTTTGTTGTTGTTGTCGGGTCGGTGGGGGTAGGCACCGCTAACGCAAGGTGACATTTGCCAGAGCGCGCGCTCCCCTTGCACTATCCGTCGCTCGACCGGCGGGGCTCATTGTTCAAATCCTCTGCCCGGGCTTACGTCTCTGCCAATGAATCAGAAAAGACTTTTAAGTGGTGAAATTTGGAGTTGCACACGTCACCTGCCCTTTTAAAAGAGCACAGTGTGCTATCATTAAACACCCTGGGGTACAGCGTGATGCTTTTACTGAGTAAACATCCATCTGGAGTCTGCTCTCAGTATTGATGCAGATCTAAAGTCAGCGGAGAAACACGCTCCAAAACGTTCCCAGGACTGGATGACACCAGACCCTCACTCTTCAATTTCATCCAGGCTCTTGATGGATTTGCACTGACTTTGGACATTGACAGGGTGTAATTCAGCGTGTTTTAAGAACCGCTGCAGGGATGTTGGTCATAACATTCACTAAATTATGCAACTGATATTGCAGATGAATTTCTGTCTTAAAATCTTTCTCGAGCACAAGATGATCTCTAACCACATAAATTAGCTTATCCGTTCCTGACTTTGTCATCTTCAGAAAATGCAAGTTTGTCCAAGCATGGCTCATTTTTATATTTGAGCTGCTTTAAGGAGTTTTACAGTACCATGGAGAAGTATTCACACCCTAACCCTTTACTTTTTTTGTCACATTATAACCACCAAACCTAATGCATTATGTGTCTATCTTTACAAGGACATTGCACTGGCTTGTATTCTTTGCTATAACCTAATCCTGACCTCAACTTCATTCAAGACAAAATAAGGCAGTTCTCCTAATGGGGATTAGGCTTTGCTCCCCCCAATGGAGTAGTAGACCCCCCTAATGTAGAGTGTGTGTAACGAATTGTAGAGAACCCAGGACATTGTTGCTGCAGGGCAACAGCTCTAAAACCGCTCTATCGTGCAGCCCTAATCAGAATTATCTGTAAATAATCTTGATTTATTCAAATTAAAAATGATCTTAAATCATTTCTCCTTGATTGAAGATTATTATCGTTATGAAAGATCAATGCGAACAAAAAATAATTGGAATCAGGAATTCAGTTCAATGTTATTCAACTTGCATCTATTTTTTGATTGGCTTATATAATACAGCCACAAAGGAAACCGACGTCAGCAAGTAACAAACAAACAAGTAAAATATTTACAAATAACTGAAAAAAATGAATGATTACTAATGCAGTCACATGGAATTCAAAAGATAGACATTTCTTTATTATCATTTTATGTTGTTCAACTTGAATGTATTGAAATGCAACCAAATGTTGAAAGCATTTTTTTTTGTGACTCAGTTACGAAAGGTCTATTTCCTAATAAATTCATAAGTTCTGATATAATGATATAAGATAATTCTGCAAATTTTGATGATTTTATGAAGAATCCAGAGAATTGTTGAAAACTTCACAAGTCTCTGACTTCTTCAGAGTGTATCATTAGCCTCACTTTCAACATAAATCTAGGCTCAACATCCTCCATGGGAAAATTATAACCAAGGATTTTGGTCATGAAAATGATCAAATAAGTTTATAAATGATTCTTGGTGGTTGGACCAGGCGGGAAACAATCACTTAAGGTGAAGCTCACTTCTCTGAGTTTAGACCAGCACTTGATTGGCTCTCCGTTGTTTGGATCTCTTGTGTAATTGGCTGTCTCCATCGCCACTCTTTAGAAGCTAATGTTACAATCAGCGCCACATAGAGAGCATTTGGACACTCCCATTGACTTCCATAGAAAGAAGCATGGAGCTGCTAATAGCTCCAAAAACCAGCAGTTCCAGCATTGGACTTAGTGCATTCTCTGTGTTTTCGGAAGTGTTTTCTACGGTAAGTTGATAAAAGTGAAACTTTTCTTTGCTGTTGCTGACTGTTCCGTATCCAGTTTTTGTTAATTAAGCATTTTAACTTGCTAACCTAACTTGCTAGTTGTGTTTTAGCTGCTCATTACAAGCTTGGCGGGCTTAGACGGGTCCGTCTGATTCAGTGTTTTAAAATTTCCATCACAACTTACATTCTTAACTAAAATAATTTTCTAATTTTTTTTGGCCAGTCACGCCCTCGTGGGCTTCTACCAGCAGCTGCGCCGGCTGGTCCATGTGGACGTGTTCGGCGAGGCTGCGGGGGCGGCGTGAGCGTGGAGGCCCTTCTGCGGCGCTACTTGTTCTACCTGCCGCTGGAGAACTCGCAGCACACGGACTACATCACGGAGAAGCTGTGGAGCGCTGTGCTGGCCGGGGAGTGTGTGTGCATGTGTGTTTGTGTGCGTGCATGTATATATATGTAAATAGTTCTAGTATAAAAATAGTATAGTAGTCGTAGTAAATAGTAAAAGTGGTTCTTTATTTTAAAGCTTGTTTTGCATTTTACTTCTTTTGCATTTTACATATTTTACAATAAATTGTTTGGTCATTTATTTTTCCACAACTGAGTTATTTTGTCATGTAATCTGATTTTGACGAGAAACGGTTTCAATTAAATGAATATTTATATGAATAATCAGTGAATTATAAATAAAAGTTCTCGGACTACAAGCACAATCAGCTAAGTTTGCATGAAAGAAAAAATTAAAATAATTTTGTGTTCTACAGAAGTAAAGCATTCATCCCAGGTCTTCAATCAAAACATATACAGCAACACATTTTCCTTTTTATAATAGGTATTTTTACTTCTGTTAAGGTTTTCGTACGTTATGAAACACTGTTGCCATACTCTCATGTTAGGTAAGTAAACTTGTGGGGGAAAGTGAAAAAAGTCACCAGAAGCCGTTCAAACTGACTTACCGGGCTGAGATGTTTGGAGCTACATGAACCACGTGACCGCCTATCGGCGAGTTCTAAGAGTTAAAAAATACTCGTCCCCCACACCTTTGATATCAAAATTTCGTCCATCTGCAGGGATAAGCTACTATGGAAAATAGATGGATAAAAAAATACGCAAATAGCAATTACACAATAAGAAATGATGCAATCATCACAACTAATAACAATTAAGACTGTTTAAAAACCACATTTTTATTCAAATTCAGGCATAAGTGTTTTTAGTTTTTACCTAACAGATAAGTTTTAGGTGATTGAACATGTGTTGCCCATTGCTTTAAATAACACTGACTAGCAAATGTTGCAGACTGTGTTTTTTAGTCAGTCTGTGTGTTCACCCACAAAAAAATTAAGACATTACTATTGGAATTTACTAGATACCACTGCTGCTGCTGTGTTGGCTGTCCACTTTACCTTTTTGCCAGACTAACTCGACTGTTTTGTACCAGCTATGCACCTACGTCTACCCTTTCAGGAGTATTTGCTGCTCCTTTTCTACCACCTTTGCATAGTTGGACTAGAGGAGGGTGTAATACCCAAAAACTGTACTTACGTAAGCGTAGCAATACAATATATTTTTTCTCAAGTAAAAGTAAAAAGAAGTCTTCAAAGAAGAAATTACCCACTTAGAATAAAGACTAATACTTAAATACAGAGTAACTGCTTATAACGTGTTTTAATATCTAAAGAATAATCTGACATTCAAAAATATAACATATGTGCAAATTGTTCTTTTATAAACACTAAAACAAAACAAATACCAAGTTCAGGCAGAAGAGATAGTTTTACTAAATATTTTTCAACATAAAAAACTTAAAATTATAAATAAAGTAGGTTCAATGCCCTTTAACCAGCTCCACAGATGAAAATAACATTAGAGCACCGAAGCTTGTCTCACTTTTAAGTAAACTTTTGTTGTCTGTCTGTGTCAAACATTTTGAATTGAAATAAGTTTGTACTTTGTTTAGTGAATTAACCTGCAATAGGTGGATTATCCACTATTTTTCTAAACTAAGGGTAGCAATACTTTACAAAACTGCAAGACTGTTAATAAAAGAAAAACCTTCCAGTGTAGTAAAAACACAATTGAAAGTACATTTTCCACAAAAAGTAACCGGGGACATGGAACTAGTTACTTCCTGCCTTCTATTGTACTTTGAAAAACATCACATAATGCAACTGCTTTCTGTCTTTTAATAGGTGCTGGTACTAAAAAAGGCAATAATGGTTGTTAAGGAAAAATAATACTAAAGAAGGGCAACATTTTCAGGCAATGTATTTTCTGATTTATTTTGAGCCAATTCTAAAATAAATTTGTTACATTTGAATAATAAGCCATTACATTTACCATCCAAATTGATATTAACAAGTAAAAATAAATAATTTGAAGGCTTTTTTTAGAAAGAGACATAATGGAGGAAGTTTCTCCCATTTGCTGTGAGAACCCCAAGCAAGCTGATTAATGGTGTTAAATGTTGGTTAAATCTTGTCCAGACAAGTCATTTGAAGAGATCAGCTAAAAGGAAGCTCTTGTAGGTGAAAGGAATAATTAAAGATAGATAGCTCTTTTTTTTTAACATGTAACCTCAACTACCAATATTTTTTTTTTCCCAAACTGCTTTGAGCATTTATTGATTGCAGACAGCAGTGATTTCGAATTTGTGTCTCCCCAACCCCCCACTCCTCCAACAGCAAACACACACACTCCTTCAAGACCAATTTCGCTCACACGAGTTGTTGTATCCCAACCCCGGCAAACTTGCATAAATGTCAAGAGAGACGTGCCCTCCTTTTGTTCGCCGCAGAAATTGCCAGCAGCTCATTTCCTGCAGGAACGCATTAACAAAGCAGTTAATTTTGTCATTAATTAAAAGGAATCACAATTCAGTGAGCACTTCAAATTAATCTGTTGAGATTTGCTCTCACACAATGCTCACTTTCTATTTTCTCACCAAAGAAAGTGCAGCTCAAGAGGCGTGCTTTTTTTGCTTTTTTGTTTTTTTCACTTGGGTCAGGTCCCTCCTGTGTGCTTCTGTTAGCAGAGCGTATCACTATGAAAGCCAGTGTTGGAGGTGTATCTCCAGTAGATCCTTTAATAGAGTAAATAAATAGTGTTATTAAGGCGCTCAGACGGAAAAGATCTGACCTATATCTATAAATATATTTAAAAAGAAACATATCTCACTCATGTATTGTTAAAGCATGATTATGCATGATTACGCCTGCTGGACGGGCTGGCCTTTAGAAGGATGGGTTCAGGTGACATTAATGTTTCTTTTGTCTTGCACAAAGCTGCTAAACAGTTCAATAAGAACTGCAAAATGTTTGATTTGGCTATTGGCCACCCGGAGCTGTTTATCTCCTCAGTCACTGGGTTATAAATACTAGTGTGCCTGGCGTCTCGGCAGTATGGAGCTACTTGGAGGGTGATAAGGTGCTAATTAGCGACTGTTAGTGCAAGAAAAAAAAAAAGAAAAAGAGAGAAAAAAAATCAAGTCTACAGAATAAAGCGCATCTCGCCGTTCTGCTGATGATGATCCTTTTTCCACTGCGACTTGAGAGATGTCCCTTATTAACACCACGTACAAGTAAATCTCTTCCTGAAACCCCTGCCCCCCCTTTCTGCTTACTCCCGACAGAGCCAGGTCTGACAAATTAAGGCTGCGGAGTCATTAGATTAAGATAAGAATTTATCTTTAACTGTGAGACAGACTTTTATCTATTGTATTTTTTCTTATTCCACCATCTCTTTGCCCCCCCCCATCACACACACATACACACACTCTCCTCCAGCCTCATTCACTTCACCGCCGCCGCCGCCTCCATTCAACATGAGATTGTTAAAGTAATTGGGATGTTATGTGACCAGCAAGGCCAGATAAGTTTTTAACCCTGTCATGGCTTAACCTTTTGCATCTGAGGTAGGTCAAGAAAGGTGCAATTGGAGACATGGTAAGTCTCATTTAAAGGGAACTTGATGCTGGGAGATGACTTTTTTAATTTTTTTTATTCGGCAGATACATGTGCCTGGATGATTTCCGCTCGCCGTCGGGTTGGGGGTATTGGGCATGAGGTAGTATTCATATTTGCGGTTGGAGGGGTGGGGGGTTTCTACGAGATATACTTCCACAAGTATGTCCTTTTAGGACGTTCAACCAGGTTTCATCACAGGCTCACCGTTTTAAATGACCTTTTAAAGTTAATCGCAGCCGTGCTCGGTTGAACTACATTAGAGGGGATCCAGTCTCAAAATAGAATCACAGCCCAGTGATTAGAAAAGTAGCTCTTACGGATTGTATGTTTCTTTGTTGTCCAGACCCTTATGATCAGTAACACAAGCATTTATTTGTCAGATTATGGTTCTCAGGCGTTTCTTTTACACACAAAACCTGAAAGACATGCTGCGCATTTATGTTCTGCCCCTTTTATAGTACTTCCCAGGAATTCATTTAATGTAGGTAAACAATAAAGCTGTTAAATAAAAAGTTGATTGACAGAAGTGTCAGGAAGTGTAGGATGGACCCAAATGCAGACCGGCAGTTGATGAAGGTGATGATTTTTCTTTGTGCAAATAGTTAAACAACAGGGGAAGAAGGCGAAAGAACGACAAGGACTACTGGGACACAGACAGGAGGCACGAGGTAATATCACAGAGAATCCAGCAGTTTATGAATGAATGAACCGGGTATATATGCTGGGAGGGTGAGTAGTGGAACAGAGGGAGAACCTGATGGCTAAAAGTTTATAGCTGTGTGTGATAACAAGGACGCAGGCTGAGGGAGTGAGTGAGAGAGAGAGTAACAATAGAAGTGAAGCCGAGGATCACAGGGGGACAAAAACAACTAAACCAGCGACAAAACTTGAACATAATAATACAAAGAAATAAACTAAGATAGATACAAAAGCCTCTGGGAACACCTGGAACTGGGACAGACCATGACAAGAAGGCACATTGGTCAGATGAGACCAAAATTCCACTGCCCTACATAAACATTCCTGTCACTCTTACAGTAAAGCATAGAGCGATAGGGACGCTGTTTAGGGCTGGTGGGAGGGTTGTTGGAGCTAAATACAGAGCCGTCCTTGAAGATTTTATTGACAGGAAATGACACAAATAACACATTTTATAAGTGAACCTTTTAAAAATAAATCTCTATAATGTTAGAGGCTACTACAGAGATTTGATTTCCACCAGACTATGATGCTTAACATACTTCCTTAGATTCAAAAAAGTGGTTTTGATCAAAGCATACTCGCATGCTAAAATGCCCAAGTCAAAGTCAAGAAAACCCAACAGAGTCTCTGTCACATTGTACTATTTTCAATCCCCTGCACTTTCACAAACACAACCTGCAGCAACACCATTACACAGACTCAGGATGCCGTCAAACTCTCTGTTCAGTACATTTATCACAATTGATGAACAAGACTGAAGAAAGAGCACTACCTGCAATGATGCTGCTGTAACCCCTGTTAGCACACAGCACTCAGCTCAATATGTTAGTCAGTACAACGCTCGATGGCATTGATCAATATGATGTGCTTTCTATTTTTCAGAGGCAGCTAACTAACAACATCAGCAGCCTGACACACACTCAGCTGGCTGTGGAGGTGGCTCTCCACGAGCAACACCACGCCCTGATCAAGCTTGTTACAGCCAATCGGTGGGAGCGCGGCGTGAAGGCCAACTGAAGATTGCTCCGGCCTTGTCTTCGAAATTGAGATAATGGTGTTTACGGGGCACACAGTTGCTTTCAGTCTGTAGCAGGCAACAAACTCGCATTGAGGAGGCAGGGGCCGGGGAGCTGCACTTTTGATTCTGTCACTTTCTCAATAATTAATGCTCTCCTCTGGCAATTCTGATCCAATATGTAAATAGTTTCTCATCCCATTATGCAGAACATTGATGAATGTGACAAAATTCCAAAAGATGACAGTCCAACTCACGCAGTTATGGGCAAACACCACAATACACTAATGACCCTGGCCTTTAATGTCATCCCATCTGAGACATTAGAGAATTTGAAATTGAAGGTACCGTTGGCTCACACGACAAAGTGGCCGTCTCTTCTAAGCGGAGCTCGCACATCAGTCAGGATGCAGCCCAAGCCAAGCTTAAAGCTAGTTATAGCTCACATCAAAGGGACGTCATCGTGCCCAACGGCTGCGCCTGCCATTTGGATCCTGCTGAATCCCATCCTTTAGTTGCATTTTTCAAGCTCCCTCTCCCCTCCCAGGCTTCCACGCTTAAACACCATTAAAATAGAAAAATGCTGTGTTTTCTGCATCTGCCGCGACCTTCGTTACTCCACAGACTTGTCCTTGTTATCTTGATCGCAGTAAACAAGGCCCTCGCGTTCCTCTTATTGCTCGGCTCTCATCGTACCAAGTTGTCTGGCAAAGTGGTCAAGAATGTAGAAGCAATTAGAGCTACAAAGAAATGTCTAGATCTCAACAAGGTGCTGCAGTGACCTTTGAAATGAGTGGGTTCTGAACACCAGCGTTGTGGAAATGCCCAGGCTGTCGCCATCAGGCTGGAACTCCTTTATATGAGAGGGTTTTTCATCTGTTCTGCTTTGAAAAGTAATGAATCTAAATGCTCTGATCGTGCAACTGAGGATTGTCCTCTTCACAAAAGAGTCACTGATCTGATTGCCTTAAACCCAGCGTAAGAAGTACTGAAAACCCCTTGGGTCTTACCACATTGTGACTTTACCACCACAATTTATACTGTATTTAGTGGGGTTTCATCTTATAGACCAATGAAATTATGAAGTGGAAGAAAAATGCTATATGGGTATCTTGCATCTGTTATCAGTCCAATATTCACTATTTCTCAGAAGCAGCATCCCTGCTAATTTCTATTTGTCCACCAGGTATGTGCCTACAAGCTTTGCATATCTAGAGTACCCTGCCATAAATGCTAAGCTTGACTTTGGTCTGGACTTTGACTGGGCCCAAAATCTGGGTACAGTGATGGACTTCTAGAGACACAGTAACAAAATCGTAATTTTATCACCCGGAGAACATCTCCAGAGTTAAACAACTGATGTCCCAGCAAGATTATGAGAAGCTCATTCATGCTTTTATCTTTAATTTAATTGATTATTGTAACAGTGGAGAGCAAACATTCAGTTTTATACTCCTTTAATCTGGACCAAACAGAAAAATGCGATATTGCTCAAACTTAGAGTTGATTGATTTATTCATACTAAACAAAGCACTTATACATTTTTTTCTTTATTCAATACATATTGACGATTACTTTCACTTATTCTTATGATGACATTTGACCAAAATGTGATTTTCTGAAACTGATTGCTTGCTGCCTCACCTACTAGGTGAAATTCACTGAACTGAATTTTATTTGGAGACATACGATTAAAAGGTGGCAGGATACTAATGCATACCAGATATTTTGTTTGATATAAAATATATAAATAAAATCTACATTGATAACCATGTTAAATGTGATGTTTTCATTTGTTTGTTTTTTTTCAGAATTTATTTCATTTTACTTTTTTCCATTTAGTTTGATATTTTCCACTTCTCAGGCGTGTGTTACTTTGTGTTGGTCTATTCCATAAACTTGACATATATTATACTAAGATTTTAGGCTAAAAAAGTACTTATTATATATATATATATATATTATTAGTATTATTATTATATATTATTATATATTAAATTAGGGATGAACCTAATGCCATCATCAAGAGCAGAAAACTGTACCTGACGTGTGTGTTGTGTTTGAGGATTTTTTTTGTCGTTGTTGCTAATTTACATGTTTTCACCTACGGGGATCATTAAAGTTTCATCCTGATCTTATCTTTGGAGTCATAATCTTAAAATCTGTTTGAGTGCGTTCTAACGGGCTTTCCCGCCGATGCAGTAATCTGTATCTAATTTATTTTTTTATTTCATTTGAAATCACGCTGCCATTTTGAGGTTCCACATGATTAGCGTCGACTTGAGCAGAGCCAAGACGACGGCTAATGAAATTTGTGTCTGCCTCTGTATTTGCTGCAGATTATTTGCAAAGACAAAAAAGGCAAAGACAAAACTTAGAAACAGAGACATACATTTGACTGTTTTTCCCACTGTCCTCAGTGTCATCGCCTTAAGCTGCCAAGAGAGTGTATTAGGGTGAATTCATGAGGGTCCTCTGTAATAGGCTGGCACAGGCGCAGGCACAGCCTGTGGAACCTTGCAGGCTGCTGAGGCTGGTCTTGGCATCGCTCTTGGCAGCTGTGTGGTTCTGTGCTTCGTCTCCCGCACTAGACATTCTCTCTGAAAAAAAAAAGCAAGTTTAACTCGCTGGTCTTGCCACTCCTTTATAAATTAGGAAGCTCTTGGCATACATAGATCTACATGTTCATTTGGTATATTAAGACAGACACACAGTTAAAGAGTGTTCATTACAATTGTAAATTTCTGCCCTCAGGCCTTTCGCCCGGCGTTAGATTACATGAGGTCTATGCTCACGGACAGCGCCTGGCATCTGATTGAGGGTCCAGTGCAGCTAATTAATTTCATTAGAAAGCAAAGTCATCTTCTAGCAGGAATTAATATTTGGAGCGTCATGTTGCTAATTTATTTCCAGATTTAATTAGCTCAGAGAAGAAATGTTGCTTGGGCAAGAGGACTTTTTAATTATCAGCTTGGATAAATTTGAAAATGTTGATGCCTAAGGGTTGAGTTAATTAAAACCTGCATTATTTTAACTTTAATTAGCTCCCATCTTTGTTTTTCTTCACCATATGGCCATGTCCTGTAGTCAAATTTAGTTAATTAAGCTAATTAAGCTAATCATTTTAATTACTCAAGACAATGTGATTGGATAGGGGATGACTACAAGTTTATGGCCAAGTACTTGTTTTTCATTAAGTTGAAGGGACAGAGTTATTACTGATTGCAGTTGGCAACCATAGCTGAGTACTTTCAGAATGTGACAGCCTCTGAGATATTAAGGCTGAAGTCTAATTGCATTCCTTGATATTAAAAGAGGATAAATATTATCAGCTGTAGATAAGGGGGAATGGTTTGGTTCAATATTTTTGTTAGATGCACCAATCAGAATTGTGTTGCCAATTGTTCACATCTGTGGGTCTTCAATGTTGACTCCTGTTGTACCTCCTTCTGATTTCTTGTTTCTACAGTATAAGTTATTGTAGAAGAGGCCTCAAAAAGTACAGTTAGAAATCAAACTTTCCAGCCTCCGCGTTATCGGTCGATCATTGGTTATTATTAGAAATGACCGTATGAAAATTGTAATAGCTTTTACTCAGCATGAGCACGGCTAACTAAAAAGTTAGTTGTGGTAACCAGGAAGCGCTAAAAACAAAGCACTAAACTAACATGGTATTTAGGACGAGCTAATGCTAAAGCCCTAATTTGCTCCATTCTTTTCAAATTCCCACCATGTGCCAACGACGAATTATCACATATTTAATTGCAATTTTTATATATTTTTTGCACACCTATCTGTACTATTGTGCCTCAGAAAATGATATTAAACCGTTTACTGTGAAACTATAGCTTTCTACAACGATGCATTCCGGGTATTGAATTTTGTGCACCACATTACGGGTGGAGAACTCCATAAACTGTCCTTAACCCTTCAAAATAAGATCATAATTATATGTGTCTAACCACTCGGGTAAGACTGCCAAGATTTCCATATCCAACATGTTTTCTAAAATAATAAGTTTTAAAGCTCAAAGATATGAAACAGGGAAGCTTTGTTTTGTTTTGTGTTCAGCCTTCCTATTATTAAAAACTGTTTCTCTCTCCACCCATCTATTAATCACATATATATTTTGACCATTGCATACAAATGAAACTTTTTCTTTGATATAGCATTTGACATCTCTCTTCCTCCTCTGATTACATTTTTAACCACCACAGTGAAACTAAAACTAGCCAAATTTGAGTGTCGACATTCACTCAAAGGAGTATCGGCATCAGCCAGACTAGGTGGAGCTTTTGTATACTGGCTGCACTTGTAGGATAAAGATAAACCTGAAAATCAACTAATACCAGTTGCATTGTACTAACGTTGCCTTAAGTTCCTCCATCACAATAAAATAATTTGGACTTCTCTTAATACTTTAATCATATTGGAGTCAGGAGAAATGTTTACCCCCACAAGTGGGAAGCCAAAGATTTTCTATCAGCAGATAGTGCACGTACTTTCTTTCGACCACAGCAGGCCAGAGAACAGAAATTGTAAATGGGTAACAGGGTGTGTGCTTGCTGGTTAGGTGGGACCCTGCCATTCCCGTCTGACCCCAGAGAGAGAGCAGTGGCTGGGGTGGGGCCTTGGTCTGTGTGAGCTGCCAGCAGCTGTGCGTCAGTCTGGACACAGGCTGGGCCCATCCAGAAGCCAGTCGCGGCTGACAGATGCAGAAGCTAAGCCCAATAATGAAATAATACTGGGAGACATCATGTCCGTGGTTTCCATCATTGTTAAAAGATTTTGGTACTGAGTACCCCCACTTAGGTAATTTGTTTCCATGTATAATCCGATTGCTCACTATTAAATTAAACCAACTGGTCATTTCAGTTTGGAACCTATAAATAAACTGGTTGCTATGTGCTTGGGCAGTATGTGGGACGTCTCATCTGATTAGAGGGGAAGCACTTAATAATTTGTACTGCAAAAAGGTGACCTTCAGTGTTAGGTGACCCCAGTGGTCTGCCACACATATGGCCCTGTAATATTACTAATGTCCGTTCCTAATGTATTTTTACAATCCAAATCCAGGACCACTCTCCACAAATTGTTTCGGACAAATGTTGATGTGTGGTGAGATGGCAGAGAGAGTTTCATGGAAGCTGTCCGCGGGGTTACGAGTAGTAATGCTATGGACCACAACTTCTCTGCTGCCTGATAGAACAGAGGCACCTATTTGCTTTTATCATTGCAAACCTCGTTAGTCATCTGCATAGAGGAGGGCACCCCCGGTCATGTCACTCTAGCCGAGTGACTTAGAACACAATATGGAAGCAGAATTAGTCATCAGAGCCTTACCTGGTGTCTTTATAATCACTGCTGGTGGCCAACAACCTGAAATAAAATGTATATGTTAAAACAGCTAGTTTCTCTATATCTACCTGTGGTACTTTCTACTCTTTTTAAGAAACCATGTCAGATTAGAACGTATTTCAACAATTTGCCAGCGAACAATTCAAGTAGACAAAAACAGACGCTTCTGCATGCAGTTTAATTAGTTCGTTTTTTAGATGGATTAGTTCTGTAAGAGGATAATAAATTGCCTGTTCCTGGACCTCTGGTTATTGTTCGGCAATAAATGTAACTTATTTTTATCACTGAACACAGCACAACTAATAATGACCAAATTGGGCAAACAAAAACTCGCCTGTGTGGAACTTGTCATTACAAGAAGCCTAAAGGTTAATAACTGTCATTATCAGGAATATTTCTGAAAGTAAAGTTAGACAAAAAGCTGAGTTTAGCACAGTTTAACATTTCGAGCTTTCAACATATGTCTGTCATTAACAGGCGAGATCCGGAAAAGTGGCAAAATCATGACACAGACACGGATGATTCTGTATACATTTTGCAAGATTTACCCAGCTAATAACCGATGCTTAATCAGATCAGCTGTAAAATGGCTAAGCACTGTTTTACGGGGTCTATTCTCTATAAAATCAGCTTCTTTACAAAAAGTTCTGAAATCAGCGCCAAACCTGTGTTTGTTGCATCTATATGTGGAACAACATTCAAACACTTACAACGGTTAAATCACATCTGGTGTTTCAAACTAGACTTCACTAGAAAGGAAGGGTTCGATGCCCTTTATGCTGTCATTCAAACTGTTTCCATTTTGCTTGTGTGACACATTATTCTCCATCTGATTTCTGCGTGGAAATCATATTTTTCATTCACCTGCATTTTACTGAAATAGTCACAAACTCACACAAGATTTCTGTTAATTTTAACCTTCATAAACTATTTAGCCTGATTACAGTCTGAGGCTGCTTTAGAGAGAGTCCAATATGAGCCCCGCCACTGGCCAAGGAGCTCTCAGTGAGAAGCAGCTTAACTGATCAGATGAAAGGAAGGAGTCATGGAAGTTTCAACCAGCAGAGAGCAAGGAGAGCATCTGCTCAAAGGCCACCTCCCCATGCCCAGCTCACCATCTCCAGAAGAACTCGGGCATGGAGCCTCCATCTCCCCAGCTCCTCACTAATTCCAGTGCCCCAGCCACACGCAGGCTAATTAAGGCCATGCATTTATTTATGACTGAGCTCATTAAACAGGGAAAAAGATGGTCGCCGCTCCGAAAACACATTAGTCCCGGAGGAAACTGCCTGTGAAGTCGCACTCCTCGGGCGGTTTCAGGTCACAGACTCTGAATCTTTGTGACATATGAAGAAACAGCGCGATGTAATGCCTTTAAAAAAAGAAGAATTAAAAAAATCAGTTCAGAGGCAACGGGAGTGATGGAGCAGGACGTTCTTCGGGGTATATTTGAAGCTGCTTGAACTGGTCCCATAATTACATCTATAGGTCACTGACCGGGGGATGGAAAGAAACTCCTTCTCCGAGGTCTTTGCATTGCTTTTCTTTTATCCTCTGGTGCTTCGGCAAAACTGTTTTGTTCTAGCGGCGTTTCTTTTAATTCCCAATGACAACTGCTGCAGAAGGATAGAATGCATGCGTCATTAGCGGAAACAACGACGCGGATGAACACAGCGTCTCCTCGCCCTCAAAAACCCCACCACCAACTCCACCCACATTTTTATATTACTATGGTATTTAAGTTCATTTCAGACTGAGTCAGTGCCGAGCCGTCTATAAAAGATAGGGGATATCTCTCAGGTGTATTTTGTCTCCCAGGAGTGCTTCCTTCTCTCGCTGTGTGTGTGTGTAAAGGGCATAGACAGAGAGATCTTAGGCAGATCCTTCCCCCTCCTTTGTAATTGCAAAGATAATGCCAAATCACACATTCCTTTGTTGAGCCAACTGGCATCTTTATTTAGTGCTTTTTAATAGCTCAAACTATGAAGACAGTGAGAAATTACTTTTTTTCACTACTTGAACTTTTGAGTTGTTGTTAAAATAAAATAAAACGTTAAGATGGCGTCGCTTTTGCGAGGAGATCTGAAACGCTAGGTTGCAATTCTGATAATGATCAGATTAACAAGATTTGAAAATTCGGCGCATTTACACAAAAAAAAAAGTTTCAAGGCCCTTTATTCTTTATTATTATGATGTGGTGTTTTTTTGTGTTTTTTTAAAGATTAGCATTAATAAATTAGACCAAACAAAAAAGAAGAAAAGAGCTAATTTTGCAATATAATCCCAAGAATATCATAGTTCGGGCTATTTTTAGTTGTCCACCAAATAAAATAATAACATTTTACGATAAACAGCCACGGCAAAACCAAGAAAGACTCAAAAAATGCTTAAACTATTTACACATCGTTATTTAAAATAATTCATTGTAAATTTAAGTTCATAAGAGTTTTCTAGATTTACCAACATGTTTCTTCTATTTGAGGTACTGTTAGAGGGAGGACGATGTACCGGGATGTAACCCGGCACAATGTAGCAACTTATAGAACACTTAAGCAACTATGTTATCATCAGTTATGAAAATGCAGGAAATTACTTCAATGAAATTTCACTTTACATCATAACACATCTAAAACCTTAGAATAAGTCTCTGTCTCTTTAAGAAGCTCCATCCCTTTTTGACACGCCCCCCTCTTCAGCACATCATCATCACAGCACTGCTTCTCCATGTTGCCCATTATTGCAGTTTATAACTATAATTATGGGCTTCGTGTAAGGGAGCTATACCGTATAATATAGTTTTTTGAAAAATGGCAACTCAGGATATTGTCACGCAATTCCACCAGTGTTTGCTAATTGCTGCTGCAATTTCAAAGTGGAGCTATGGGGAAATAGACAGCAAACTGTCATATTATTTAAGCTTCTGACCCACATGAAACGAGAACTCTCAGGAGATATTTACAATGATGTTTATTTAGGCAGATGAGGGGAAGGGGATCCGGCGGTGGACAGCAACGGGTAACAGCAACGAGTGGCGAGGAACGGGAGACAGCAACGAGTGGCGAGGAACGGGAAAGAGCGGGGCGGGAGTTAACGGCAGGGAGCTGGAAACGTCTTTGACGGTTACCTTCATCTGGAGATGAAGGTAACCGGGAGTAAACAAACACTCAGGCGACGAGTAGCTGATCCACCACTCCTCTTATACTGGCTCAGCTCATCAGCGCCAACCAGGTGCACCTGGGGTGGAAGGAGCTCCAGCAGAGGAGGAGCACTGGTGACCCCCTGTGGCCAACTGGAGAAGTGGCTGAAAGAAACTGACAGTATCCCCCCCCCCCCCACTCAAGGACCACCGCGGTCCAGAAGATGAGGAAGAGGCCTCGAAGTCATCGATCAGGCTGGGATCAAGGATAAAGGAGCGGGGCACCCAGCTACGCTCCTCGGGCCCGTAGCCCTCCCAATTGACGTGGTATTGGTGACCTCGACCTTGTCGACGGGCAGCCACGATCCTCCGGACAATCGTAAGCCGGGTGCCCATCCACGATACGGGCGGCTGGAGGGCACAAAGTACTGGTTCGGACCTGCTTAATCTGAGAAACGTGGAAAGTGGGATGGATTCTGAGTGACGAAGGGAGACGGAGATGAACAGAGGATGGATATATGATGGATTCGATGGTATAGGGGCCAATGAAACGAGGCGAGAGCTTCAGGGGGATATCTCGGGACGAGAGCCAAACCTGCTGACCAGGAGAGTAGGTGGGAGCCGGTGTGCGTCAGCATATTTCTTGTTCTGGCCAGAGGATCGTTGTAAGGCTGTGAGTGTCTCCTTCCAGATATTGCGAATGCGGCTGATGTGAGGGTGAACGGAGGTCACCGAGATATCCCTTTCGTCGGCGGGGAACAGTGGTGGCTGGTACCCTAAAGAGATCTGAAAGGGGGACAAACCAGTGGCAGCAGAGACGTGGGAATTGTGGACATACTCAACCCAGGTAAGGTGCTGGTTCCAGTTGGTTCCGGTGGGTTCCAGTTAGGCACCGGAGAGCTGCCTCGACCTCCTGGTTCAGTCGCTCTGTCTGACCGTTAGACTGAGGGTGGTAACCACAAGTGAGACTGGTCTTGGCCCCCAGAGCTGCACAAAAATGTTTCCAGACTTGAGAAGCGAACTGGGGGCCACGGCCAGACAGGATATCTACAGGTATGCCGTGTAGCCGGAAGACATGTTTCACCTGGAGATGGGCAGTCTGGAAAGCAGAGGGTAGCTTGCGGAGGGGAATTAGATGACAGGCCTCTGAAAAACGGTCAACGATGGTGAGAATAGTGGTCATATCTGGAGCGGGGGGAAGGCCAGTTATGAAGTCAGCTGCGACGTGGGACCAGGGACGTTTGGGGATTTTGAGGGGCTGCAAAAGGTCCGAAGGGGGTTTATTGCCCATCTTATTCCTAGAGCAAATGGAACAGGCTTGAACATAACTGATGACGTCCTCGTGGAGGTTAGACCACCAGAACCTACGGGAGATCAGGGCTATGGTCCGACTGGAACCAGGGTGACAGGAGAGGCGAGAAGTGTGGAACCAATGAATGACTTGTGAACGTACGGAAGATTGTACAAACCTACTTCTCTGGGGAACGGTCCGAGGGTCAGGTTCACGGAGGAGGGCGTTTTGGACGATGCCTTCGATCTCCCAGGATACCGAGCCAACCCCGCAGTCAGGAGATATTATAGGAGCTGGAGCAGGGAGAGAATCATCCGGTGAGAACTGGCGGGAGAGGGCATCAGGTTTGACGTTCTTGGAACCTGGCCTGAAAGATATGGAGAGGTTAAACCGGGAGAAAAACAGAGTCAGCGACACTGTCGGGGATTTAGACGTTTTGCAGACTTTATATACTCCAGGTTGCGATGGTCGGTCCAAACCAGCACTGGATGGTTAGCACCCTCCAGTCAATGACGCCATTCCTCTAGTGCCAGTTTTATGGCAAGAAGATCACCGTCTCCCACGTCGTTGCGCTCAGCAGGGGATAGACGTAGGGAGAAGAAGGCACATGGATGAAGCTTGTTGTCTTCCTCCGATCTCTGGGAGAGGATGGCTCCAACTCCCAGGTTGGAGGCGTCACCCTCTAAGGTAAATTGGCGAGAGGGATCCGATTGAACTAAAACGGGGGCTCGAGAAAAAAGGGTCTTGATCTTGTGAAAGGCTTGTTCTGCTTCGGGGGTCCAGATGAAGGTTCTTTTAACTGAGGTTAGGGCTGTGAGTGGGGAAACGGTCTGGCTGTAGTTTTTGATGAAGCGGCGATAGAAATTGGCAAAACCTAGGAAACGTTGTAGCTAGAGTCTGGAGTGGGCCATTCAGTGACTGAGAGAACCTTGGTGGGGTCTGCTTAGATCTGCCCATCCTCGAACATGTAGCCGAGAAATGTAATGGATGTTTGCTGAAACTCACATTTCTCGGCCTTGATGTAGAGGCGGTTTTAGAGAAGACGTTGACGGACGTGAGTTCTGTGTTCTGAGGGGTCTTTAGAAAAAATTAGTATGTCATCCAGATAAACAAAAACAAAGATGTTGAGGAAGTCACGGTGTACGTCATTGATCAGGGCCTGAAAAACAGATGGAGCTTTACATAAACCAAAAGGCATTACCAAGTATTCGAAGTGTCCTAGAGGTGTTTTGAAGGCTGTCTTCCACTCATCCACCTGGCGGATACGGACGAGATGATAGGCGTTACGGAGGTCCAACTTGGTGAAAATGGTGGCGTTGTGAAGTGACTCAAAAGCTGCGGTGATGAGAGGTAATGGGTATTTATTTTTGACGGTAATGTTGTTAAGGCCTCTGTAGTCTATGCACGGTCGGAGCGAACCATCCTTCTTGGATACGAAGAAAAAGCCCGCCCCGAGGGGTGAAGAGGAGGACCTAATAATGCCAGCGGCGAGGAAATCATTTATATAGGTCTCCATCGATTCCCGCTCCTTGTGAGAGATGTTATACAGACGGCTGGAAGGTAAAGGGGCTCCGGGCAGAAGATCACTGGCGGAGTCATAAGGTCGGTGAGGAGGTAAAGAGCAGGCCTTACTCTTATTAAAGGCCTGCTTAAGGTCCAGATAATCCTTGGGGACATTACTGAGGTCCTTGGAATCGTTGGAGACGTCCTCCTGGGGCGGGCTAGGAGGAACGGCGGCCTGGAGACAAGAGGAGAGGCAACGGTCTAATTTCCTTATGGTTTTGCGGAGATGACTTACTGTAGTGGACTGGTGATGTGGGTTATTTGGGGTAGTGACCTGCCGTCAAGAGCGGAAACCTGAAGCGGGGTGTCTAAGGTAGAGATGGGTAATTGTAAATGGTCAACGAGTATTTGGGCAACTACGTTTCTCTCACAACCTGAATCAACTAAATTGGATGAGTCAAAGGTCTTATGGTTGTTAAATATACATTCCCTTGACTGCATCCTCCATTGCCGTTCCTCCGGGGTTAACCTGGTTCGTCCGACCTGCATGGGTTCCTTGGAGAGGCTTCGAGAGGTTGGGATGGAGGCTGAACGACTGCGGGGGCCCGGCTGACAGAAATTCTGCCGGTTACCCTTAAACGGTCCCTTTCTCTCAGACGGCCGTCAAAACGGGCAGCCAGAGCAATAAACTCCTCTAGAGTGTGAGGCTCATCAAATAAAGTGAGTTCATATTGTAGGTGTTCATTTAAAGCATGAAAAAATGCGCTCTTTAAAGAGCGAGGATCCCATTACAACCGGGCCACCAGAGTTCTAAACTCTATCGCAAACTCGGCCACGGTCTTGGAACCCTGTGTTATTTTCTGCATCTTGCGGGAGAGCGTCAAATAATCGGTCTCATTACCAAAAACCCTCATGAACAAACAAAACTCAGGATATCTGTGGAAGCGAGATTCAGCCCATTTGATCGCTGTTCCGGACAACTGACCGATAACAAACGCTATCTTGGCGTCATCTTTGAGAAATTAATGAGGTGAGTGGGCAAAAACCAACGAACACTGCATCATGAACCCCTCGCAGCCGCCAGCACTTCCGGAGTATCTCTCCGTAACCGGAAGTGAGATCCCTCGGGGAACCGGAACCGGAAATTCTCGATGCGGAGGTGGTGGTTACTGAGGGATGGAAGCTGTGGCGCCCTCATACGGAGGGGGGGTAAGTGCAGAGGCTTTCGGGACCAGATTCTGGAGGAGAGTTGTTATTTGATCTAAAGTTTGATTTGTAGTAGCTTGCTGTTCTGATAACGACCGGAGGACGGACTCGTGGGAATAGAGCATGGTGGATTGGTCTGAAATTACCCTCCTGAAAGTCTCTTGTGGCCTGAGTGTCATATTATTTAAGCTTCTGACCAACATGAAACGAGAACTCTCAGGAGATATTTACAATGATGTTTATTTAGGCTGATGAGGGGAAGGGGATCCGGCGGTGGACAGTAACGGGTAACAGCAACGAGTGGCGAGGAACGGGAGACAGCAACGAGTGGCGAGGAACGGGAAACAGCGGGGCGGCAGTTAACGGCAGGGAGCCGGAAACGTCTACGACATGGGAGACCGGGAACCTCTGAGGGTGAGGACAGGCAAGGTGAGTAACAGCAAACGGGTGAGGGAAAAATGAAGGGAACGATCTTACTTGAACGGAGTGAACAGTTGTCGCCAGGGATGAGTGAGGGGTGAGTTTCTTTCAGCAGAGACGGTGAAGCTGTAGTCCATGGGGTTAGTGCAGCTGATGGAGTTATGCTGGAGCGGGCAGACCGAGCTGAGCCAAGAGGAGTGGGAATTTGGATCTTGAGGTGTATTTGAGTTCTGGAGATGAAGGTAACCGGGAGTAAACAAACACTCAGGCGACGAGTAGCTGATCCACCACTCCTCTTATACTGGCTCAGCTCATCAGCGCCAACCAGGCGCACCCGGGGTGGAAGGGGCTCCAGCAGAGGAGGAGCACTGGTGACCCCCCGTGGCCAACTGGAGAAGTGGCTGAAAGAAACTCACACTGACACACACTGCAAGGCAACCATTTAGGCACACTGTGTAAGACTAACTTGATCTGTGTTTGAACTGCTTAAATAAAATTTAGCTATCCAATTTAACAAAAACATTAGTATAATCCACAGCATAAAGTTGCATATAGACCTAATCCCAACTAAAATATTTAAGGAAGTGTTACCTTATTTTTCAATTCTAAGTAAATATGTACCACAGGTCTTTATAATAACTCTAATTGAACCCTCGCATACTCTTCTCTTATCCAAAAAGACTTAATCAACTAGAGACCTACATCTAATTATTTATTTTTTTGAAAAAATTTATTTAAGTTTATAATGGCTTAAGTGTCGAATCGCTCAAGTTATCCCAAACCATTGCTGTACTTCTGCTGCTAAAGGGTTTGGCTGCTTCAGGACATATTGACCAGTTTTCCTCATTGAGCTTGTTTTTTCTTATACTCTACAATTTGCATAATTCACTGTTATTTCAACCCTTGACTTTAGGTTTCCTCTGTGTGTTTTTCTCACCTTAGAAAACTACACCTGCTCTATTGTCTGTCAGGTTTGATGTCCTCCTGGAGGGTGTCATAGGCTGAGACAATGCTGCCAAAAACTTTTTTCAATTTAGAAAGTACACCTACATTATTTCATCTGCTTCTTTTATGTCTGCTCTTTCTTTACAACCCCCTACCTGTCAGTCATGGAAAATGGTCACTTGCACTGGGCAAGGTTCTGGTTCTGCTGGGTTTGTAAACTATTTAAATCAATGTAAATCATGAACTGAATTTCAAAGCATTTTTTTTTTAAACTACAAGAAAGAAGAAGCTATGTATGTACAGACTAAATTGACTCTGTTGTTATTTTTCTCAATTTTAGATTAAAGCCTGGTTTATCTCTTACAAACACAGATCAAATAGAGAGATTCTATTTTTAAGGGATGGCACAGTCTGTATTGTAATCATGATCAGTAAACATCCCAGCGACGAAACTAATACGATGAAATTATATGATCTTTGATCTAACTAAAGTAAATCTAAATAATCTGACTTTAGTGGAGATTATTTATTGAAGTAACATAACATTTAGACTGTGGGAAGATAATGAAGCATTGCTTTAATTCTGTAGCTGTTGTGGCTTGATATACATAGATCGACACACGAGTGGTAAAAAAAAATAAAAATGTCCCATTGAGAATAGCAGTTTTTTTGTCCCCCCCCCCCAAAAAAAAAGTCGGATGTAAAACATTGTCAGACCAACTTCAGGTAAGAGATTCAGTTCCACTGTGGCACCTTGTCTCTAAAACATCTGGTGACTAGAATTAACTGATAGGAGGGTAGGAGGAGGAATACTTGGGTACTGAGTTGCAGCAGTACATCACCCTTTTTGAATATTAGATAACAAAGTAGTAGAACCAGACTAGTCTGGACTAGTCGTTCTTTGTAGTTTGGGAATTTGTCCCAAACTGTTTCATCGTTGCAGCACTTTGAATTCTGAGCAGTCGAGAATGGGAGGTTTTGATATAGATGTGAGTGCTGTGTCAGGCCACTGATGCTAAAAGCATATCTTAAAAATTCCATTTGGGAAGTTTTAAAATAAAAAAAACAGACACTTTTTACAAATTATTGATTTAGCAAGCACTGATTGGTCCAAAACCCAACAATCAAATAAAGAAATAGCTTGAAATTTGCTTTGTTGTGCCGGATCTGTGCAGACATTAGTGTTAAGATAAGAGCTGCGGTGTGTGTGATGCTGCAGGCACAGAGCGGCTCAAATCAATCCACAGGATACCCACTCAGCGCTTCATTTTAGGATGGCTGATAAACAACAGCATTTGGTGACCTTTTGCTGTTCTTATGGGGGATTTAACCCCCTGCTCAGAGCTGCACCATGCTGCTGGCTCCAGCAGACACAAGCAGAATAAAGGGTGGAACTCAGATGGGACTTTTCCTGCAGGATGCCCAGGTTAAAAAACGTCTGACAGTGTTTTGGTTTGTTCGTCCAGAATCCCGGTTAGTGCGACTGCGGCGCGCGCTTGTGAGGAAATAGTAGAAAAATGGGGAGTGTCAAACTCTTCACACTCTGAAGGACCGTGTGTGTAAGATGCTTTCAGCAGCAAGCAGAAACTAGTTGTGCACTTACTAAGAGAGGAAGCGCTGAGTGTTTGGAGTACTCAGCCCACTTAATGCATTATTATTGAAACTGCATTCTTGGGAGGAATGAGGGAAATGGAATACTCTACAGGAGCTAAACCAGTGAAGAAGAAAGGAGACGTGTCTGTGGATGAATGTTTGCCATATTCTCTTGAGAAATGCAGATGTTTTGGGAGGGAGATTGATTTAGCATTCCCTTAATTGGTTCTAAAGTTAATAACCATAATTATTCTTACCCCTGAAAGATTTATATGTAAAGTCAAGGTATTTGCTTTTGATAGGACAGGGATCGCACAATGGAAAATAATTGTAAAAGAATGAAAAAAATTGTTTTTTAATCATTTGGATAACAAATAGCATGAAGTGTGCAATTAGGCAATATCAATTAGGTACATCATGGATTGTTATAGAGTAGCTATAGAGTAAGTAAACCATAAATCAACTTTTTTTGGAGATAAACTCTATAAAGTGACCCTTAATTGTTCTACTTTTAGGTTACGGTATAATTTTTCACATTTTCCCATAAACGTTTTTAAAATTTGCAATATTTGTGCTGAAGCCACCTCAGTGCTGCCCTCTATACGTTGATCTGTGGCTACTGCAGCAGAATTTTCCTATTGGTAGAAATGGAACAGCTTGGTACATGTCCAGGTCTCACTAATACGTTGCCCCCCGTAAATCAGGAGTTAAAATTATGTCGGGCAGTTTAAATCTACATATTTGTGTAAACGTTTTAAAAGATTTTTAGTGCACCTTAGCAGATGTCAACAATGATGTCCCAACAATCTCTTTATCACTTAGAAACAGGAGCTGTTCTGCCCTTTGTTGGCTCAGCATGGCCTACTTCAAGCAACACTGAGTCAGCAGCTCAAGCCAGAGGCTTGAACGGACAAGGGTGAGACCTCCAGCGGCGATGGGGGTGGAGAATCTTCAACCTGGAAAATCTATGGGTCCCCGGGTCTCGATTTCCCTTTTGTGGCTTAATTTCGATTGTGTTTATGTATTCGGTTGTCTTTAAAAAGCGACCCACATATGCAGAAGAACGTAGATGTAACACAGCAGAGCAATGTCTACGGAAATAACATTGGATGCCACCATCTGCAGACAGTATTGACATAGAGCAAGATCACAAGATTGTAACAATGAAGGAAACTAAGAAAAAGACAAAACAAATCTCAACATGCTTGCTTCAGCCAAGAAAGACTCTAGACTTATCTTGGCCACACACTCAGTTAGCCCACTCTCCACACTTGGCTCCGCCCCTACGTGTCTATAGACACCACCCACTTACGGGGCATTTTTCCACATTTACCCAGGGGGTTAAGCCTTCATATATTAGTTGGACGTTAAACTGTTTGTCCTTTTGTGTCCACCTCACAATTATGCATGACCTTGCCTGGTCCACCAAATAATGTACCGTTGTAGTTTCTGGCTGACAACATGTTGAAGAGTTCAATACTTTTAGCAAGGCACTGTGTGGAAATGTGGTCATACTGGTTTTTCTGGATGAAAGTCCAGCCACCCAGGTAAAGTTTCCACTCAGACTAAATGTGGCTTCAAGAGTCCCGTGGGCACGAGGTGCTACATTTCCCCCGCTCCATTATGAGCGCATTTACGCCCTGAAGGACATCTTAGTTTACGGCGAGCCTCTTTTAGTTAGTAAAAAGCAACACTTTAACAGGCAGGCTTGCACCACTGTTCACAGCATAGATAATAGACGGTATAGTGTTACCTGCCACTATAGGACAAACATGACTACCAACAATTGCCTTACCAATATTTGCATGTCCCTCTTAGTGTTATTGAACACCGCACTAAGTAACTGAGCACCGCAGCACCAGGACTATTTTAAGTTGTTTGCTGATTCCATGGTGAGCTGAAACAAGACAATTATGAAGCCCATTTCTCTCCATTATGGTATTTTAGGGGCCTCAGCTTTCATTGAAAGCTTAGATACTAGCATGTGTTATATAAATAGTCTCGCTGGAAACGGAGGGCAACTTTCATGGAAACAACATTTTCTTAAATAAATGCACATAAAGTGACTCGCCAAGTATTGTTCATGACTACTGTTTAGAGTATATACAGTTAAATCATTACTTTGACCCTTTATAAAAAAAACTATAAAAACCTTTCAAATAAATAAAAGCTGGGTAAAATCAGAAATTGAGGTGTTTGGCTCAACTGAATCTGAAAGACAATGTCTATTGGCTGTCATGGATATAAACACATAAATGATGGGAGTATAAAAAAGGTTAAGTTCATAGCTGATAGCATGTAGCCAAATTATAGAAGTATAAAGCTATGTACAAAAGGATTTCAAACACTAAAATGTGAAAATACTTACAAATAAACAACATTGGCAAAGGAACACATTATAGGTAGAAGAGCTTTTTTTTTTTGCAATGTACCATGTATATCAATAACATTTACATAGGTGATTACGTAGGTGCTTTTGTTCATCTGACCTCCACGTGGCTCAACGGGCTCAGCTCAGACAAACAGAGAAAAGGTTTCCCTCTGACAGAAACTCTTGGTGTTCATCTGATTCGAGCAATTCTGGCTAAAACCTGTTTGCTCTTCGATCAATGACGTTAGTCACAACTCGTTGAGTATTCAGCCGGAGTAGTGATACTTCACAATCAGGTAACTCGAATTATAGTAACAAGTATTTCGTAGTGTAAATACTTCAAAAATGTATTCTTGTAAATATAAAGTGAATCTGTAACTGAGTAAATGTAACAACATAAAGCAACAAAACCATGGATTATTTTAGCCTGGTGTTAATAACAGCTTTTTTTTTTATGCTATCTATCCATTCATCCATCCCTCTTACCAGCACCTTCCTCCAGCTTATTCTAGGCAACCCCAAAGTCTTCCAGACCAGACGGTATATATAATCTCTCCAGCGAGTTGTCGTTCTGCTTCGGGGTCATCTGCCAGTGGAACATGCCTGGAATCCCACAAGACCAGGCACATAGGGGGCATCCTGGTCAGATGCCTCAATTACGTCAACTAGCTCTTTTTTATGGCCCAACGATTCTACCTTATTTCCTTATTTTCCACAGCACTAATAAAACCACAATAGTTTTCTTTAAACAATAGATTTTCTTAACTTAGGCTAGACTTGTTTAGTTCTTGAGCAACAGTTTTAGATGTCTGTAGCTCCTGCAGGCTGCTTCTATGATAAATGCTCTGGCCTGTGAGTCCAAGTGGACGACCATGTCTCGGCAGGATTGGAGTTTTGTCATAGTGTTTCACATCCCGATGAATGACTGAACATTAATCCAAAAAAGGTCTCAGAACTTCAGATTACTATTTAATAGCACAATTATCTCCTTGACCTGTCTGCTGGGTCCCCTCTTCCTGATGCTGCTTGTTGGAAGGTTATTGGAATATAAGTACAATCATACAAACGTGTCATATTTTAGCATGTTTTTGGTTTTGTGTTTTACTTTTTATTGCAATAGGAAACTGACATATCTTAAATATCGAGAAAGTGAAGTAAGTCCAAAAGTATTCAATGAGAAGTACTTGGAATTCACATGCTTTATGTTCACCTGAAAGTTTTCAGCTTTGTTTAAAAAAGTCCAAAAAGTTTTTATTTCATACCCAAGTTATAAGTAGAGATTAGAAGAGGAGCGGCAAAAAGCAAATGAGGTGGATCAGCGGTGCTTGCCGCTAACTGATTGTGTCATACTGCTACTTGGAGATAGCACCATTAGCATTTTGCGATGTCATTCAGGGGCAGTCTTCAGTCAGAGGCTAGAAACATCGCAAGGCTGACTGCTGCTGGAGATGCTTCCTGTCCATTGCATCAAAATCCATCCGACGACTCTTTAAAGATAATCAGATGAGCTTAGCTTTTTGTTTTTGTCCCTTTGGGATGAATAAAGAATGTTGAATTGATTATAAACGTTATTCATTTTCCAGTTATTCCCCCAGAGTTTATCATGAGCAGATTAAAATGAAAAAGGCAAAAAATAAAAGTGTAAAAATCTCCCTTGTTTATATTTTGAAATTAGTCATCAAAGGGATCCAATCTCCAACGGTTTAAGTGCACCCAAGACAACGGCAAGCATGTGCTTTTCAAAACGTCTGCTCAGCTGCAGAACCAAGGCTTTTCAGTTGCAGATAGAACCCAGAATAATTGCATAATTACGTCCGACAGAGGCTGCACCCTTTACGCTAGTCATAAATCTATTATATGTGTTTAGCATCTGGAAAGTGCGTCTTCTAATGTTCGAAAGAGCAAAAGCTATCAAGACAAGCCCAACAGCCCATCTACGGTGGGCGCCTTTTTAACCACCTTGAGACAAATGAGTGGAAAAGTAAACTAAAAGCAAAATACAAGGTGGCTAATCATGAGTAATCTAGTTGTGGAGCATCAGCAGACTCCCCAGTGAGAGCAGAAAGGAGCTGGCGGTTGAAGCGCCGTGATTTCCCTCAGGCAGATGTGCCATTTAAGTATGCTGCATTGTTATGAGGGAGATCCATTAGCCTCTACATGATGTGCCACATTAAAGCGAATTCTCACATATGGATTATTTGTAAATCATGTTGGGGTTTTTTCTCCAGACTTAGCGGGTTGATGCCAAACTATAAGTTCATTTTGTAAATTGACATATGAGCTCCGAGAGTACACATGTGTGCAGCTGTGTGTGTCCATGAGAGAATAAACAGCTTAATAGGAGCAAGCGGATTTCATAATGGAAATGGCTTATGAAGGTTAGTGGCGCACAAAGTAGTCCTGTTCAGATGTGGATTACTGAGCCCACCGTGGAGCCGCATCAGAATAAGACATGCTTTTTTTTGTTTGTTTGTTTGTTTTTTTCTCTCCCCACCCAAACGCTTGGAGTCAAGTCGGCGGTCATCCTGTGTTGTACTGACTTCGAACACGAGCGTTAAGGAAAAGTTGTTGGTGGTGAAGACGTGATTTTGCAGTGATCCAAGTATTAAGGGCAGCCACATTTTAACGATGTTTACAGAGCTCTCGCGGCCTAAGAGGTTATTTTAAGTGCGGAACGGAACCTCCTGCCAAAGCTCCATTTGAATCAGACGTGTAACCGCAGAATTATCCCCCGGTATAGCACAAGTTCAGATTTTTTTTCTTCTAAATCTATCGTATTCAGCTGCAGTGGTGAGATTTTGACGTTACCCACCCTACATAGAGGCTGTTTCATAGTACGATGTTAAAAAAAACAACAACAATATTCTATGATACTGTTTTTGTGTTCTCTAATCTAATCACACTCAGACATATCACTATCATTGGAGACCTGAACTGAAATAACAATTCAATCCACTTTCTGAAGCTCTTCATACTTGAAGAAAAAAAAAAGAATCAAGTCTGTCAGCCAGGATTCAAAACTCACACAATAGATTCTCCCTATAATTTTTTTTTTCCAATTGCTTTTTCTCTCATTGAATACTTGTAACCTAAGTCAGCTCTAATTATTTCATTCAACTCTGTTAAAGCGCAACATCAATAAACCGCCTTACCTCTGGCGTATTATGGCTGAAAAACAAAAACTAACAAGTGTGCTGCTGTGACCTTCCTGAACGAACCAAACTCTAAAAGTGTTACTTGCCTTCCAGATTCAGGGCTCGGCCGTTTAACAATCATCTCGTCTGGTTGCTAAACATGCCAAGCAGAGCGGATCTCCTCTTGCATGAAATTTCAATTTAGAACCCAAGATACTGTTTACTCTTTAGGCCCATTTCCTCTCCTACTTGAGCTGATTTCTGCATCAAAGTCTGCCTTTGTACTGCGACGGCATTGTTTCATCAGCGGCGGTTCCACACCGTGCAGATAAGTGCATCAGCTATTACTGGGTCCCTCCTTCAGACCCATTAGGTCTTGCAAGGACTTCAAACACCAATTTGTTCTGCAAATAGCCCATTCAATTTGTGCCCGCCAAAGAGAGACACCTCTCTCCCTCTCCGCAGTAATTGAATCTTCCTCCATTTCTGCCAGGTATGAAGGTGATGACTGGCAAACGGTCATCTGAATAGGACGAGACGATACATGTTTACCCGTTTTCAATAAGGCGCTGATCACAGCTCCTTTGTGGCTGTGAGGTTCGTAATAGGATTGCGGCGTTGAAGGGCTCCTCAGAAGGCGTCCCTCTGGAGGGGCTGCACTTATCTACAGCTTAGGTGGGAGAACCCACTGACGGGTGTCTGTTTGTGGAAGAAGACAGGGGTTGCTTTAGACACTCGGGTCACTTTAGCTACATTTGGTTGGCAGTGTTATGCTGTGGGGATGCCATCCTGTTGCAAATTTATGGAGAGGAATCTGTTCCAACATTAATCAAATCAAAGAACTTGATCGCAAGAGAGTGATTTACAATAGCTATGCTATATTTGAAACTTTGGTTTATGCAGTTTTTTTATTTTTTATTTTTATGAGTTTGTCAGATTTGGAGTTGAGAGTTTTATCATTTGCGTTCTTTATTAAATCCCAATTTTACAGATCATAATTCACACACCAGTGGGCGGGGCTTCTCCAAAGGGCGCAAAGACCGTTTCTAGTTGTCTGAGTGAAAGTTAGATAGCAACCAAACAAACAAATAAAAATGCGACATCATCAAAGCCCCGCCCCCTAAAGTAGCATCACTTTGTAAACGCAATTTTATTAAAAAGCAACTTGTAAAAAAACAAATTTAAACAAACCCCAGATTTAGGTTAAACTATTGCATTGAATTGTAAATCATTCTCAAATCAGTTTTTATATTGATTTTATTGTTGTTGATTTTATAGTTTGTCAGAGTTAATGGAAACTTTCACGAAAGCAATTATTTTTTTCCCTTTCTACAACATTCCTTTGACTCATCAGAGTTGTGACCGTAAACTCCACCAGGCTCACAATGACTTTGAGGAGGCTTTAAAATCTTCCAATAACTTTTTATTAATTAAATACACCATACGGGAGCAAATGTCTCGGAAAATATCACAAATAGATTTGTCTTTCATTCAGCATTTATATGTTGGGGATGATATCTACATTACTGGCAATGAGCAGATCATCTGGTCGCCGTGGTTTAAAGGGGAAGGGATCTAGATGCAGTGGGATCACGTGTACTTTAGCCACGCCTGGACAACGACATTTACATGCATACTGTACATACATGGTAGCTTTACAAATACACCACAAGTGTTCATGATTTGTTTTCCACAAAATGACACAGATAGTTTATTTAAACCCCATTCATATATATGTAGAATATATATGAACTTCGAAACAGAAAGAGAACATATTCCCCCGTTTGACAACACTTAAAATATACAAAGTGAAATCACCACCTTTCTGGGAAATGAGGATAGAAAAGGAAGAGAGAAAAAAAAGACAGAAAAGTTCCCGCTTTTCCCCTCAAAGTATCTTTAAACAAAGGTGCAGTGTTGAAAAGTCTGCACCTCTTAAACCTCATTAGTCTCTTTCGTCTTTCGCTCATTCACAACATCCTCTCGGTCAGTCATGGAGAGTCCCGTCTGATTGTGATCAGTGTTAAAAATCCGGAGCATCACAAGGTTCTTATCTCGGTCGTAAGTGCAAATATCCACCCAGATTTGGGGAAAAGCCGAGATCGTGTTGCAGAGATGAGAGCGTTACTGGTAAGATGGGCAGTGGATTCCTTTAGGGCAAAGAAAGGGCCTGGGTGCACAGCTGAAAGGCCGGGGGCGCCGCTGATCCACGCTGTCTCAGGTGACGATGAGGAAGGGCAAAAATGAAGGCACACATCCTGCTTCCTGCGCGGCTCCCGCCTAACACACCTAACCGAGGGAGCAAACACAAAAGGAAGATATCAGGTCATCGGTAAAAGCACACACTCACAAAGTGTCAAACGCTTCCACCTGATAAATACATTTTCCACCAGCGCCGAGCGTTTAATTTATTGATCAGCCAGGCTTTGAAAACCATATGGTGTCCCATTTACTTAGCGTCGACTCAAAAGTGCCTTCATGAGGCGATTCTCTTTGGTGTAATTAGGAGCGAGCTCCAGCATAACTGCGGGAGGTGCTCAAGCCTGTGAAACAGAAATGCAGGGGAGGAAACGCAATTAACTGTCTGGGTAAAGAAAAAAAAAAAAAACAGCTTTAAACTTTTTCATCTTCCTTGTGTTTTCTCTGGGATTCTAAGCGGTGATTTACTTTTACCTTCATCCTTCAAATCACTAGGAGGGCTTCAGTCTATTAGTAATTGCAAACTCCTACTTTGGGGGCTAATTAAAGTGACTGACGCTGGGAGGGTCTTCCTCCCCTGGGTCAAAGCAGCTCTGTTTGAGAGAGGTAATTTGTCTGCTCTGAACAAAGAGATTAGGCAGAAGCTGGAAAAAAGGAAGCTTAAGATATGAGCACAGAACGTCTCAAGCCGTGATCGGGAACGACGCGATATCTCGACATGTTCATAACGAGTCTAAGGCCGGCCTGGTGGGTTGGAGTTGTAATGATTCTGTTAAAAGGTTCGGGGAAGTCTCTTCGTTTTTACAGATAGCAGAAGCATTCAGAGACCGCTCCCGCTGAGCCACGTTCCCGTTTATTTAAATATCCTTTGCTATAATTAAAGCACCATGGCCAATATTCAGATTGCATTTTAGCATCAATAATGCAGCTGCTTTTTCACTACAATTGATGTCGGAGCATAAATAAACAATGAAGCTGCGTATTTACCACACCGGCCGCGCTAGCAGAGACACTCTGCGCATCGGCTGAGGACGTAAACAGACATTTGAAATTAAGCTAGATAATACAACAGCTTTCAATTTAAATGTGAGGAGCTCTTAGAGCTCGGGGAGCTGATCTGTAAAAGTGACAAGCCCTTAAAAGGCCTTAATGGAGTTCTGCCTCTCGTCTACTCACACAAGCACTCAAGGTGAAATGCATGCTCCCAATAATATGATTCCTCTTTTAGTCTATCTATGACACACTCTAAAAAACCCACCCCACCATCCCAGATTTCTGTCAGCCTGCTGTGTGTGTGTGCAGATGAGGTATCAATAAAGCGTCTTGTTTTGAGGCAGAAATTATTAAATCTCTAGCAGGCATTATGGAGCAATCCTGGAGAAGGAATTATGCTCGTTTACGATTAGGCCTCTTTTTGCTTTCACTGAAAGCATCAAAATGGAATCAGGGGGAAGTCGTGGTGGATACAGGACACACAAGCTGCCCCAGATCTCTGACCGGGTTCGGCCCTTCAGGGTTCGCTGTATACGGACTTTAACCTCAGACAGACAGGTCAACCCGATTGATCCCATCCATCTGAACATGGTCATCAATATCCGCTTCAAAGGTACTCCCCGACAAAAAAGGTATGCTGGCATTACAAAATAGCCAGGTGATTCACAAAGCATCCATTTTTAAAAGGACACTGAAAAGCAGACAGCTAGCTTTGCTCTGCGTGTACTTGCGCCTATGAGATCACGAGAGGCTTATTGGATTGTTTATCGCCATTGTGATACATTTCTAGTCTAGTCCCAACAAGACTTCAGATTTACTATCACAAATGATAAAAATGAATAAAGTTTGAAAACTGGCTAATTTCTTATCATAAATTTTAGATATAGGAAAACAACGTAATTACATGTTGCCCAACTCTAGAGGCTAGCTGATCAGGCATTAGTGAACAACATGGTGGACGAGCTGCTGCAGATTGATTTTGAGAGAGTTTCACTTGTGAGTGTACCAGATGCTGCTGTGGAGGGTTAACCATTTATCCTATTATTTAGTATTATCGTGAAAAGAATTTTGATTTATCGACACCCAGCCAAATTGAAAGCATTTCCGGTAGTGTTGGACTTGTAAGTTCGAGCATCGATAAAACTCAATAAATGTGAAAATACGATCAGGTGAAGCTAATATATTTTACTTAACTGGGGTATTTGTTTGTAGTACATTTACAACGACATCAGTAATCAGAACAAAGGGGCGATCACGTAAACAACCCAATCAGAATATTTAGATCAGATTCAGCTCAATCGGAAAGAGATTGTAATCTGAACCAGGAGTGGTTTATGTCGGTCTTACTTTGTAAACACTTGTTTGGATCATGTTATTTAGGTTTCGGCAAACAGAGATCTGATTGTTCGTGTTCGATCTCTGTCAACAGAAGCATAATCGCGGGGAAACAACTGGACTGTTGCCACGGTAAACCTGTAGCCTGATTATAAAAAGCAGCGCCGCCTCAAGGACTCTCTTTTTGTTTATGTACATTAGTGAGCTCACAACACTTCCAACCAATACGAATGTTGTGTCCTTTTCAAAAGTTCAACATCGTTGGTCGGCGAAGAGAAATTTTAAAACTCTGCTTATTAAAACCTTCTATTCTAAATAAAACCTGATGCATATAAACATATTTTGTTGTCACAATAATTAAATTAGCGCCCATGTAAACAATATATTTGGATTTTTTTAAAATCAGAATACGCTTTAATCCAACCAAATAATTTTGCACATACAGCAACATAAAAGGACTTTAATTAAGTTATAAATTGTTTTTAATCATTGCTTTTATTGTTATTGCTATAATAACCTCAAACTGTGGTACTGAAACTTTGAGTCAATAATCGGCCAACTCTACTACCAAATATGCTAAAGCAGCCGGTGATAAGGACCGAGATTACATTTTAAACTCTAAATATAAAGGGTTTCCCAATTCAATTATAATATCGGTCACTAAGATTAGCAAAAAACTAAAAAATAACAATATCGCATCATATTGGACCGCAACTAAAATCCCAGATATCAGCACTCCAACACAAGCAATCTGTTCCTGCATTTATTTAGTACCTCTATTTCTATATAGCAGCTTGTTTCCAGCATGCAGAGCCTACGTGATCACTACAACAGCATCTGCTAACATGTAGCTATGAGAAGAACGATGTCGGTTCTTCTAAACTGCTGTTCTCTGTTTGACTAATATCACTTAATCTGACATTCCACAGCATAAAACGTATGGAGGAACTGTGAAAACTGCGTTATTCGTATCGTATCGGAAGTGAAAAAGTTGCACCTGGACACCCCAACCACGCATGCGTATTCCCAGTTGCATAATTTACAGATACACTACTGCCTGTAGTCTGGACTGATTATTTTCCCTTTCAACCAAACAAGTTACCTATTTCTAACTGCTGGTGTTTAATAGTTTGATTGATTTTACAGTAAAGTCTGGCAAGGTGCTTTAAAGTGTAGATGGAGCTTGGATAAATAAAAGGAATTCTAGCAGCTTTAATTAATTAATGATCAAAAGCAGATTCAACCTGAGTAATCAGACTTTCACCGATGTCTTACCTTCTGGTCAGGCAGTAGCGGGTTCGTCTGCAGAGAACTTAAATGGCCGTTGATGAGCGCCGTTGGTCTGTCGTGTTCGCAGAAGAGGCTGCCGTTGATGTAGTGGAACCGATCGCCCGGAACAAGCCGGTTCCGGCAGGTGGAACACGTGAAACACTTGGGATGGAAAGAGGACCAGATTAACGGCGGGCGCTGCAACACGTGTCCTCACGCGGATAAACGCAGCTTCTAGAAAACGTACCTTGAGGTGGTACACGTTGCCCTGTGCCCTCATCACCAACTCGCTGGCCGGGATCGACTGGCCGCAAGCGCTACAGGCGCCACTGTTTCCAAATAACCTAAGGAAGAGGGAGGGAGGACACAGAAGAGCAGGCGTTACTCTGTGAACCCACAGTTTTGTCTTCCAAAAATATTTCGACTTCTACTTCTCAGACTAGCAGAGAAATCGCGCAGAAGAAGACATGAGATAGCAGATCATCCAGGAATCAACAGGATAAATTAATCCTTTAGTTCACTTTTCCACTCAAGCGTGTCCCGCTGAGACTACGTATTACTTTTGCCGCACATTTTTTTTTGCAACCCAATAATAACCAGGAACATAACAAATCAGGACATGAGAGGATTTGATTGTACATCCACTGCTTTTGCCATTAGGACTCCTTTGAACGCTCTGTCAGTGCCGTGTTTCCATTAGAAACCCCGTAGCTTCCCTGGTTGATATATAATGTGCCTGGGTTAACCTTTTCAATCATGGTGTCAACACTTTAGATTTGCTTCTGCTCATCTCTTTCGTCCCTAACCTTCTCCCTCTCTCTCTCTGCCTCTTGATAATGAAATGCTTGCTCCAGCTTCCCTTCTATCTTCCTTCTGAGTCCACAATTTAGATTACTTCATCTCGGTGAGCAGCAAACTGAATGAAATTTCGATTTGAGCCGAAAGTAATTTACTGGGATCTGGACCCATTTGTCATCATATCTCACTGGGTGTTTGCTCTATCACTGCACTTTTCCTAAGCAATCAAATAAGACCACGGCATCTGACATGCTCCGGAGAGAAGGGGAGAGAGAGGGACGGAGGAAGAAAAGAAGACTGGGTGGGTAGGTGGGGTAGGCGTGGATCAGATAAAGTTGTTTTGCTTCAGAAAATTACCAGGAACAACACAGAAACGACTCTTTTTCGTGTTTTTTGGAAAAAGTTTTTAAACGGAATCACTGCGAGAGAATCGACGCCTCCGCACGTTCCTCCGCCGCACCCCGAGCGGTTGTTAAGACACGCCGAGGAACAAACAGGCGGGAGCTCAGAGAAACGCCTTTCAATAAGACAGCCCAGGCAGAAGCAAATTTTGTCTTGGCATCATTTGGAAAGACTCCATCAAAACTCAATTTCAGAAAACTAATTAACTGGAGACTGTCGCCGCCTCGCTGCCAGTTTTGGGCTCTGGCTAAGACAAACAATGACACGCATACGCGGCTCGCTTTAAGAGACGCGGCGGATGAAGAAGTTTCCTCGGCGTGAAGGCTTTTGAGAGGTGTCGAAACAAAAGGCTATAAGAGTCCACTGCAGCCTTTTCAACAAGAAGCAGGTTAATTATTTTACCAGGGATGGAGTGAGGAGGTGTGTGTGGGGGGTGGGGGGATGTGTAGCTCTGGATACTGTTTGATTTAAGGAGCCCAGGCCTTTAGGTGCTCAATTAAGTTGCTGTAGCATTTTGAACTCGGGCTCTAATGGCCCCTTTCTAGCGCGCAGGAGTGAAGTCGACACCCCAGGTCAGCATAATGAAGGCCAAGGGGACTCCTAATTACAATCACACATCTGGTTTCTGCTTTCCATTCTCTCAAAATCATAATAGTAAAACAAAACAAAAAAATTATCAGCGTCAAGAGGAGGCTTTCTATTTTTGATTTATTTTCCGTCTACTCCGAGTGGATCTGTTCTTGATTAAATTAAATAACAAACACCAACAACCAAAAAAACTAAAAAAACATGGCCCATTCTGGGGCTGTCAGTTGACTATGTAGGAAATGACTATTGGATTTCATTTCGGCACCGACTGCCGAGGTTGAAATATAGCATGGCTTGCTGCTGGGCTGTCTGGTAAATGCAGACCTCATTCGCCGAGACCTTTGAGTAGGGTAAAATTACCCCCACAACAATGATTTCTGCAACACAGTCCATTAAAAATGCCTCTCTACATCAGCAGCCAAAGCACCTTAAAAGCACTAGGCCATATTGATACTGAAGCGAGGCTTTGCATAATGGCAAGAGCTGCATTAGAGAGGAGGACGAGGAGGAGGAGGGTGGAGGGGCCGTGCAGGGTTGGGGGTGGGATTGTGAGGATGACGGAGGGCTGGCACGCATCGCTCTTGTGTACGTGCATGTGTTGTGGGAGCAGGAGGGGGGCGTTCGGATGCGTGAGCTGGAGTGGAGGGTGGGGTGGTGGGATCAGCCAAATTACACTTGGTTAATTCAGAGTATCGGATCTGGCCCCAAGTGAATTGAAGGCCTTGAATTAATTCTGATATGACAAATCAAGATAAACGTTTCCTCTAAATTGCATGCGATTTAATTAATTTCTGAGATCCCTTCTCCCCCCCCTCCCTCCCTCCCTTGGCCTAATAGTTCAAATTCTCTCATGCTGTCATAGTGCTTGAGTGGGCAGACTTCAAAGTGATATTAAATAACCAACTATTAGATTTACCTCACACGTTCTATTGGAAAAGTGCCATTTAATTACCTTGGCTCATTCAATTAAGCAGAGCCGCATTCTCTCCGAATCTGGCGGCCACAAGTAAAT
Organism: Orestias chungarensis; assembly: GCA_032876305.1. NCBI lineage: Eukaryota > Metazoa > Chordata > Actinopteri > Cyprinodontiformes > Cyprinodontidae > Orestias > Orestias chungarensis. The sequence continues at coordinate 391,158 of JAVLVB010000098.1, read as the reverse complement.
TAATTCTCCCTCCGCTAGGAGCCCGAAGAAATAACATCACCTCTGGCTCGAGACGACGCAGGTCGCCACTGAAACTTTAACCTGAAGTTGGGAGCTCCTGAAAGCGGCGCAGTGGCTACAAAGGTGCAGCGTTCTGACTTTAGCATTAGCTAGACTTGTAGTGAGATGAATGGAACACCTAAAAATATATTTTTCAGGACTCCTGTGAAAGTCAGTCTGCCCCTTTAAAATAAAAGGACATGGGGGGGGGGGGCGGACGGTTGGTTGGAGCAGCAAATGGCCTTCACAATAATCCCTCCTCGATCTATCTCCCTCTCTTGCTCTCTCAAAAGCCAATTTGGTTAATTAAATGTTTTGTTTGCAGTGCGGCTCTCATTCATTTCGGACACGTCACTGGTAGCGGATACAAGCCAGGGACCAGATCTCATTAGATTAAACCCTTCAGGACTAAAGGAAATGGAGGGGGG
>JAVLVB010000098.1:377355-390591 GCA_032876305.1 Orestias chungarensis | reverse complement strand
CCCCCCCCCCCCCTTCCCGTTTAATTATGTTATAGTACCATTATAAATGAACTAGCCCATTGACTTCTCTGTGCTTTTTATGAGGTGGGAGTAAGAGCACAGAGCAACACTTGGAAATTTCAATTAATTGTGCCGTTTTAATTTTTTTCCCCCTGTTGACTGCGGCGTAGTTCCTGCGTGCTAAAAACACCAGAGTTAAGCTGTATTGTCACTTTTTAACACTACACCCACCTGCGAGCACGTTATCTCACCCCACCCACCATACTCAAGTGTTCTGTAGGCGTCATGTTTTGCCTCAGTCTGAAAAGATTCACCGTTCAGTTAAACTAATTGGCTAATCTGACAACATCGGGCATCCTCTCCTTACATACAACTGCCATCTTTAACTCAGTGAGACGCGTGTTGCATTATGATGTGACCCATTCTGTATGAGCGTGGTCATCCGTCTTACTCCAGCACTTTCTTTGAGAAACTTCACCCATTGCCAGATTTACCACAACAAAAGCTTTTGAGTGTTTTATTTCATTAGGTCACCCCCCCTGGTGAATGGAAGGATTTTACACCTACATCTCTGATTCTCCTTGCAAACACGTAAAGAATCTGCTGGAAAGTGTTTAAAAACTAACAAAAGACGGTTTGACTCAAGGCTACTGAGCAGAGACAAACCTCTCAGCCTCTATTTTGGCTACGAAACGCTGAAAAACGTTGCATTCTCTCTCAATGAGTCGACATGTTTCAAGCTTAAAACTAGACTTCCAGGAACCCTCCTCTTACCTGATGTAGTCGTTTCTGCAGAGGATCATGCCGCTTTTTGTGTAGCACGATGTCCCTATTTCTCCCAGCTGGGCCTGGCAGCAGGAGCACTTGAGGCACCGGCTGTGCCAGTAGCTGTCCATGGTGTAGAGTAGGAAGCGGTCGGCAATCTTGCCCCCACAGCCTGCGCAGCGCTTCCAGGACAGGGAACCCGTTCCCACTGCCGGTGGCTGGCTGTTGCCTCCGGGATTCACCATTGTGTCTAAAAAGCAAACAAGAGAAAAGACGATGTAAGACCATCCAACTGACGGCGATCATATCTTTACCATGTGGTTTTCTTTCAATATAAATAAACAAATGTTTCAATCCAGATCAAAATCGGCCTGCATCCTCCGTTTTAGCTCCGACTGGTGATCGGCAGGTCAAATATTGAAAGATTTATTTCTATGTTTCATAACAGCAAACTCTCACTTTCTCTGGTTTACATACACTTTCAGAAACAGCGCATTCTTTGGTGAATCTTGTTACAGAGATGCAACGATCAGGATTTCCTGGCCAGCACCAATTTCCGTTGAGTTCTTTTTTTCTTCTTCTGATTAACAGTTTATAGATACAATAAATTAAACAAGTTTCCATTTTTCATTATTTTAGTGACTTTTTTTTCAACAATTCTTTAACGGCAGTAACAGGAAACCTGCGAGAGCAAAACTGGCTGAATTAGTTTTTTTGTTTACCTAATTGGTGCATATTTACTCCGTCAGTTTAGCCATAAATTATATGATATTTTTAAAGATTTATACAGATACTTATGTGTTTGTTTCAAAACTCGAACCTTTTTTGAAATAACTGAAGCACAGTTTCTTCTTCTTCTTTTTCTTAACAAATATTGAGATCAAAAAAGGTGAGAAAAAAATTTATGATTTCGAGAAACAAACAAAAAAAAGAACAAAAAAAATCGGTATTGGTGTGAGCCAGATCGGTTCATTAGTACATAAGTTATGCAAACTAAAAAAAACAGAAGTCACACTTGAGCGATTAACATTCTAACAAAATCACAGCAATGCAAAAAAAAAAAAAGCTCTTTCGGTCATTCATGATGCGCTTCAGACTTCAACAAACAACTCTTGAGTCCAATGTTGTCGCAGAATGACACCAAACGTTACCCATTGGGACTCAGCAAAAGTGGATTGGAGCTTGTCCTTTCGCTTCAGCGTTTCCCAGCACTTCAAACTACAGCTGCACCTTAAATAGAATAGCTTTCAGAGAGACATGTTCAGCCCAGCACTGACACTTTGCAGACCAACCCGCCATGATGATGCTAATCTAATGGTCTGCATGTGTTTCAGTCGTGAAATTAATGTGGGGCTCTGTTTTTTTAGATGTAATCCCAGTCAATTTGATCAGGCCTGACTTGCCAGGATAAAAGGAAAGGAAAAAATAAATAAAAAAACTGAAATCTTTGCTGAAAGCCAGGTAGGCCAATTAGAGTTAGGACAGGAGAGAAAGGGGTTGGGAAGGGAGGGGAGAGAGGGAGATAGAGAAAAGCATTCAGTAAGCCCATTAGCGATGGCTCTTAGGGACAAACCACTGCCAACCTTAGTGCTGATTACATCTAAAAGGAGATTAATTTAGAAAAAACTCACTGGATCAACAGGACCGGCTATAGTCAAGTTTCATTTAGGGGAGGGAGTCTTCTTTTTTGTAGCTATGGGATGGATGGAACAGGAGGCAAGCAAAACAAGTGTGTGTGTGTGTGTGTAGGGGGGTGGCTTTTAACTTAAATGGGCTAACTCAAGTAATTACACGACCGGGCAATTTGGGCAAAAGGAAATAGAGCAGACTGGAGAGAGAGAGAGAAGGTAAAACAGGAACCAGCGCGGCTGCTTCCTAATGGAGTTGTTAATTATGGACTAGACAAGATGGCTTAAAAAGGCGCAATCAAAGCACGAGACTACTGTCACGCTCTTCACGTAAAACAACTCAAACGCGTTCCGCGGCTGCAGGTCCGCGTCGATACACTCACCTCGTTTGTTTCTCCGGAGTGTAATGGCAGCAAAGTTGGCGACGGAGTTGAGACGGGGTTTCTCCACAGAAAAACTAAAATTACGAGTAAAAATAAATAAACAAGCGGACGTAGTACCGCGCGCGCTAGCCTGGAGCTCCGCGCGACAAGCGGAACCCAGCGCGAGGACCCGAGTCTGCTGTTCAGAGGCGACGGCGGCAGCAGCGCGAGACAGAGAGAGCAAATGGAGTTTTCAGATAGTATTTCCACGGGATGTCGTTTCTCTCCTCGTCTGCTGTCACCGCTTCACTGCGTTATTCTCTCTGCGTCGAAACGAAAGGAGTCCACAGCGAGACGTTGTGTGAGGTCTCCGCATGCCGTAACGTTCTCCACCCCCTCCCCAAAAAAAGGCGTTGAAGAGCGGAGAGAGAAAAAAAGGTGGATGCGGACGAGGACGGACTGTCGGCACTCTTCGGTCTGGTCTGGTCGGTGCGCACCGATAGCTGCCTGCTCTGCATGTGTCGCTGACAGCGAGAAATCTCCAGTAAAAGAAAAGAGAAAAAAAAAACTCCTCGGGTCGTCTGACGGAAGCGGCGCCTAGACCAATCAGCGCTCAGTTCATTTAGGAGGAAAACAATCTCAGCCAATCAGGGAGAAGCGGTGTTGACTGGGCACACAAACATGCACGAGAGGAATCCGAGGTGAGAGAGGCTGGAGTAGGCAGCGTCCAAGGTGCACGCACACACACACACACACGCACACGCAGGCACACACACACACACACACACACACACATAGGAGGCACAAAAGGAAGCAAAAAAAGATAAAAACATAAAGCAGCTGTTTATTGGTAAGGTTTGACTAATGCATTTTTCCTATTAATTTAACCAAGACAATACAGGAAATGTATTTATTTTATTGTGAACAATATGTTATTAGAGTATTTAGTGATTGGATGGATCACAGTGGAATTATTCCTGATGCTCCCTTTTAGAGCGCGCTTAAAACACGCCACAAGCTGCATGGCAACAAGCGGCGAGTTACATTCACCTCACGTCAGAGTTTAATTAGTTGACATTCAATAACTACTTAGTTTACCGAGGGTGACTGCAACCTTTGGGAGATAGCAGAGCTTTCACAGCCGCTCAGTGGCGCCATCGTCTGTCACCCAGAGTCATAGCAGCGAGCTCGGCCTGTCGTTTACGAGCTCATTAAGCCGCAGGTCATTGGTTTCAACACCTATTAAGGCTAATCTGCAAGACCTCGATTTGGCTGACATGTTTTAATTATTCCAATATTGCATTCTGAGTTTTTTTTAATTTAGGTTTGCATCTGGAAAAAAAAAAAAAAAAGATTGTTACATGGAATTCAAGAAATTCTTCACGAGAAATAATGTTTTTTTCTAGTTATTGAGTGGTCAGTCCCTTACGCAAGTCTTTATACCTTGAAATAATTTTGCTGACACCTTTGATATGCCAGACTAAATACATCCAGAGTGAAACACTTCCTGTAAAAATCCTGTGCCAAAAGGCCACTCAGCATGGGGGAAGAAACATGTAAAGCTAGATTGCAGTTTGTAAAATGCACAAAGGGACAAGCAGCTTCGTTTTTGGAGACATGTCCTGTGGTCTGATGTCACACTGGTCTACCAACCTGACCAGTTATCAGTCCTGTCAGGGGGAAAGGGGCCACAATTCCAGCAAACTATTGCGAGAAGCTTCTATAACGAGATATAAGTCACAAAGTTTAAAGTGATCGCTACCAAATCCTGAGAAAATAAGTGTAGATTTTGACCCGATTAATAAATAAATCACTGACATATTCTTTTATTATGGTAGCATTTAGAAAATTTCAAATATTTTGTTGCTTTAATTGACTTAAAACAAGTGAAATCTCTGTCTGATTTAACTTTACAGAGCCAAATAAAAAAAAAAAAAAAGGACGTATGAGTATTTTTTAATTTACTGAATGGTAAACTTCTGATTTCAACTTTAAAGTGTCATGTGGAGTGCAGGGATCAGAACTAAGTGCAAACACGACAGCGGTGGTCGCATGAACAAAAGCAGAAAAAAAACACACAACAAACCACACAGGATAACATGGAGGAGGATCTGACAAGGCTACAGGAAAAAACTGAGAGGTGAATAAAAGGAAGAAGCCATCAAGGGAAAGAGGAGTAGCTGGAGAAGAAGAGCTGGCAGAAGAGAAACTAGACCAAAGAAAAGAGAATAACCAAAGCAAGGATAAATGTGAAAATAAACTGGAAACTACTAAAAATGACTAAACAGAAAGAAACTTTCATCTACAGAAGTGAATCTGAACAAATGTTATTAAAATAAATGATTAATAACAACAAAATAAAAATCTATGTGAGTACATCAAGATATCAAAACAAAAAACATAAATTAAAGCAATACTAAGTAACTTTTCAACCTTCATAAAATATTTTCATAACTTTTGTAATTATATGTTGACTTACAACTCGTTGATTGACACCTCTGTCATGGCCCGAGGGGGTCCGCATTGCTTAAACCGACATTCCTGCCACACTAAACAACTACAAGTGCTGACTGCTTTACAGCAAACGTTACGTACCCCATTTCTTATTTTCAACATCATCATGTGACATTGTTTCACCACAATTAGATTGATCACCCCATTGCTATTCATCCTTCACACAGCCACTGGTCCTCATGGGAAATGCAGTCTTCCTTCAGGCAAAATACTACCGCTTTGTCAACTGGCCTGCCAAAATCGACCAAAACTTTAACTTTAGGGTTGCTTTAATATAAAAGTTAAAACTGCTTAAGGAGCAGAGCAAAATAAACGTATTGTTTTAGGGAACAAAAGTTGAAGGCACCAAACTAATTTATTAACCCGGGTTATTCCATAAAATTCCAACAACATGCACTAAAGTCTGTGGTTAAAATCTAAGCACAGGAGAACATGTATATTTAAAAGGTGTAAATACTTTACGTTTTGTTTTGAGTAACAGGAAACCTCTGGTGCTGGAGTGAAAATGATCAAACGAGTGAAAAGTTGACTTCCAGAGAAGTTGTGGATTCACCGGGTTGGCAGGTTTTACATGACAAAACGTCGCTCTGATAAGAGGCCCCTCGGCTTTGGATGTGTAAAGATGATCTTTTCCATGACTTTAATTGTTTAATTATTCTAGCAGCTCTGAGGAGATTGCGGCGCATCAAGCTGATTTCCCTTTGGCAAAGCCGGCGATGCTCCACCTTGGTTTGAGCCACGTTCTCCTGACACTCTCATCAAGACTCGCTCACGCTGGAACAAAAAAAAAAAAAGGACGAAAAAAAGAAAACCCACAGAAGATTGCAAAGAATGTCTTTTTTTCACCGAGGAATGATTAATTGATTTAATTGATTAAAACAGCGAAAAATTCTGAAATGAATTTGAAAAGAGGCCTCAGAGGAAAAGCTTTGTTTGTTCCAAGCCTATTTTAATGAGCTTTTCATCACTGGGCAAGAAAAATTACTTTGTCCTTGTGTGCGTGCATGTGTGAGTGTATGTGTTTTGTTGGGGGGTAATTATGGGTAGAAATAAGGAGGAGGAGGTGGAGGGGTCAGGGTGAGGGGAAGAAAAGTGGGAGGAATGAAGATTCCCTCAGAAATTGATCATCTCCTTACTCCACCGAGATCTCTCACATGTGTGGCAGTTTCCAAGCAGCTGGATTGTGAGAAGGGGGGGACCTGCACACATCAATATGGTGGAAAACTATTTCTATGTTCAAACACAGACTAGAAAGCATCAGATGCCGACGCTCCCCACGGGGCCAATCTCGACGAGATATAAAGGAGACCACGGTCCCCCTTAATGAAGCCTGTATGTCCAGTGGGAACCGGCATTCAGCGCGCTGGTTAACTTCAGATTAGGGATTCACTCCGGGCTCCATTGAGTTGTCGCTGAGCTGCAGAGCGGCCGGTTTCATCCTTCAAGTTTACACACAGCAGGCGGTCCCCAAACCTGCGACACGCAGGTCAACATTACCATCTCACACTCGCACTAAAACAGTTCTTACACAGTTGCCTGGACCTGTGTGTGTGTTGCTCCATATGTGTACATCTTGCCTGTGTGTGTGTATGTGTGTGTCTGTTTGTGTGTGGGGGGGCTCGTATTTACTTAGCTGAGCAATCTGATGGGTTGAGATTAGAGTTCAGATGATCCAGATAGAGAGCAACCACTCCCAGAGGATGGCCGTTAGATGTTTAAGTGAAATCTTCTAAATGAGTTAGAGGCTACCTTCCTAAAACAACATTAAAGGAATTCGTAAAGCTCTTGAAGTTCATGACTCCTTGAGCTTTAATTTACGGACTTACTACTTGTTTTCTTTTATTACTGAGTCCATTTGTGTGTTCCTTTCCTTAATTTGGTTTTCACAGGTTTAATTTCATTTAAACCCGTGAGCTGATTTTCTAAGAATATTAAGAATCAAGAATCAGTTTATTTATATAGCGCCAATTTACAACAGATGTCGTCTCAAGGCACTTTACAAGAAAATCAATTAAAATCAAGGATACATTCTAACAAATCAATTTGAAAAAGTTTCCAATCCAAGGAACCCCAGCAGATTGCATCGAGTCATTGACTTGCAGCATTCACTCTTCTGGAATCAGCAGAACGAAACAGTGGCTTGTGTTGTTGTTGACTTTACAGCAATCTCTCATACTGAGCATGCATGTAGCGACAGTGGAGAGGAAAAACTCCCCTTTAACAGGAAGAAACCTCCAGCAGAATCTGGCTCAGTACAAGCAGCCATCTGCCACGACCGACTGGGGGTTTGAAGAGACAGAAAACGAAAATAGATGCAGAGGATACTGAATAACAAACAGAGTTTATAGCATCAGTTGTAGAACGTCACTGGAAGCCTCTCAGCCCATGTTCTCATCCAAGAAGCTGTGTCAGCTAACCAGACCAGGTGTGGTTACTATGGAGAGAAGAACAAAAAGAGAAGAAGAACACTAAGAGAGCTTCTGTCTTTGTTTTGGTTTCTTTGTATGGTTACATGTGAATTTTGATGTGAAGATGGACAATAATTTAAAAATACAGTTATGTAAATAATTTTAAAGGTAACTGATGGCAAAAGAAAATATTATTTCTTCAAAGTTTAGTGAAAGAAAGGTCTCACACAACGAACAGGGATGACCAAAGTTTTTGCAGTGTAAAAACAAAAACTCCTAATATTTCTTTATCTAGTTTAAAGTGCAAATATCTTTATACATTGTAATTGTTTGTCTTTTTGCGTTTTGTGTTATTTGCAGAACAAAACACTTTGTAAAAAAATGGATTGGACGATTAAAACTACCATGTCCAACTAAAATGAAACTTTGTTTAGGCAGAAAAACACTACAAAACGAACCATTGAGATTTTTGTTTCCTCCTAACAGTCTTTCTATTATATTCGTTAAAATGTTGCTCAATCTCAGCAACAAGTAATCCATGTTAGCAATATCGTAAGTGTAGCACTGGTAGGTTTGGGATAATTATTGGGATAAAATACGGTATTCAGTTTGTATTTGTAAATATGTGACTACAGATCTTTGCAATCTGCAGTCTCGGATTGCAAGTATCATAATGGCAAATTTGTTTTTTTTTTACATTGAAAAGTTCTCAATACTTCGGGTCCTTTCCGTCATTATTGTACACCTATACTATTGCCGTATGTTGCTGAAGAAATCATGCTTTTTCTTTGGTTTTGTTACTTAAAAGTCACGACTGAACTGAAACACAGGCTCAATTTTTGACATATTCCTCCATTGTGTTTAAACTCCAATGCAAACTAAACAGCTTTAAAACACTAACATTTCTTACAGTGGTTAAGGGTATTTGTTAGTTTAGTATGTTAGGTTTTGAATAATTACTGAAATTAAATTAAAATGTATTGTTTGTATGTCTTTGTATGTAACAAGTATGTAAAAGTAACACACAATATCCAAGATAGACAAAAATCGAAACCACCCAGGGTAACATACACCTTGTCCAGAAAAGTTATCAGCCAGCAGACGGGATCCCACCAGGTACATCTGTCCCAAAATATATGATAAAACATTCTAAGATTATGTAAGATTTATAGTGTAATTATTCCACTGAGCTGTCCACTGTGCATAAAGCTGTCATATTTTTCTGTCCTGCTGTTTTCCTAGGTGGTCTTTCCCCAAAGAAATCATGCATATAATTTTAATTAGGTTACTCACAAGTCAGATAAATAAACCGAAACACACAGGTAAGATTTCACATGTAATTGTAAATTACTATCATCCCTGTTTAAAGTAGTCATCAAAAGTATTACATTCAAACTACCATGAAAACACAATAGCTTTAAATTGCTAACTTAGGTTAGGTTTATTTTACTTAGTCGCATGATTAGCATGCATTGCCTTGCATACATTAACTCTAATGTATGCTGGTATATCTTTATACATTGAAATCAGACAAAACTAACCTACAAGTAACTTTTGGAAACAAAAGTTTGAGAATCTGGAGGAACCCTAGCCTGGGCCCTCCTACGCTGTTCTGTTTGGTTCTCAGTTTTGGAAAGTGTTTTTAGGATTTTAGTCCGCCTAAGGTTGTTGTTTGGCGTTGGCAGCCGAGGACGTAACAATCGGTAAATGTTAGCGATTAGGTAAAATCAGTTTCAGTCATTCAAAACCACAACAGAGTCCACGCCTCCAGCAAGAAATCGTTTCTCGAAACAAGAGGCTAGAGGAAAACTGGCACTGTGAAGTCACCAGTCAACGATGATTTAGGGAGTGAATGCTAAAGGTGGCCTCCAAGAAATATCAAGAGGCTTCAGAAATTGTATTGGTTCAAAATGAAAAAATGTACATAGCAATTTAAAATAAGCTTCTGTAGGACACCTGTTATCTTAAGTAGTGCGATTTCTATCAATAAACTGCGAAAACCCTGCAGTTAATCATAATTTTTTAAATGTATCCATTAACTGTAGAAAAACAATCAATGAGAATTAATATTTAAAAAATATAGACTACAGATTTATCTACTGTAGGTAACAACAAAAATTGCTATAATAATTGCTGTTCCTAGCAGTTGCTTCGGTTTTCATTCCTTATGTTCATGTCAAAATACATCCAGTCACTACTAATGCTAGATTTCACTACAGTACATAGGATCTAGTTAAAACCACCTAAAGAGGGAAAAACTTTTTTAAACACTAAGTTTGCCTTATTTTCCCTCCCAAAAGTTGTTGGTTTTGGTCAGAGAGCACCTTGTTGTTTCCATCTTTAGAAGCTAAATCAAACTAATCTGGATCACGGCTGCATCAATCTACTTCGCAATATATAAGTGAGCATTATGTGACATTTCAAGCCTGCCAGAAAACTACATAATAAAACGATAAAAAGCTCAACCAACTACCAAAGATTCCATTGCTAGTCAGTCTAATTTAATGGTTTGTGTGCAGAAACAATTGAAAGTATGCATGGTAGGTTAACTGATGGTTGCATGTGAGAAGATGTAGTTCCTGGTTAATAATGATAATGCAACACAAGAACGTAATAGTTCAATCTAAAAAAGAAACAACCCAAAACCTCTAACAATATCCAAGAAGGTATAAAATGTTGTTTAAAAAAAGAGATGTGAAATTAAAAGTCAGTCTTTCTATTAAGAGCTTTAATCGCTACATAATTGCCCCGGCACACTATTTCAGACTCTCTGCATGTGGACATGTGGAAACACAAACAAAACACCATGTGTTGCCTCTAACAACAATGCTTTAATGAAATGTCGCAAATCCTTAATGAGTCTCAATGTCTCGTGATAAATTTCATAATTATTCAACCCCAACACAACTGAAGCGGGAAATTCATCAGTCGAAGCAAATTAGTTGGGATCCATTAGGGTTCAGTGTCTTGTAGGGACATTCACTTTATTAGATTCTTACACCCATTGCCGTAATTGAGAGCATATTTCATTTGGCTCTGGCTCCACTTTACTAAATGACTGCTCTTTCCCTTTTTTCCTATGTAGAAAGAGAGCCTCCGTCCGGCAGACCGTCCGTACAATCAGTTATATAATTCCCTGTTTCTGTCTCAGAGCAGTTTTGTTCCCACTCCTTCGGAAAAGTTTCACATTAGTCTTTCAAGGAGGCGGCTCCCACGCCACTCATTCGTCTGAAACCTGAAATGACACAAGTGGAAAGACGAACTCGGGTTGAAACAAGCCGGTGATGAAAGAACGTCTTGTGTTTTCACGAGGAGGCCGAGCTCCGAGCAGGTAGCTCCTTGTTGATCAGCGGCACACGGCGGAGAGGATAATTTCTTTAGGATGACTGACGATGGCTTCCACTCACAGACGCCCCTCTTGTTTGTCTTGGGGCTGCCTCGGGGTACGCCTTTCCCTCGCTCCCCTGCCTCGTGCTTTGACAACCTGCAGACATCTCAGATGAGTGGCATTCTTCCCGTAGAGACACAAAGTCTCAGACTTGGGAAAATGAACAGTAAATCCTCTCTGTTTATGTTTGAGACCATGGGAAACTGACTGGTAGAGAAAGTAAGTCAACTGCACATATTGACAATAACTAACCTTGAAATTATAGATTGGGGAGAAAAAATTTTAAACGATGCATTTTCAATACAACTGCAATAAAAGATCTGCAAGAGATCTAGTTTTGAAGTTATAGTTTTCTTTTGTTGTTGTTATAGATCTACTGTATATTTTAAGTTAAATGCTTATTGTGTAATACACAAAAGGTTGTATTAATTACACAAATTACACACCCCTAACTTCTCCACATAAATGAACAGATTTTATTGTGAAATCAAACAAACAATAAATCTAAAAGAATGTAAATCTGAGATTAAGAAGATAATTTTCCCCACAGTGTGAAGCTGCCTCTTTAGTGTTTCACCTTGGGACAACATATATTCCAAGAATTATTTCATAAACTAGATTATTTAATGAATTTGATCATTTAATTACTAACAGACTGACATCTTCAAGTCTTTATTTCTGTTGTGTATGATTATTATCCGCTTACAGCTAATGAAAACATGATCTCTTTGATTACAATATCAAATCACACCAATAGAAATTCATTCTTAAGCAATACATTAAACAATACATTTGATTCTCATATGGTGCATTTAAAAAGTATTCCGGGAGATGCTGAAAGGTTGGAGTTGTTCTTTACATCTTCTTCTAGAAACATCTGCTTTGTTCCTTGGTTTCAAAATACCGCTTGCTCGCTAATGTTCTTTAATAAACAATGCGAGCCTTCACAGAACTACTGCATATATGAGTGTTTAAATTAAACTGCACGCAAACGAACGTTTTCAAAGATTTCAAAGATTACAAATAAGAAATTTGCATTGAATACATAATATTTCCTTACTTCTTTGGCAAATACAAGAGTTAAAGAATTTAAAAACGCATCTTTGACAGTTCAGTTGCAAAACACTAAGTACAAAACTATTTGGCACGTCTGTCTGCCATCAGTTGTCACTTATTCCTTGTATATAAACATGTAACATCAATATTCCCACAACTGCCAACTTAACATTTGCTGTATTAATCCAGCAGTAATAGTCTGTCCTTGTGTTTGTCCTTTCTTTATGGAAGAAATACAACCAATATGGCAGAATATATAGTTTTTGTGCTTTGTGCATTGGACAGACAACCATTCATGCACACGCCAAAGAGCGGAGTTGTTTAACCGGAAATTCATGTTTTCTGACCGTAGGAGGAAATCTGAGTACCCTCGGACAACCTATGTATGCAACCAGAGAACTGCAAGATTTCACATGAAAGATTTTAGGCCGGAACCCTTGTTCTGTGAGGAGCCAGTGTTACACCCTGTATCCAGCCTGCTGCTCCCTTACTGACAATGTTAACAGCAAAGCTGATTGGTCCAGTATTACCAATCATTATGCTAAGCCACATTATGTTTGTGCTTTCAGTTTGTGTACCATAATAGTAAGAATTAGGAACACTACCTTGACTTCCAAGAGACGTTTCCAAAGGACTGTCAGCTTTTCCAATCAGGGCAAGTTTGAAAAGTGCAAGTTGGAAGGTCGAAAGACTAAACTAAATACTAAAACTTATTTATGAATGTCTGGCGGCCTGAATGAGGAGAGTCTACTTCTTTAGGAAGACAACCCAGTCTCCTTCTCATCCTCTTTAAGGTTTTGGTGCTTTATTGGACTTTCTTTTAAACATTTTGCAAGGTTTAGTCTTCTCTCAGTAAGAAACTCCTCACCAAAGAGTGTTGTTTTTAATGGAACCTGACATTAGGCATGGTTTCAATTGATGTCTTGCATCCTTAAAAAAACAGGTAAAAACCTTATACAGAAAAAGGTTGAATGTTTTTTTTGTTTTGTTTTTTGCCTTTTACCTTTCTGAATTTTTAAGAGACACTTTCCACCGCAGCAGAAGGACTTTGTTAAAGGCCTTGTAGTGATGTCTAATCTTTTCCTTCCCACATCATTGGTGTTCGTCCAAAAAGG
>JAVLVB010000098.1:355426-377255 GCA_032876305.1 Orestias chungarensis | reverse complement strand
CACACACACACACACACACACACACACACACACACACACACACACACACACACACACACACACACACACACACACACACACACACACACACACACACACACACACACACACACACACACACACACACAGAGAGATAGAGAGTGAGAAAGCACCCTTATCATCCCTGTTTCATTTAGAGTTGATTGCTGTCGGATTATAATGCAATCACCACGCTGCGTGAGCCGTAACTATGGGAACTGGTTTTAACTGTTTATCTTGCCAGAGATCTTAATTTAAGTTTGAACACTCTGTATCACTTAGATGTGAGAGACACGGGAAATTGACAAAAAGAAAAAAAAAAGAAAAGGGGACAACAAAGAGCGAGGAGGCAATGGGAGCTCTGGAAATTAAAAAAATATGTTAAAAAAATGAAGAAACAGACCAGTTCTTGTTTTGTCGTATTTCATATGCAATTTACTCTGTCTTTGAGTGAAAAATCAATTTATGATGACAATCCGCGGGGCAGTCATGAAAGGAGAGGAGCTCTTTTGCCATGGGAAAATTTCACTAATCTTGGTAAAATGAATCATTCACACTTTATTTGGACATCTGCGTTAACCCCTCCTCCCCTTCTTCCTCCTCCCGACTTTCATTCATTTGTGACAGTTTTATTACTAGTTGTGCAGGTGGCTGGGGGCTCAGGAGTCAGACAAGAATGCTGCATGGAGATAGTCCAAAGTGCTGAGCAGTTCTCCAGCCTCTAATGAGGTTTCCTCTGTGCTGCACAGCGCAACCCTCACTTCTGGACTGAGACTCGTTACTAACCAACTATTAACGTCTGAAGAAGCAAACTGGGGAAGAAAAATCAAGATTTATTTTTGAAGCTGTTGACTTTTTATCATAGGTATTAAACATCTACTGTGTGAACAAAACCAGAAGAGAAAAAAAACCCTGTGAGCCACAGCCAGTGGTTTAAGTGGAAAAACACGAGTATTGCCCTTAATAGAATACTAATAAATGATAGAAACATGGTTAACATTTTTATATTGATCCATACAGAAAAAACAAACAAACCTACTTTTAAATAAGATCAACATGAGCTAAAATTTAAGGCATAATGGAGCCACTTTTATCAACTTCAAACCTTATGCCGTTAATGTTGAAATAAAGAATAACTTTGAAAGAAATTGAAATAAAATAGTCTCTTTTAGACATAAGATGTTACAAACCTTTTACTGTTAGGGTTGCCTTCATTAAAATATATTTCATTTCAGTATTATGCTTGGCCTTAAGAAACGTATTGCCCTTAATTGCCCATTTTAAACAAACAATCCTCAAACTGTGAAGAAGTCAGACGCAGTTGTTGACAGCCGGGAAAGCTGAAAAACGTCCTGGTATGCTGAGGGGTTAAAATTTAGAATTAATTTTATGAGGAATGTATTTACACAACTCATTGCTAAAGCTAATCGAGTGTCCTTTAACTTTATGTTATGATACTGGCAGCTTCTCAAAATGCAATGAGACTACTTTTAAATGTGATTATAGCAAAAAGATACTTTAAGGTTTACGCCGGGGGATTAGAATTTCGTCCCACCTCATGTACCACATGTGATGTGATGACAAATAAAATTCCTTGATTCCTTGATTCCTTGATGCCAAATGCTGCATTTCTTCTATATGTCTTTTGTGGAGAGTGTAACTTCTTCTGGCGATGTCTGTTGTGGCAGCAGCATCAGAGCCAGGGACTGAAATGGGCTCAACAATCTGATAAAGAACGTTGGGTCACTTCTGAAAACTACTGTGGAACCACTTGGCGATGATTGAACAAATAAGGATTTAACATAAAATCAAGAGAATAATAGATCATCATTCTTAGTAGTTAAACAACAACAGTTTGTCTTTGGTTTGAGGTTTCTTCAGATTTGTTGTAGTACAGATCACTGCAGAAGATTCTTCCCACCGCATCTACAACAACTCTTTAAAGAAAGTGGAATAATATAAGTTTCAACAACATTGGTATCAATAAGGTATTTATGAATTTAAACATATCCCGTTTCTGTAACAATTGGAATCAGCCATTACTTACAACGATTCTACTGTACTGAAACTAAAGGAGGCCAATCACAACTCAATCGTTGATCCAAGTTCAGGTAAGGCTTCCAAATAGCTTTGCCTTTAGTGTCATTTAATCTTCACAGAGTGAGAAAATATGGTGTATATATATGTATTTTTATTCGGTGCAAACTTCTGTTTATATATAAATACTTTAGGGTGACAATCATACAGCCGTACCCATCTTCCTATTCCTATTTTATATATTCAGTTTGATATTTTCGATTGTCTTGACTATAAATTTGTTTTAAAATTTAGAATCCTTGAATCGTTGAAGTCATTTTTGGTTAAAAGTAAGTCAAAATGTTTAGACTATAACAATAAGAACATACTTTTGAACACAGTGGTTTCTCCAGAAAAACTCCAGAAATTAGGACCAGCTGGTTAGAAAACATTGATATACCTAAACAATTGTCTTTCAAACTTTGTAAAAAAACATTTCATTTACCAACACGACCGTATAGCCAAGCAGTGCGTTCAGTATTTCAATACAATGCATGCTATTGAGAGCTGAAAATGTCTGATTACACACCACAACCTTTATTGCATTTTTATGTAAAACACCTTATTTTAGTTGGTGTTATTTCTTTAACTCATTCCTTTTAGTTTTAGCTGCTACCACAGAAAATGTATCTATTTCTCTCACACAGTAGCCGTCTGATTTTGAGAATGAGAAGCATTCACAGTATAAACCCCACATAGGATATCATGCAAAGTCTCTTGAGCCTGCTGTTTGGATGGGGTCCTGGAGCTAAAGCTTGAACTTTACCTCCTTTGAAAAATCCATTATCAAAACAAACCAATAATAAATTCAATCGCGCTTTACTCTTTCTCCCGCTCGTTCACCGTACTTTCAACAAGTAGACTGATTTGTGAGCTGGCATGCGAAATGAAAGTGGCAAGGTCAGATAAGATCAATAGGAAGTTAATTAATAAGGAGTATGCATGTTGTGTAAGTATGGATTTCTGAATAGCCTATGAGTGTGTTCAAATAACTGAAATGTCACCAGCAATTGGGTTAGGAAAAAAGAATCACCCCACCTTTAATTTACCTGGAAATTCTATACTAATAAAAAAGTTGTATTCAGCCAGATTCTCGATATGGTTAAGACTTATGCTCAATATTAAATAAACTAATGAAGCTCAAGCTGACAAAAATAGCTTTCGGAGTAGGTTTAATACAGAGGAGGGTTGGCAGAACTCATTTTTTCCATTCCTGAAGATACATCAAACACACAGACAGGAATATTTAACAAGAATATTCACTGTATTCAGTCACTGCTGATTGTTTTAGGTACACCAAACTAGTCTCTGGTTAGATCCCTTGTTGCCCTCAGAACAGCTTCCATTCTTCCTTGCATAGATTCTCCGAAATGTCTGAAGCATTCCTGTGAGACTTTAGGTCCATTATCGTTGTTTTAAGTCAGATGGATAAACGAACCAACCATATCCTGCAAAAAAAATTCCTTCCTAGCTGGACTTTCATGGCCAAGCGAAACTTAACATCTTCACTGAATGACCGGTTGCAGTGTTTTGTCCCATTGTAGTACAGATATTACATCAAAATTAAGATAGTATTAATTATCAGCGTTAAAATGTTAACGTTTTATATTCACTTCTTGCACGACAGACATCCGTAACGACGAGCTCTGATGAAATTATGATTTATATCGCCTTGTTAATTAGATCCAGATCATTAGATTGGACTTGCAGCAGAAATTTTGTTTTAATGCTTTTATGTTGTACAAATAAAATTCTAAAACCATGTATCTACACATCACAGCTCAAAGCACAGACTAATAGGACAAGGTGGACTTTTTCCTTCCTCCAGCTGTTAGGCTGAGTGAACTTTAGCCATATTTTTCTATACCTAACAGACCACAGTGGTACTTGTTGAGGACTTGTTGCTGTAGTATTCCTTGTATTTCAATGTTCAACATGTTTTTCATTTGGACATAGTATTCTGCCTAACTAGGCTCTTACGACAGGTTATTTGAGTTGTTGAGTTTCAATCCCCACATAACAATCGACCTAATCTTCTATTAGTTGATCTTCAACTCACCTATAGATGTCTGAATTTAGTAAGTTGCAATAATGGCGACTTTTGAATTGAGCTCATGTAAATCAAGATAGTAACGCATTTTATGAAGGCCAAAGAACCTCCTACGTTTCCCAAGTTTAAGGAAGAAGCATGGATTACAACATATTGCCACTGACCTATGTGGTTGTACATGTGAGAGACGGACAGTTTATAAAACATTTGAGCGTGATTTATTGAATTTTTTTGTTATTGTGTGCAGAACGGAGCTGCGTTATTGTTGGAGTTCTAAAAGTTTGCACAAGAAAAGTTGTGCCGCGCAAGGGAGAACAAGGATAAAAAATTAAGTTCTGATTACAATTATGGGACGTGACACTTAGCTGATTTCAAATCAGCAAGGCCAAATTTCACAAAGCCTGTCAATGGTGGAAGCAAGCTCGCCAGATCCCTCCCCAATCAAAAGTTTGCTCTATATAATTTTACGCAATCAGATTTCTCCACAGTCATCCAGTGCAATCAGGTAATCAGAGGGGAGCATTAACAAGACAAATGGGGTTTAAAAAGTGGGTGCACTCTGTTTGCAGGAACTTCCTATGGAGAAGCCCCCTCCTCTCCTTGATTACTCCTATCACCCTCATACGGCGCAACATCCCCAGTAAATAGCGTTCTACTACAGTACAGGCTGCATGTGCATTGGGAACAAATGTGACTGACTTTACATGAAAAGAAATAGACACAATTGTTACCCATTGGGCTTTTTATGTCAAGTGATTAAATGTCCGAACTAACAATTTCATCAGATGATTCATATTGTGTACAGCAAAGGCGCTGTTGCCACTTTAACACCTTTCATTATATGTGAAATTCCGTTTCCCAGATTACACAGCCAGGGATTGTTTATGCTGAGCTTGTCTTGCATGTAGGCTCTATATGTGGACTGACTTTTTTTTATTATTGTGGGTGCTTATGTAGAATCTCAACCAAAATTATGAGCATGTCAGAATAGTGCATGATTCTTGAGGCAGTCGTATTTTTTTTTTCATACCTGTTTCCAATGATTACTAGTTTGCTTTAGATCAAAAGTAGATTTATAATTGCAGGACTTAATGCTGTCATGTGGTGACAGAAACAGGATGCTTTCTGGAGGTCAGCTAACTTGTTGGCTAACCCCGAATGCCATAAATCTCAAAAAAAGATCTATTTCTTTGGCACTTAAGAAACCTCAAACAAATGTCTACAGATTTTTTTTAAATAGCATTGTTTGGATCAGTCGTTTTATGGTTTTTTATTAAAGCATTAGGATAAGCTAAAACAGGTCGATACCTATTAAAGGCATTTATTTAGAAACATTTACCACTATGATGTGTTTTCATTGCAGTACATAATTTAAAAGATTTTCCTTAAAAGATTTATTTTTAATAAGCTTTATGCAACTCAAAGTTCCTAAACAGTGACAATGTTATTTATGGAACACCAAACGTAGGCCTCAGCGCTTAATGGCAACTTAACCCTCAAGTGTTGATGGTGGAAGTTAAAGCTAAAATATGAGTTCATAAAGCAAAAAAGTTGTCCAATAAGTATAATGATATGACAAGAAATGTTGCCTGAGGGTTATAGCTTGGAAACTGAACAGACCGGTAACCTACAAAGAAAAGCGAATGCACTCTGTGGCGAGTCTAGGCTTTGGGTAATTCGTAGGATTAGCGAATAATCTCATATGACACAAACGACAACAAGTACAACAACAAAAATCAATCAACTTTGTCACCCTAATAGCTATAAAGTCATTAAATACTATGAAAAACGCACTTTGGGACCCAAAACAGATTGTAAATTCAAATCTTTTGTCCGCATACTTCGTGTCATGTGATCTTTTTCTTATAGTCAGCTATTCCTGGCATGCCTAGCTATCTATGCCTAAGACAATTTCCCACTGTATTCCTTTAAATTCCCAAATCTCTCCAACTTTCCTCCATTGCCAAAACTTTGGGTAGAGTAAGAGGGCTCAGTCTTTGTTGAACTATTTTGCCCACATAGAGTAACAAATCCAGTTGGCAAATTCCTTTAATAAAAATATTTTGTTAGAAAAATGAACTTCAAAGTTATGTACTTTGTTAGGGTCCTGTACTCATTTGGTCTTAAAACACCTGGTTAGGCCTTATTATATGTATTTTTCTTCACTATGGATGTCAGACATATTAGTTTCGTCTATTCTATTCTATTCAAATATGTTTATGGTAAACAGAAAATAAGTCATGGTATTATAATGACTTTAACCACTGTTCTCTTCTATGTAAAGTATGCTGCTGTTTTATGTATGCCAGGTATTTGTAAGCTTTATTCAGATTGTCCCAAATGTTCCCTCCAGCCCGATTCTAATAACACACTTCTAGTTGAAATACCAGACCGGCCTCTTCACTTACACTTACTCCGTTCTTTCAGCAGCTTTCCTGGGCTCTGAAATAATTAGGGAAGACGATGTGAGGATGACAAACGACAACAGGAAAATTAAATAGGCCCTCTCTGTGGGCCCTTGGGGTCTTTGCAGCAATTCTAATTAAGCCCATCCAGAAACAGAGGAGATCAGATTGAGGCAGTTTCTCATCAGAGTCCCACCATGAGCCCCTTTTGTCATGAACACACAGCCAATTACAAAGCTCAACAATGGAGTGGGGAAGTCTTATACCCTCCACAAAGACCAGAGACTATGGAGAACGGCAAATATCCTTCAGCTTGGAGTGACTTTGAAGAGAAAAAAAAAATATTTCACCTTCCTAAAGAAGTGAAATCTAATATGCTTTCATGTGTGTGGCCCAAATTGGTGGACATGAAACTTGCAGGTTCAATTCCCCGTGGCTCACATGCCAGGGTAATTATATGTTTCCAAGGCAACAGTCCACATCTTGTAATAGAGTGGTTCCACAAATATGCATGGACCACTAATTAAATTGAAATACCTTTTGGTGTGGAGCAAATATGGACAGCTAGCCCATTGAAACAAGAGAAAGCCAAAAATAACGTGACTTGTTCATCGTTGCATGTTAGTCTATGTGTTCTCCAAGGCTTGCCAAACCATACATTATGGAGCCGTCTTTCATATTATTCATTGTGCACTCAAAGTAATTACCCAGAGATAAGGGTTCCTCCATCAGGGCCCACTCGCAACGCTCTCTTAGCAATCTCCTCAGACAGGGGTCCCGTCTCAGGCCATTTGGGCGGAGCTGCGTAGCGAGTGGGTGAGTTTTGTGCTTGCCTGGGTTTGGATGAGGCTTTCTGACAGTCACAGTCAAGTGGGCCAATCTTTCAATCAGACATCCTATTTACTATTGCAAAGCTCTGCTGCCCCGTCTCATTTAGCGGCGCTTTGGTTGCTTGTGATGAAAGCAGATAAAGGACTAGTTCCCACCTTATATTTCTTTCCTTGGAAGGAGCAAAATTTCCACTGCATAGGGTTTATTTCTTACTTTGCTCATCAAACTTGAAAACCCAAAATCAGTAGAGAAATTAGACTGTTTGTCACAGTGGGAAATTAGGTTTCTGAGGCGGGAGAAGACAAAGGGTAAGTGAGGGTTAGACGAAAGCTTGTACAGAGAAATCAATGTGTGGAAGAAAAACATACTGTTCTGTGTTGTGACTCTGTGCCCAGGATGTTTGAGCTAGGTGAATATGCAGTCCCCCTGAAATCAATATGAACCAGGGAAACAATAATGCCCTGTTCTTATGGCTGAATGACTGAGACTCAGTGGGATTAAATTAATCTTTGATTTTAACACCAAATAGTGTTATACAAGCGTTAAATGAACTTTATGTTTAAGCATTTTGTTTTATCTTACTCAGTGCTAATGATGTGGGATTTTTATTAATTTTATTTCTTTGTCTGCATCAGCCTTTAAAAGATGTAAAGTGCATTTTTTTTTTCTATATTATACAATCTGTCCAGGACTGAGCAAAAGTATTGTGATGTGACAAATGTTTTTGCTTTGCAAAGACATTGGAATAATTTTGTTACAGTTCAATTACATTAGATAACGTAAAGACCAGAAAAAGATAACATGAGTGAATATGAAAAGCTGTTGTAACGAATTTCATTTATCAAAGTAAGAAGCTATCCAAAGCAATCTGAAACTTTGTAAGGACGTTATTGACAACTAGGCCTAATACCTTGCCTTTCCTCCTTGAGCACGTTTACAATAATTGGCAATTGGCTCCTTACATCAGTACGAAATAATTTTTGGCCAACTATTTCTTCTTATTGAATCATTATCATGTTTGAACAGCTTGTTGAAGTTTTGAGTTTAAACTTTAAGTTTAACCCCCCCCCCCAAATTATTAAAACTTTTTATATCTTTGACTGTATGTATCGTGTGGTTCTTTCGTAAGCCTGGTAGTTTGACACAGAATGTAACATTAGCTCATTTAAATGTTGAAGGGCAGCAGCTCTCCAGGTCTGGATTTGAAGAGCCCCCAGAGGTATTTTGGAGTTTGAAGTAGGGAGCGAAGGATTACATGCACTCCAGACTCGTTAAAAAATTGTAGCGTAGTTGTTTAGTTTAGCTCTGATATGAAGCTGAAAACAGGATGCTTACATTAGGATGATTTACAACTACAGGTAAGTCAGTTTTATTCTAACAGAATAATGATCAGCTGAATCAAACTCTAACCAGGACGTTGTAACAAATTGTTGTCATCCAGACTGATAAACAATCTTAAGGATTCTGCTACGTCTTCAATAATTGCTTAAAAAAATGACTCAAATATATACTGTGTTATGTTTGAAGCTCACAACTTGCTATCAACTGATCAGGTTTACTGAACCACAGCTACTGGGCAGCTAATGGAAAATGCTAGACATGAGATGTTGGTACATCTATATAAATATGTAGTTTGACCAACGTAACATATTCAACACATTTCAAACATACTGTAATTTTCAAACCTGATTTGTGATCATCATTAGTCAATAGTACTTTTTTTTTCTTATCCCTTTGTTTTGCCTTGTTGTTTATTCTTTTAACAAACTATTATGGAGTTGCTCCAGTGTAATTGTCTGGTTTGCTCTGTTCGGTCATGAAGTTAGCTCACTTAAAACTCTTTGAAAATGAATCAAGAATTAGTCTATTTATATAGCGCCAATTTACAACAGATGTCATCTGAAGGCACTTTACAAGAAAATCAATTAAAATCAAAGATACATCATAAACAAATCAATTTTAAAGTTTCCAATCTAAGGAACCCCAGCAGATTCTTGGAGTCATTGACTTGCAGCATTCACTCCTCTGGAATCAGCAGACAGAAACAATGGCTTGTGTTGTCGTTGACTTTACAGCAATCCCTCATACTGAACATGCATGTAGCGACAGTGGAGAGGAAAAACTCCCCTTTAACAGGAAGAAACCTCCAGCAGAACCAGGCTAAGTACAAGCAGCCATCTGCCATGACCGACTGGGAGTTTGAAGAGACAGAAAACTAAAATAGATGCACAGGATACTGAAAAAAAAGAGTTTATAGCAGCAGTTGTAGAACGTCACTGCCAGCATCTCAGCCCATGTTCTCATCAAGAAGCTGTCTCAGCTAACAGAACGCCAGACCAGGTGTGGTTACTATGGAGAGAAGAACCCTAAAAGAAAACAAAAGGTTAGCAAGGTTGAAATAACGGTAAGCAGATTGGACAAGAAGAGGAAAGTAGCAGAGTTAGAAGTGGTCAGATTGTCCTCCAGCAGTCTAAGCCTATAGCAGCAGAACTATAAAAATAACTTATATAACCCTGTAGAGTGAGACATGAAGAAGGTAGAGCAAAGGAGAACCATCTGTCTAGACTGATTTCCTCCCCCAACCGGATTAGGCTGTCTTCTCTACCTCTTCCTAACTATAAACTTTATCAAACAGGAAGGTTTTAAGCCTAGATTTAAAACTAGACAGCGTGTCTGTCTCACGGACTAAAGCTGGAAGCTGTTTCCACAGGACAGGAGCCCGAGAATTAAAAGATCTGCCTCCCATTGTGCTTTTAGCGATTCTAGGAACCACCAGTAAACTTGCAGTCTGAGAGCGAAGTGCTCTGTTAGGGACATAAGGAGTAATCAGATCTCTGATATATGATGGAGCTTTGTTAGTGAGGGCTTTATATGTCAAAAGAAGATTCTTAAAGTCTATTCTAAGTTTGACAGGGAGCCAATGAAGGGAAGCTAAAATAGGGGAGATATGATCTCTCTTTTTAAGTTTCATCAGAACTCTTGCTGCAGCGTTTTGGACTACCTGTAGACGTTTAACTGGATTTTGTGGTCTTCCTGGTAATAAAGAGTTACAATAGTCCAGCCTTTAAGTAACAAATGCATGGACTAGTTTTTCTGTCCTAGAGAGAATATTTCTAATGTTTTGTTATATACCTAGGGTGAAAGAAGGAAATTTTAC
This sequence comes from Orestias chungarensis, assembly GCA_032876305.1. NCBI lineage: Eukaryota > Metazoa > Chordata > Actinopteri > Cyprinodontiformes > Cyprinodontidae > Orestias > Orestias chungarensis. Next base: position 366,718 of record JAVLVB010000098.1, on the reverse strand, counting down.
AGACCTGTTTTATATAGGACTTGAAAGACATTTCCTGATCAAAAATAACCCCAAGGTTCTTTACATTGTCACCATGGTGTGTTGGGGTGAAAGGGGAGGCTAAACTACTTCCACACACCATACTGGGCTATTTCAACCCTAACCCTCTCTGCCATAGAAGATTAAAAGTGTGTAAAAGTGCTGCTGCTTAGCCTAAAGTTAGAGATCTCTGCCTTTCCTCTCTAACTTAAAACAACTAAACTTAAGTTTTATTTATTTGAAAGTCTGCTGAACAAGACACTTCTCTATTTCATTCTAGTTTACACAGCTTCCTAATAGTGTGGCCTGTGTTTAAGTGTTTCAGACGATGCAGAATGTATATTTTCCTAGTTGCATGATTACCAGAAACTGCTGCCAAGCTTATGTGCTGAGTTCTACCCTTTACTAAAAATTAGGTTATAAATTCAAGACAGTAATCAAACTTTGACATTTTTAAACAGATTCAAAAATATTGACATCCACATCTTGGTGGATAGGGGAAAAAAAAGCCTCCCTGTTGTACCCATCCTTTTGTCCAATCTTACCTCTGATACTTAGTACACCATATTATTTCCTGGGAACTGTTACCTATAATTGTCCGATGCCTGTTGATTTGGATGGTTCACCTGAGGAATTTAAACTCCTCCACTTTCAACACTTCTACCAATTGCAGCTCGTCGCATTGTTTGTTTGTCAGTGACAAATTCAATTAATCCTCCTTGTTCTGACTTAAAATCGGAGATTGTGTAACAATCTCTGAAGGTCTTAAAATAAATCAACAAACAACACTTGTGAAAAATGTTACTTCCTATATGAACATGTGATTTATGTGGGTGAAAATGCATAATAATGAAGCACACTTTGGAAAACCTTGGGTATTGAGGTACATGTTTGTTTTATTTAAGAGATTTCATGTTTTATTAAAGCTGTCACCATTTGCAATAGAGGAATACAATCCCAATAACATATTGACTTTACAATGGGTTAGTAACAAGAAACAAGGAAAATTACCTTTTTTATTAATGTGTTTAAAATGAATATGTTTGTATCAACTATACATTATCCCCATGATTAGTTGTTTGTTTAGGTTTTGTAGGTTTCAGAACAGCACAGAAAGTCTGAAATGGAAGTTAAAATTAGACTTGAAAGAAAGTCAGAATAAGGGCATTTCCTTCAGGGCATTGATCGTTTCCTTTGGACTTCTGGGCTTTTGCCTCAGATGATCTCAGTGAAACAGAGTCTGACTGTGTCACGCAGGCACACAAAGAGCAAACACCGGCAGGGCAAGCATCCTTTGCTGCCGTTTTTTATTTCCACCGCTATCTGTGATGGGAAAGCTTTTTCTGAATTGGCATGTTCTCCTCTTGCTCCTGCGACCCCAGACATTCAGTGTTTGGCCTTGGAGTGCTATTAGATGAGAAAATGGGAGCAACATTGTTGCTTTTGGAAGTAGAAGCTTTACTCATTCTTTTCAGCAGCTTGGTTTTCCTAAGTGTTGCAAAAAGCCCCCCAAATTATAAACCTATGGATTCTTTTTCTTTATTTTTGAAGACTAATACTGCGTCCTCAGTCAAAAGCAAATGTGTTTACATACTTTTCATAGCAGTTTTTTGTCACAGACCAACACAATGTAGTCCAGGATTGTGGAGTGGAGGAAAATGCATACCTGGCTGGATTTGTCTCTTATTCCCATATTTGGTCAAACCCAGTTATATGCAATGGAGAGTGTCTATAAACATAACATTTCAATTTATACCGCTATATCTGTCCGATTATCTGGGATTTGACGAGGCCGTTATAATACATTATTATGTTTTTGATATAAACCCTTCCATCTCTCACTGCATGTTTAGGATCACTGGCCTTTGGTACCCCCCCCCCCCCCCCCCCTTTTCCAGCCTTGGGAAATCACCCTGTCTTTAGCTCCATCAGTCATTCAATCAATTCTCACTACTCTGCCCACTTCACGATGCTGCCACCACCAGTGTGTGTGGTGTATTCAGTGTGACGTGCAACGGTAAGGCTCCTCATACTCTTGTGAACTTCACTCTGAGTCGCACAGGAAACTCCTCCTGCTTCACATCGGATTGCTTTGCATGCAACAACGAGCTAATAACATTTAAAGCTGAAGCCATCTTGTGGACGAAACAGAGTGATATTTATATGAGTGTGTAACTGAGATCAGAAAATATAAAAGCTTGTATGACACATCACTCGGGTAACTCCTGCTAGTTCATTGATGCAATAACTTAAATTGTGGGACAGAATGAAATTACCAAGAGAAACGAAAGCGATCGTTATGCTCCACCATGACTACCATCCATAAACAGTCCACATGGCTCACACAATACACAGGATGTGCAATCTTGCCAGAGCACATTCTTCAACATGGCTAGTGATAAAATACAACTGGAAGTCTTGTGGCTTTTTTTTACAACAATAGTTTTTTTTTGTTTTTTTTTTCAAATTTCCCCATTAAGGACATTAAGATAAAACAATAGATATATTCTCTTAACTGACCTCTAAATACCTTTTAGAGATACCATGCTTCTTTGCTCTGCTTTGGTCTCTTATTGTCTCTGGTATCAAATTTAAGGGGGCTGAATACTTATGCACAGATCAACTTTCTGATTTATATTTTTAAGAGAATGTAAAAACAGATATAATTGTTCTATCTCTTCACAGTTGTGTGCTACTTGAAGTTACTCCATGATGTTATTCCATGTGATTCCATCACTTGTATTAATACCCATTCAAGACACTGTCTTCATATTTGGTTGTCAGCAAATACCACAAAGTCCTACAGTAGGTTTTAATCCACATTCATTCAGGCTTTACCTGTCTCCGAACATCTTCACATCATCAGTAAAACCGACAACCAAACAAACTCTGCCTTTCAGACAAGAGAGTAACAGCACCAAATGTTTCCGAGTGTCACATGTTTCAACTCTGTGAGACTGAGACAGTTCTTTCTTTCACAATAATGAAACGCGAGATGACAGATAATCTCATAAATATGTGTTGTATTCCTTTTTTCGGCACTCGTGCGGCTCGGCAGAAAGAGGCAGGCCTTTGTTTGGGGCTTCCTGGCCCACAGGAAGTGATTGCAGTGTGACAGTGAGGAACACTCATCTCTTGGAGAGGGGGGAATGCTGGAAGACGTATCCCTTTTTGATCAAGGACTGCTGACGGATCACTCGGGGAAAGGCAAATAGGGATCATACTGCGGCGCGATGACAAGGAGGCCAATTTTGATGTCCCTTTTCTCTCATTGCGGCGCTTCTCTTTCAAGCCCAAATCTGGTTGAGCAGCCTGGGAAAATGGCCTTTTTACCCACCCTTGTAGTCACACAGTTGACAGGGCAACTAAGCTAAAAGGGAACTCAGATGAATGCTTAGGTCTGAAGTAAGATGAATCCTTCATCTTTCTGGCTGCGGAAAAAAAAGGGATTTCTGTATTAAAAACAACAGGAAAAAAATGGACTCCAGGAGAAATAAGGCCATCTGCGAGCAAAAACAAGGGCGCAGCTTTGTTTCATCCCAGATTGTTTAATTTTAAAATGTTGACCCATGTGAGAAACATTACATGTGAGCAGAATCAAGGTCCATATTCAGTGTAACCAGAACTTCAAAGGCCACACGTCCTAGCTGTGTTTATAATGCATTAGTGGAACAAACTCTACACTGTACTCTCTTCACAAATCCCACCTGGCCACGTATTAGTAGCAGATGTGGCTCTCTAATTCATAATGAACTAATAATGGTTTTGTTAGTGCAAGGTTGTTTTCCTTTCCTCCCTCGCACACACATAGCCGCGGCTAATCTGTGGTGGAGGTGTGGCAGGGCAGCAGATATTAGACCCTGCATGAAACACACACTTTGGAATGTGCTGTTGCTCGCTCTCTGGGCTTTGAACCATGCTAATATGATTCTCTCATCATAAATGGATTCTGATCATTAAAGGGGTCTCATTTGTCCTCGCTAAGCGAGTCACCTCTCTGCGTCTGCCGAGATGATAACAACTATTAGCTCATCATGGTGCTGAACAGAAACCCTATAGGTGCGGCTCCGTTTTAATTAAAATTATTATTTATTTAATTGTTTTATTAACCCTCGTTTTATCGCTAATGAAAGCACATGGCAGAGATCTGCTGATTAATGGCTCCATATTCTGATGGTGCGCCGATAAGAAGGAGAGCTCAAGGACGGAGACACGCTAGATAAAGAACAACAGGAGATGGAGATCTGAAGGCCTCAATTAACAGCCTAATCCAGCTTTTATGTCAAGTATGATGAAGCTTGAAAAAAAAGAGAGAGAGAGAGGAAAAACATACAATGTTTGCAGCTGTTGACAGGGAAATACATTGACTGGGTTTATGCTCATTAGAACCTGCATTAGAGTCATTTTCAGTTTTCTTGAAAACATTAATTATCTCAACAAATGTTTGTACCTGCTATTAAAGCAAGCACCCTGCACTGTATGAGGAGAAAAAATGACCTAATAGTCAAGAATGTGCCTCCGTTCACTGCCATTGGTGAAGTATACAATTGTTTTTATAAATTACAAAATTATTTAGAAGCTCATTGAATACAGTCACTAAACTTTAAATCACTACATAAATGATTTTGACAAAGACTGATGTGTTCATTTCTGTTAATTAATTTTTTGTTTATTTCTTTGCTTCCAGCTAATAAAAAAGGACATTTAAGGTTAGAACACATTAGACAAGTAAAACATTTTATTGTTTGATTAAAAAACAAAACAAAACAAAAAACATTTTAACACAAAAGTGTGGGGCTAATCAAACACATAGTAAGAAAGTAAGTAAAATGTATTTATAAAGCACGTTTAAAACAGCTAAATCGCTGACCAAACTGCTGTACATTATAAAATCTTAATAAACGAGCAAGCAACAAATCACAAATATTGACTTAAAACACAGAAACACCCAAAATGAGTGGACTAAATGACTGGGAATGCTAATGAATATAGGTGAGTTTTTAATCTAGATTTAAAGGTGGAGACATTGGGGGCATATCTGATGTCTGGGGGTAACTGTTTCCAGAGTCAAGGAGCAGCCAGAGCAAAGGCCCTATCACCTTTCTGTTTCAGGCAAGATCGTGGTACATTTAATAGTCCTTTACCAAATGACCTGAGGGACATGCTGGGCGGCTGGTACTGGAGAAGCTCACTGATGTAGGCAGGCGCCTGTCCATTAAGAGCCTTGAAAACCAAAAGTAAAACTTTAAAATGAATTCTAAAATGATTGAGGAGCGAGTGTAGGGATGCCAAAACAGGGGTGATATGTTCATGCTTCCCTGTACCAGTCAGCAGTCTTCCTGCAGCATTTTGAATCCAGGCGTGATGTAATGAATGCATGGATTAGTTTTTCCAGATCGTTATAAGATAAGAATGATTTAAGGTGGGAGATGATTTGTGACTGGTAAAAACTGTTCTTAACAACAGGGCTCTGTCTGTCAAGGCAGAGCCCTGAGTCAAGTATGACCCCCAGGTTTCTGGCATGGAATTTGACAAGTGGAGTGAGGTGAGCTAGCTTGCTTGCTTGCAACAGTGCTTATACATTTGGGAGGACCAAAGATGTTGACTTCTGTTTTGTCACTGTTTAACTGGAGATAGTTATTTGACATCCATACTTTAATATCTCCAAGACAGTCCAGGAGAGACTGTACAGAGTTAATGGATTTTAGTGGGAGGTACAATTGTGAGTCATCCAAGAGCCCACAAGCCCACTAAGAAAAGTTATTGCAGCATTGCGGGCTTCACTTGAATGGCAGTGTTTTTGTTCTAATCAAGAGGAGAGAGAAAGGCCAAAACTTGTATCAACACAAAAGTTTGAATGCCAAACCCACATCTGGCAAAAAAAAACTGGATTTTGGATTTTTTGTGGTGTGAACCTAAAAATGATTCAATTTAAAGTTTGTAGAAATATATTACACATTTCCATTAAACAAAACAAACAAAAAAACTTTAACTTCTGGTTAGGGTGTTTAGGTTTAAAATTAATGTCACCAATTTTCCATGAATAGCTTTCCATTATAGCTAGGCAAACATGAAACATGGAAATAAAGTGTATTTTAGACCTCATTTTTTTCTAGATTTCTGTTGCTTGCGTTAAAAAAAAGGTCTTGGTCTCCTTTTCAATCCCCTTCTAGTTGCCTCAACGGGAATTAATCAGAATTTTACATTTTTCTAATAATGCTGTAAAAATACATTGAAAATATCAATATCAGTTGCTGCTAATACGTCCGGTACAACGGACCCCATCTGTTTGTGTATCAGGATTTACATATTTTTCCGTAGAATGCAACTTTAAACTACAATATTTTAAACAAAATGATGCTTGGTAGGCCGAGAATCCTTGAAGCAACGCTAATCAACATTTGCCCTTTGCAAAGCAGCCAATCAAGTAGCACCATTTCTATTCCTCATTGCCGATTTATTGCACCCACAAGAGCGGTATTAAGTCAATAGGAAATGTTAGCTTTTATGGTTTGGCTGAAACTGATTCCACTGTGTTTATGAATGAATATTTTTATTAAAATAGGAACTTTCAAGCGTTTTTATAGGGGGTCGTAGGTGTTCTCTGATTTTAGCTGACATTAGGGAGCTGTCACTATTAACCATCGCGTGCAAAATGAGTTTACTGTTCAATTCAAGGCTAGACTGTACAGTCTTCCAAAAATTGCCAAATGGAAATAAATGTATTAAATGTTCAATTATATCATAAGCTATTATTTAACAATTAAATAATAGCGATTAAACTGTGTGTTGTGAAAAAGTTTTCTGTATTCATTTTTGTTAATGTCTTTATATATATATATATATATATATATATATATATATATATATATATATATATATATATATATATATATATATATATATATATACACCATTTTGTTACAATGTTAGTGTCTGAAACCTGAGGTTCACTATTTATTATTTGGACCTATTTGTGTTACTAGGAATTTACTAATAAGCAAAATTTCTGTTATATTTTCCAATTTTTTATTTGACCCAGCAGAAAAACTGTTTCTGGATACATCACTGCTGTAAATTTTAGTTGTGTATGTTTTTATTTTTTTTTATCAGACAGTGATTTGGGCTTTTTTGTCACATGACTCTTTCACCTTGCAGGAAATGAGTGAGTCCTCTATATCCCAAAGATTGAAACGAGAGGCCATCTGTATGACTTGGGGTTTAATCCAGCTTTTTGGTTGATGTCATAAATTAAATCCTTAAGCTGTAAGTGTTAAGTAAGAAGTTATTTAGAGGAAAATGAAAATTGAAGATAACCAAAGACAAAATCTGCATTGATTTTTCAGGACAGAGGAGCGTCTTACTCAATATGACCAACTGTTAGGAAACACCACTTGATTAAATAAAGCTCAACAGAAAACAAAAAAAGGGAAAAAAATTACATCTGAAATATCCTCTGGCTGTTTAGTACACAATTTTTGGCACAAAAGGAAATCCATAGATCAACAGAAAAGTTCCAAAATGATCGATTTTGTAACGTCAGGATCAGATATTGAACAGGGCGCTCACTGGGTCCCTGCTGTCAAAATCTCGAAAAGGGTTTAATAATCTTCACAAAGGAGGGGAAAAAAAATCTGCTTATGATTTTCAAAACTCTGCAGCCAAATATTCCCTCGTAATATTTTTCATACATTGAGCTGGGTTTTTTTTTTGTGTGTGATTTATTTGCATGGATTTGGCCAATTGCCTCCTTTCAAATCATGCTCTTAGAGGGAAATGCAAAAAAAAAAAAAGCTCTCACCCTCAAGGGATCATCTTTTAAATTTATAGCCCTCTGCGTTCACACGGCTTGATCCCTTGTGCATTAGAACACTAAAATAAAGCCTAATACTTGAAATACTGGGAACCACGTCAAGCGTAGTATTATTACACAAAACCTCGTTCGGTTGTCTTCTTCTGCACTGTAGATTGTTCCGAAAGACAGAAACGTCGACGAGCAGAGGCCTTGGAGCCCTTTATGGGATCTCAGTTGATCACATGGTGCTGTGATGACGTGCAAACAGCAAAGCTGCAACACGTGTGGCGTAAGGTCCTAAATTAAAACGCCTTATTACGCACAACTTTGATGTCTGACCTGTGAGTGTGCAGAGAACGAAGGTTGCACGCTCTATGTGGGGAGGTTTCTCTTCTTCTCCGGGGAACTCTACCAATAAGAAAAACAGGGGCGATAAAGCAAATGAAAGAAGGGGAGGAAATCCAGCAGTAAAGAGAACTGGGGATATTGTAATGAGTTGCACCTGTTTCCTTTAACCCAGCTCCAGTTTCCCTCTACAATCGCATGCAGATTACCCATCAAAGCCCCTCTTCGCTGCCTCTGCTCAATGGAGCCTTTGTTGCCAGTTGTCAGGGAGGCGGCCCACAAAAGTATGTAACACAAGCAGGCCTCAATGCTCTGGAACTTACAGTGCATGTAAGCCTCTGCCAGCCACAGCAGGAATAAAAAGGGGACGTTTGTAGACACGGAGGCTGCAGCGCCGCTGTTTGCTCCTCGGACACTGGTGGCTGTTTTTTTTTTTTACATTTTTTCTCTGGCAGTCCATGACCACAACAGTTGCATCATCTGTCAACACTGTAAAAGAGGGGGGAGGACGTGAGCAGCGCCACACAGGGCTGAAGTCGGCGGCGGAAGGATCAAATGCTCCGGTTTGCCAAGACAGTTGCACATATGCTATTAATACACGTACCCTATAAATAATATGCCATAGATTTTAGACACGTTTCCAATGCAAACTATAAACCATTTCCTATGTGGAACAATTGCACAAAGATGTAAAGCGAAGAAAGTTTAAATGATATTGAAATTCCTAGTGATGACAGCATGTTAAAGCAGCTGTATAAGGTTAGTTCTGTGTTTTTCTCTGTTAATAAACTTGTGTTCATGGTACGCAGCTGGAAGGATGTTTTTTGTCTTACTTTTGGACTTTTGGAGAGTGGCTATGATGCATAACTGTGGCAACAGGGTATTTGTTTAGAAATTGGAAGTCACCACTCATAAATATTTTCTGTATTATGACCTCAAACCCCAGAGGAGTTCAAATCGAGGTAATGTGGATGCAGAGCAGGACCACAAATCCTGTCTGCATTTAATTATAGTAGTAGGCAAAGTAATAGACACATCCCAGACTCCAACATCTCTCTTTCACGGGTTTCTAAACATACACTTAGACTGAGATTTTACCAGAAGCAGCGAAAGCAAAGAAGTGGATTATCAGGGCTTGCTAACATCCCATGGTGTCACCTAGAACGTGTTACTGCAGAAATACGCTCCATGCTGCTTAGACATTGAGCTGTTAGCATGTCATGACAATCATACGACTGTCCTAAATCATCAGCGCTTCAGTCAGAGGCTTATTCAATCTGCTGCAACACCGACTGCTTCCGGTGATCCTTTCTCCCCATAGCAACACCATCCACAAGGATACTTGAATGATATGAGTTATGACAAAATGTATTTTCTCCTTGCAATAACAAAGTATTTTTGGATTGAGCTAAATAAAATCCAGAGCAATTGCTCAGGAGTCCCTCTTGTGTGTAATACACTCTCAGTATAAAGACAGCTGTTCTGTGAAGGCATCAGTAGTTTGTTAGAGAACATTAGAAAAGCAATCAGCATCAGGAAGAACAAAAAAACTAAACAAAAGAAAAACAAAGCAGGCAGTTCAGCGTGGACGTTGTGGAGAAAATGAAAACAGTATCGTAACACTTTTTAACCCATATATTAAAAATGGATGCTCTAATAAAAAGTGCAAAGCTTTGGAAACATGACCATCCTCCTACCAAGGAGAAGAGTATTCAGAAAAGAAACTGAGAGCTCTGTAGCAGCTTCAAAGGATCTGTAGAGATCCTCGGGTCAGGTACGTAAATCTGCTGACTGGGCAAATATTAGTTTCACTATCAGTACACCCAGTGGTGATGCGATAAACATGTGGAAGGTGATCTATTCACATGACTGTTTGGACCGGAGACAGAAGTAGGAGTGCTCAACAGTACAGTTTACCTTGAACACATCACCCCTACATTAGGGATACTATAATCCAGCAGGGACAGGGAAGCTAGTCAGAAACAATGATATATAAATAAGGACAAACCCAGTTGGAAAATTTTTCAGATGCTGCAAAAACATTCGGGACCTGAGCTAAGATTCATCTTCTAGCTGCCATTGAATACAAATATGCGAGAATGGATGCAGTCAAAGTTCCGACCAAAGTTTAATTTGCTTTATGTCACAAACTTAGGTTTTTGTTACATGTGTTTGCAGGGTATACATCTTCTTTTGCCCTGAATATCTGTTTACCCTTGTTGGGGAATCAGTCAGCTGTGTAATCATGTCCGTTACCAAACAATCCCCCTAATAACAGTATAATTTCAACTAGTTATGTATATACAAACATACAACTACACTGATGTATGTATGTATGTATCCATGATGGAAGTGATGGCGTATTATAAACTTAATCATCATCATCATCACAAATGGAGTTGTCTATTCATCTCTACGTCCACATAATTGAAAACAGCTTGAGGACTGACATGGTCAGTACTCCTGATCCTGAATCGGCAAGCGCTCTGCACATCTGCTGTACTCTTAATTGCTCAATTTAAAGAAGCCGTCCTTGATTAGGCCATTATTAGGATCATTTAGCTGTGCAAAGAGAGGAGTGAAGCTGGTGGGGTAGAGGTATTTTCTTACACTAAACTGGATGCTGATAGGCCAACACGCTCACCTCACGGAACGTGCGCGACAATGAGCGGCGGCGGTGGAGGCAGGAGGCAAAGGGAGGAGAGACCGCTCTGAATTCAAGCGCTAATTAGAAAAATTAGATCTATGAAAGGCGGCGAGTGATCCAGGCCTTCAACCTACATCTGCGTAGCGCTGTAGCGGCACAAAAGAGGATGCAACAATGAGTGCCGGGGAGGAGGAGGGGGAGATAAATAATTTAATCCATTATCTACTCAGCAAAGCTCATCAGCACTGCCACACAATGGCCACGATTGAATTGCTGATTGCATTTCTCTCCTACCCTCCAGGAGAAAATGCCCATGCTTTCGATATGTTCTCTCAGTCTGCCGGCACAACCAACAGCATGAGAAAGGCAGAGCAGGAGGAAAGCAGGGAGGGAGAGAAAGACAGAAGAGTGTTGAGTGTCTTCCACCAAGGTCAAACTACAATGCAGCAATCTAATTAAGAGAGTATCAGAAGGTTTCCTGTATGGG
>JAVLVB010000098.1:320113-335595 GCA_032876305.1 Orestias chungarensis | reverse complement strand
TCATCTATGTTCTATTAAGAATAAAATATTGACATTTGAAATCTCCACATCATTGCATTCAGTTTTTATTCTCAATTTGTTTAGTGTCCCGACTTTTTTTCGAATCCGGTTTGTAATTGATGACGTAGTTTTTACACCCAGCAGATCTCCTTCTATGATTCTGGCCCAAAACATGACTCCGCCACCTCCTTGTTGTTGTTGCAGTAAACAAGACTGTTTGATATTACATTCTTCATATATGTCTGGGCCCAGTTCAACTGTTTCTACTTGTGAGCACCGGTTAATGTGAGGATGAATAGTACGTTTATGCATAACTGCAAGCCTCTGGATGATCTTTCACCATGAAGTTGGTGGAAATCCGGCTTCAAATACCCTAATAGAGCTTCATGCAGGCATTTTAGCAGCTGTTCTCCTAATCCAATGAATTATCTGGCACAAGGTGTTCTGGTTTAGCTGTTATCTCTGAACCAGCAACAAATCTCTTCCAGGTAAAATGATCACGTCTAAGTTTTTAAAGACATTTTTTTCATGGCATCAAAAAAGCACTGAACTGTTTCATGCTTTTTAAGAAGCAGAGAGATCCTTCTGTCTTTACCATGTTTCCTGATGGTAAACCCTGTCATACAAAATCATAAATCCAACATACAAAGTCACACATGTGCACCCTGACATGCTACATAACAGAAAATTGGCTAGATTTGTTGCTGACTTGTGGACTTCCATTTATTTTAGGCACAAAAAACCCCAAAACCCTGAGTGTTGTAGTTACATGTATCAGATAAAGCCGTTTAACATTTCATTTAGACTTGACTCAGTCAGTGGATTATAATCAAATGTAATAAACTCCCACAGGAAATGAATGCATATCATTTTTTTGACCCACTTATGGAAGCTTGGGGTGATAATGTGAAAATGTTAATTTTGTAACATGTATTAAAAGTAGGATCAAATTGTAAATGGCACGATATCACTTTTAGGAATATGCAATAATAACTTTATATAAAACAGACGTGGGAATGGCTGATGGTAGTGCTAAATGAGAATGAAGTTACTTTACTTGAAATATTTAACGCAGATTTGGGGTCGGACTGTAACTGAGCCATTCTAACACAGTTGGGCTTCCATGTAAACCAGTCAGTCATATTCCGGGTCGTATGTTTGTGGCCATGCTACTGCTGGAAATGGGAACCTCCATCACATTTTCGTGTTTTTGCTGTATGACAGCTATTTATTTTTTTCAGGTGTTTCCTTTGTTTTGCTCCATCTATCTTCTCGTTATTTCTGATCAACCTGTATTAATACTTGCCTTTGAAGGTTCAGGACATCTTTTGTCCCTGTGTTCATTGTAGTCACTGCTTTAAATATATTTCACTCATCATTCAATGTAATATTAGGTTAGTTGATTTTCCCTCATTTCTCCCCATGCCCGTTTCCCCCACTATGTTTGAATACAGTGCACACACGTCAACACAGTAAGGTCAAAATCATCCTACGATGCATTAATACCTTTTTCTTTGTTTTGAGTTACCTAAGGGATGGGCTTATTCTAAAGGGGGCGTGGCTAGTAAGGGACACCTGAAGCACTGCTGTTTATTAAGCACTCTTTATTTTGGGGGGTAAATAAAAACTCACCTATATGAAACTGACTGCTTGGTTTCTGATCATCATGAGCTTTCTTCCTGCCAACCTTCCATTAAAACAAAATATCTTTAGTGGTTTGTTTTTTCCTATTAATAATATTGTAATAAAATTCCATGTACTTCTATGCCAAATGTTTAAGGCAGGTAGAAGCTGCAGTAAGCAGGGGAAAAAAAGTCAAAAGGTAGAGATTTGAGATTAGGACACAAAAAAACAACTTTAATGAACATTCGGTTCACAAATGAAATTAATTTTTAACTCAAAAATGACTTTTAAAGGTACATCTTTCATGTTTATAATTCAATCCATGTTGTGCCATGGCCCTGAACAGACCCTCAACACCCTGCTACCACCTCCATGCCAAGTTTCTTTATGAACAGCATCCTGGACTAGAAATCATTTTTGAAGGTGATTTGTTTTAATCGACTTGTTTGTTTGTTTGTTTGTTTGTAAACAGTAGATGTTTGGAAAGTATGCATTTTTTTTCACCAGTAGTTTTCTTTTGCATCTTTTTTTTTTTTAAGCCTGTTTTACCACTTCTATCAACTTAGTTAACTTGGGTCTATTGTAGCTTCATTAACATTCATAGGGATCTTGTGTGTTCATAACCATGTGTGTAGCTGTTTAGACCACTATGTGTTACCTTCAGGGAGTAAAACTATTTTGGAGCAACAGAGATAATTTACGTTGTACAGTAGTAGGTTGAGCTTGTATAGATAACAGTTATAACAAATATAACATGATCTGGATGCTTTTTAGCATGGCTGCACACGATTGCCTGTTGTTTTCCACGCTAGCCGAAGTCTCCTCCTCCGTTCCTACGAGAGAATCCGACATTCGAAAATAAACCGAACATATCAATTAAGCTAAGTGCACGTTAGCCATCTGTCTGGGTGGGAAGCCCTGATAAACTCTCGTAATTAAATGTAAATTAGAAAACGCCGGATTCCTGGGATCTTGGCATTCAGTCCATGAACTGCAGTCAGGAGGTGGATTCTTCAGAATGCAGCAGACTGGTCAAGAGAAACGAACTCAAGTCGTAAATAACAGAAATGAAGAGGCCAAACATGATGCAGTCGTGTTTTTTTTTTTTTATATGGGAATAAACAGAAAGCTCAGTGAGAAAACTGAAATGAGTGGACAAAAATAGTCTTATTACAATAAAAGGCACTTTCAGTCTAATTCCCACTGAAGTCACCCTGTAATTCCACGCTGTGCCCATTTCTTATTGGTATCTTTTCCTCTGGCTCCAGCAGCTATAAGTTCTATAAAAAAAGACGCACATCACTATTACATATCTGTGGCAAAACGATGACGGCGTGTGTTTAAAAAAAACAAAGAAAATCATCTCAAAGAGTGAAACACTTTAAAAGTCAGGAAGCAAAAATGCAGTGGTGCACACGTCTGTCTTCTTCTCTTCCTTTGGTCCATAAACAAGTTTGCGGTGTGTTAACATGATACGTACAAATGCAGCTCTGATCAAAATCAACTTGTAAACAAGTATAGGTGCATAAATCTTATTAGAACTCGAAAGATAAGAAGTTTTTCTTTCTTTTCAAGAGTCACAGTTTAGAACATGTTTCAACTGGTTGAGCTAGGTTTAGTTTACCTCTTAGTTGTTCACTAAAACATCAGCAGGTTTTTAGTAGACGTTTTAGTTTTCTTAACAGCCTCTTCAGTAAACACTTCAAATAAAATCAAAAGAAAAACAAGGAAAACATTTTCAGACCCATTTCTGTCTGAACTTTTTACGCAGCAAATCCAGTGGATCAGATCAGAGTGTCTCGCGTGACACGGTGTCCTCCTCGTGCTCAGCTTCGGCTCTCAGTTCACCTTCGGGTAGATCTTCTCATAGAAGAAGCTTTGGGCCAAGACGTACAGTTCGCCGTCCTTTTCCCGCACGGCGTGGGTGCGGACAAACTGGAAGTGCTCCAGCGCGAACTCGTAGAACTCGTTCTCCATTTTCCAGATGTCGGACTGCTGCAGCTTGGCGATGGTCTCCTTGGCGGGAGGCTTCTTCTCCGTGGTCTTTCTTAGATGGGACCTCTTGCCTGGGAGCAATGCAACAAAATTTTTATCAACACCAAAGGAACTAATCTCCTATCATTAAGTAAATGACGACCTTAAACTCACTTTATCATGTTGCCATTTGTCCGTCTTTAGACAAACCGGAACAAGATGCAGCTACTGTATCAGGATCCGTCCGATAACGAAGACGAGGCAGATATTACGAACTGCTGTTTATTTTGCATTTTTTTGGAGTCTGTGTTTATATTTCGGGAACTAAAGGAGGCAGTCTGTGTATCCTTCTTTTTTGGTCATATGACTAAAATATGAAAGTGTAGCTGTAATGTGACAAAACAGTTCTCCTGAAAAATGGTTCAAAGGCAACTAATATGCGGATAAATTAATCAAATTTTGATGTCGGTCCAAATTTTCATATGGGTGCATCCTGTTATGTCTGTTAAGTAAAAAGAAAATCCTGTATTCAGCCCCCCCCCCCCAGTTAAACACAGGCAAAAAATCTTGATTTTGCGATGTGTTTTGCAGCATTTCGTTCTGTTTTATGCGCCAAAAATGTAGGAAAATGCAAAAATATGCAGAAAAGTGTGAAAACATGGGAATTGTTGTTAACAAATGTAGGCAGAATAAAACATGAACCTTCCACATATAGTAAGCAGCAACATAGCAGCATAGCTGACGCACTTATTTAGTCCCATTATGCTACCCTACCATTTAAGGTCATCTATAACCTAATTATAAAATCCAGAATATGTCTAAGAACAAAGCCAGTTGTTTTGAGGAAAAAGTGCGGGATCAGTAAAATCAGGCGAATTTACATAATTCTGCGATTACCATTAATGCAGTGAATATGCGGCTTTCCTTGATTTTGTGGGATTCTCTGCCATCGCAGAATCACGTTTTTTTGTCGTTCCACATCCAATCCTCGCACTATTAAAACCAGAAAAGCTAAGAAAAACCCATTAAGATGTTGAAACGCCCGACATTCACATAGAGGGAAAAGAAAACTACCTGCTACCTGTTCTGTACAGATCTGTTGCTCCCTTGAAGAAGCGCGGCAGAGCTGCCTCCAGGATCATGATGAAGTCCTCCAGCTCTTCAGTTACTCCCACTAACAGGTACTCGTTCACCAGGTTGTATTTGGCCTGCTCCAGAGCCCATCTGCTGCCCACGTTCCTGCACACAAAAAGAGGCTTTTTTTAAAAACAAAAAAACAAACATCCTGATTAGCTGTTCACATAAGATGAGCGTGCATTCATTTCTAAATGACCACTGACTCATTTAACCGACTTGTAAAAGAAATAAGATTTAGCATCAGAATTTAATGATGTCAACATTGTTATTTTAATTTTTTCCCCACATTTTGTTCCAGATGTAAGTTTTGGCCCAACTTTTCAAAGCAGTGCATCCCTATTGTAGTTTAAATTGCCTGCAACTACAGTTCTCTTGTTTGGTGTGGTCTGTGAGGCGGAGCCTGCTTACCAGCACTCTGAATGGTGACCACAGAAGAAAGGGATTTGCAGCCAAAGCTTCTCTGGAGCACAATCGGACCCCCCTGATGAGACACATTCATCAAAGGTCTGAAACAAACCCAGACGTCCGCAGTTATAGTAGACGCAGATGACAAAAGGACAAAAAGAGCATAGACTCGTGCAGCGCCAACCTTCTTATCCCCTTGTTTTCTCCGTCGAAGGCCGGGTCTGTAGTCGTCTCCGAAGCGCAGGAAGTAGTAGTAGGACACGAGGCGCTCTATCGGATCCCGCACCACGTTGATGTACATCGGTCTGGCTTTCACGCCGTATCTACACAAACACAGAAGCCACGTACTTTTATGAAACACCTGAAACACATCAAAAAAGCTACAGGGAGAGTCTAACGTCGACATCAAGGAAAGAAGACTTTATATCTCACACATGTGCCAATAACAGCCACGGTCAGGGTGTCAACAAAGGGAAAAGGATCCTCTGAGTCACTTGAATAATGTGTGACAAAATCCCACTCAGATCTTGAAAATGGCTCATTCTGAATAGAACACTTTCTGATCACTCCCATTTCAAAATCTCTTTCCCCTGGACACGCCTAATAAGAAGTGGAACATCCTTTTACCTTCTTACTACCGTAAGGTTGTCTAAAAACCGCCGTTTGTCTGGCAATTTACGGTCAACAGCTCCAGGTTAACCTGAATTTAAGTTCCTCTAGAGCAGTCGTGCTCAACACCCTGGTGTGCTGGTCGATCGCACGGCATTAAAGGAAGTGGATGACGTCATCCATCCTTCCGTTTATTTTTTTATTTGCATACCGGCAAGCAAACTGATGCACGTTTAAGCAGCAGACACGCTAACTATGTTAGCTTTGCGTTAGCCGGCTTAGCAAACTATGGTGACGCGTAGTGAGTCTCCCAGTCTTTCTTAGCAGAGGGGGAGCTAGAGTAGCTTGAGGCCGGGGGAGCATCAAGGGATTGCTAGTTTTGGCCCCTCTTTGTGAGTAAATAAATCCTTAATGGGTCTGAAAAGTCGGTAAATCTTGCAACAAAGTCATATGGAAACACTGGGCAGCAGAACTGCCCTAAGGGAACATGCAATTTGATTGGTTGGTAGCGTCACGTGGGGCGCTGTGCCAGCTAGAAGCTCAATGTCTCCCATTAAAGGCAACTAAAAACAGATGTGCATGCGTAAAATGTTTAACCCGTTTGGGTTCTCCCTCAAGGCAGAGAGAAGCAGAGGGAGGAAAAAGGATTTTCCAGGACAACTCAGGCTTTTCCAGGACATTTTACTTGTTTTTGTCATTTTCCATGACTGGAAAATTGGTCAGCCATTTTCCAGGTTGTCCAGGACGCGTGGGAACCCTGTCTATAGAGTATTCAGGTCAATAAAAAGTAGGAATGCATTATATATTGGTTCTATAAATCTAGGTACATAAAATGCAGCGCGGGATTGTGGGGTATTTAACTGAAGCAAAGAAGCAGTATCAACAGTGGGGTTGTCAGCTAGAGTTATTTCTATATTTGTTAAAGAGTTTTTAGGGCCCCCGTTTGGCCTCAGGCATCATGTGAAGCTGGTCTCTTTGAAAACATTTGCAGTGTTATTGTAACCAACCATCGGTGAACAGTTGGCAAGCTCATATCGAAGCTCACCGGCATGAAGCCGCGCTCTGTCCGAGAAACACTTAGACCATTAGAATAATTACCCGTGATCCCCAGGATTATAGAGTCAGGACAGATAAGGGCAACAATGCCATTAATAAACACTAAAGCACAAGTTGGCAATCAATACATGACCTCCCTTTATCTGCTCTGCTAACTGCATGAAAACTAATCTGGATATTAATGGTATTACAGGAAATGAAGGGCCTTACTTTGAGAAGTCCAGATAAGCGACGTGGCCGTGGTAGAAGCCCGGCTTCATCTCTCGCCACGCAGTGACGTTCCCAACAAAGCGCACCTGCGGAGGGAGATAACGGAGGTTCAGCGGGGGGAGCGGGAAACGTTGAAAGCGGCAGCAGTTATACGTTTAGCGTGCGGCTTTGCGTTACATGTAACTTTAAGTCTGGGTTAGCACCGATGAAGAGTTCAGATTAAGAGGGGGAAAGTGAGCAGAGTTGTAGTTTGGTCATGTCCACAGTGAGGCCATGGTGGGGCTATTGTCAGCGGGCAAACAGGATATTACCTTGGCGCCGAGTAGAGCAGCTGTGGGGCGTTTACGCTCTGTGACCTGAGCTGCGTGTGCTCAGCTCAGCAGGCAGCAAACAAACACGGCGGGCAGATAAAAGCAGATGAAAACAAGACACCTCGGAGGAGGAAGTAGTCTGTAGTGATACAGTCCATTTATTAGCATGTGACTGGGGAGCAGAACCATCGATAAAGAGCTGGGCCTGATCAAACTGGGAACAGCTTCCCGGAAACAAAAGCAATGGAATGCAGTTCCAAGGTATCTCTTCCCTGGAGGAAGAGGATCCAAAGGGCTGGAGGTTGAATGTTAACTAAAAGTTCACACTAGATATTCTTAACCTGAATCAAAAGCAAGCACCAAACTTAGTATCAGCATATTGTGTTGTGTAAGCCAGCCTAGAGCTATTTCACGATCTAATTCAATCTAAAAATGCTCTGAGAACCCCAAAGGGAAAATAAACATTGTAACTTATTATCAAGAGGTTGTAGATCCTAAGGGTGATGGGCAGGGTTGATCTCCTGTAGCAGTCTGTGTTACTGCAGATATAGAGACACTTTGAGGTTTTAGGAATACTCCTTCTTTGCATATAAATTTCCAGAGGCTCGTTAGCATCCAGCTTGTTAGCTAACTGCCTCTCATTGATGATCCCTACTTTTTTAACTTCTTCCTCCTGTCTGTTCTCTTTGCTTCTGTTCTGGATCCACTGCATCTCCGTTTTTAACCTATTTTGGGATTTGTGGCTATACACAGAGAAAGAGAGAGTTGTACGAACTGATATGTTGGGTCTTGCACATTGAAAAACAACTCAAATGTTTCAAGGAAGCCTGAAAACGGTAAACATAACAATCATTTTTTCCGCTTTTGTCTTCTCAGACGTCTCAATTCCGAGTTTTGTGCTTAGCTTTCTGGTTCCTCCAACAACCATCACCATGGCTTCTACTGATTTATTTAAATGTTTAGACATTAGCAAGCATGACCGGCTCCTTCAGTCTTGCTTCTTCTTCATGTTTTTGATATCCCTCTTCTTCATAAGCGGTCGTCACACGTGTCTTTGCACCTCCAGTAAACCGTATGCTGAGAAAACTGTTCTTCTCCCATTTGCTAAATCTTAGACTTGTGCTAAGCTGTGATGTAGGTGTTTTGATAATTAGTTTTCTCCATGGTCGTGTGGAGAGGAGAGCCGAGCCCAAATCTGGCCAAAATATTTAATTTGCTGCATCCTTAATTTCAACCAGAGAGCAAATCAAGTGAAGAAAAAAAGCACTTTTACTGCTTTTTAAAGGCCAAGTTAAACACAGTGCTGATGGAGACAGCTTAAATAAGGTGTTATTGTAATAATGGGCCCATTATTGGTAGCAAAGTGAAGAAATAGAAGCTGAAAGGTCATTTTCAGCTTGTCCAGACCGATGAGTGATCCAATCGGAATAGAGATCACTCTGATATGGCCACACTAGTTCTTGAAATTAACCAGTCAGCATCTCTTCTTTGGTGTCTCTTGATTATAAGCTCAGTCTAATTGCAACAGACTGGAAAAAAATATATAGACCACATTTCCAAAACTAACAAGAGAATAAGTCTAACATGGCGGCATTGTTGGTCTTAGTCCTTTCTTGATCATGCTAAAGATATGAATTCAAGAACAGCTTTGAACATGTGGGAGCTCCAAACGACCAGCTAAGCCATCCTCATTAGCACAAAGCCCGTCTTTGCACAGAGTGAGTCCTCGAACAAAACGTGTCTGCAAGAGCTTCACCAACACTGAGCAACAAAGTATCTGTGTGTTTAGTAGGGATGCTGCCAGTTACCAGAACAATGATGTTTACAACAACTTCTGCAGGTGAACCAAGACATTTTATGCTTCTAATTTAGAGACACACTGTGAAAAGGAGTCAAAAATAACAAAACGCCATAGATCCAGCATTATTTCTCTCCCCACTGCAATGTCACAAGGTGCTTTTATCTTTACCAGAGGTTTCAAACCTTCAACAAGTGTGTTTGAAAATCTAGTAGCGCATGTCTGGCTTCAGCGGTCTCCTATTTTTAATCCACACATTTAAACGCTTTGCATCTGTGGTACCAACAAAACACTCTGTGCTGGATCCATTAAAACACGATTAGTGTCACCATGGAAACGAGCGGATGCGATAGAGCATTTTCAGATCAACGGAAGATTTAGATGGGCATCCTCCGTCGTGAGAATGTGACGCTGAAGACGTCCTCAGCAGACCGACGCCACCTGATACCCTACGTTATTGTCCATTGTTCTGTGCCGACTAAAATAGGGAAGTTCTCACCTGGTCCTGTAAGGACATGACCGGGTTGTTTTTGGTGGTGTTGATGTGCAACACGTGGAAGCGGTTCCTGCCGCAGAGGTCGTACGCGATGTTGGTGAAGGACGTGCTGGCCGTCTTGGGAACCCTGTTGTAGATGATGACCATGTCTTCGTTGTCGACGGCGGAAGACGGGTCCCGCCCCCTGCCGCCGTGGCGCAGCTCAGCTTCAGCCACCTCGTGTCTGGCAATGGTCCGTTCTGTGCGGGACAGAGGCAGCAGATCCGAAGTGGATACTGGGGAACATTTCTGATGAATTACCCATGCAGCTGCAGTTTTGCCTTGCAGGACATTTATTAAGCAGAAGTAACGGAACCTTCTGCTTAAACAAAGAGCCTAAAGTCTTAAAGCAAATTCCAATATTTTCTTCTTTTTTTTTTAAACGCCATCTTATGATTTTAGTCATTTTAAATGATAAATGCTCAGAATCTGAGATTCTTGTGCAACTGTAGATGCTGTAGAAGTTTTATTTAATGAAGGAGGAGGTCGTGTGTTTTTAGCTTACATTGTATTAAGGATTTCAAAAAAAGAAAAAAAACAACTTTCTAATAAAGTTGTTTTAAATACAGTAATGTGGATAAATCTGTTTAATAAAATTATAATCTAATTTCAAGTAAAGCTATTTACGGTGGCCAACAGGTGCAATGGTGCAGAAAACACAAATCAGGGAAACTTTAAAACATGGACCAAAAATAAACAACTTAAATCCCCCAAAATAAAATGAATTTAAAAAAAACTACCACACTGGTATGACCTACAGTCAGTTAGAATGCTGATAATTACACTGGTTTAATTAAAGTATATGATATCTCAGACATTCATATTGGTACCTCAGGATATGCAGTGATGTTGATAGGTTTTCAATGTGGTCAGTGCCCGGGACCCACAGGTGGTGATCTGAGTGGGTCCCTGAGAAATCCAATGGAGCCGTTATATAAATAATTTGTTTCTTTCCATTTCTTATATTCTTCTATTTCTTAAAAGTGTTGTGATAAACTAAACCATTGATATGTTGTGACCCACTGCTTGAGGAACGTTTGCTTTTTTTGGGGGGACGATTTGCCACCCCTGGCCACCCTTTAGCTCCGCCTCTGCTAAGAGCAACTCAGAGACTCGCTGCGAACATAGAGTCTCCATGCATGTGTGATTAAATGCGTATCAGTCAGCTACCCAGAATAAAAGACAAACAGAGGGATGGATGCGGTCATCCACGTCCTTTAACACTGTGCCATTGACCCGCACTGCTCTGAAGATCGACCTGTTGAAGCGGCTAAAGTAGCATCTTGCGATACCATGCTCAAAAGGTCATGTTGAGGCGGAGTTAATAGCTAAAGGGTTGAAACAGCGCTTGTCAGGTGCGCAGACAGGTTTCTTATAGCTAGCTACTGTGATTTTAAACACAAGTTATTGTTCAAAAATATTTACTTTCCCATGAGAAAAAATAAGTTGGGTCCCAAAGACGCATGGACGGTTAATTTACTCTCTCCTATCAGATTTGAATGGGTCAGAGACGCAGGACGTGTACCTAGCAAGATCCCTGCTATGAATGTACCACAACTATATGGACAAACATGATTTAGCTACAACAAAGCAGAAACTTCTTTTATGATATCAAAAGCTTTGTATCTCCATCTCCGAGTTTATTAATAGTCTGGACAACACTCGAGCTGTCAGAGGGACGTTCAGATCTGTAAACATGGCAATCTTACCTCCCACATAGAAAGTGACATGAGGTCAGAACGACGGGTCTGTAAACATTAATTACCGGTGAATAAAACAGCTTCTAAAAACAGAACAACTTCACAACGCTATTCAGATTTTGATGAGATTATTGACGGGAGGAATAATTAAAAGTGTTTTCTCCATTTGTTTCCCCTACCTAGCGGTGTTAATAAGAGCCAATTAAAAGACTGAGCTGGAATCGATCAGAGCAGATGGAACGTCTTCTCACTCTGCAACTAAGAAGTACCTGAAGACGATGACATTTACGATCCATTTAAGCTAGGACAGTGAGTAATAATCAACATGTCTGCAGTCAGCATCACTGCAAATATGGCGGAACTAGACAACTAGGCAGGTAAAATACAATACAAACATATATAAAACGTATATTGCAAACAAAATACATTTACAATAAAGAAAATAAGTCATTAGAGAAACACAACATCTGACGGCTGGTTAGTTTTAATGCTTTGTTTCAAAGTTCTACAGACATTACGATGAAGTTGTAGAAACATTTTAACATTATATGTTGTTGATACAAGCTGGCAGCAATTCACACCTCCATCCACTCTAAATACAATGCAACAAGGTTATCAAATCCATCTATAAGGCAGTTTTACACATTTTTCTTTACTGTTCTTCTCAACCTCCATCTGGCTGGATGGGAGATGCCATTTATTAATATCTCCACAGATGTTCAATCACATTCCAGTCCGGATTGTGGTTCGGTCTTTGCAGGACATTAACAGATTAGCTCTGAAGCCACTCCCTTAAGATCTTTACTAACCGTCTTAAATCTTAAATTAACCGTCTTCCCAGTCTGAGGTCCGGAGAACTCTGGAGCAGCTTTTTATCCAAAATCATTCGTCATGCTATCCTGACTGGTCTGCCACCTGCTTTCACAAAAACATCGCCATAGCATGGTGCTGCCACCACCAAAAACTTCAATGTTTGTCTCATCAGACCAGAGAATCATATTCTTTATGATCCAAGATCCCTTCAGGTGTGTCTTGGCCAATCCAGGCGTGTTTTCTTAAGAAGGGTTTTTCGTCTGGCCGATTGTAGCAGAGATGGTTGTCCTTCTGAAAGCTTCTCGTCTGACCACACAAAAACACTGAAGCTCAGACATCTGACCATCATATTCTTAGCGTCCTCCCTGAATGAGGTCCTCGTCCCACCAACAATGTGGCTATTGTGATCATTGGGATCTTTAAAGCGGCAGAAATTAATCAGGGTCCTTCCTCAGATTTGTGCCTCCAGATAATCCTATCTCAAGGTTTTACAGATTATTCCCTTAATTTAAGGTCTTTCCAAATTAAGTCTAATCAACTGGCTTATAACAGGTGGACAACAATTAAGCTGTAGAAAGGTAGGTTTCCACAGCTGAAGGTTATCAGTGGATTCAGCTTAATTTTGATCATCATCAAAAGCTCTGTGAGTACTAACAGAAATGGGATTACTTAGATCTTCTATTTTTAATACATTTTCAATTCATTGCAAAAACCTCAATTCTATATCGTTAAAATGTGTAAAAGCACATTAAATGTTGTAAAATCTAGAGAAAAATTGATTCAATACAACACACAATAAAGGTGTAACTAGTAGTGGGCATTAGCATGTTTATTAATACTGTGAGATTTATGATAAAAACTATTCTATCTCACAAAGATTTAAGATTGATGATGTGACATGAAAACATCAAGAAATACAATGGAATTTAATTACAGTATTGATGAAATTAAAGAAAAGGATTAATGCTGTTCCTGTGTGTAGTTTAGCAATGGAAATCAAAAGTCTCTATGTAAACGGTAAGTTGGAATGTGTTTCAAGAGCAGTATTTGTGTTCAGTAATACTTTTATCGTTATGATAGCATCGAATGTTATTGAGATATTGGATAGGATTTTGAAACTAAACCTCTCCCTCTTAGCTGGGCCTACGGTTGCAACTAATGATTATTATAATAATAATAGATTAATTGGTCGATTGATTTTTTCTTTTAAAGAAAACATTTGGTCTGGAGTAGCAAACCACAAAAACTAACAAGCTGCTGCTTGAATATTCTATTACTATAATATAAAAACAAAAGCTTCATTAAAAATAATCCACAGAAATATCCTCAAATAGGTGTCCTGGTCGATCTACGCTAAAAATGCATGTGGAAAAATCCCAGGACGAAATAAAAGCTTTGATTCACTCCACATATGAAGAGTTTTGGACACAAGTGGAAGAAAATGATTCAACTGGATTATTAAATGGGTTTTTGTACACATTTAACATTTAAACGTGTTGTTTTGCCTTCTTAACTCCAGTTTTTTGGGGCTGAAATAGCTCGTTCATGGTGGTTAAACAGATGTACGGACGTCATGTGAAGAAACCTAACCAGCCAATTTGAGCTGAGGCAAATGTAAGCGTCAGGTCACAGTTTGGCTTTAGGGATCAATAAGATACACTGATTGAGATTCTTCCCCTAAATACTAAAGCCAACAGAAGTGAACTAACCTCTATATTCAATTGAACGGCTTTCTTTTCCCCTCTCTGCTTCTCATCCTACCCAATTTTCCAACCACATGCTGTCACATTCAGGACTGGAGCTACAGAAGATATACATCTGCTCCCAGCTGGATGCTAAATTTGCTGGACTATTACTTTTTGCCAGCCCTGCATTAATAATATCCTGTGTACTAAGCTGCTGTCTCCACTGTCGTCTTTGTGACATGCATCCCAAGATCTAGAGAAAAGAATAAACAGAAACCTACGTGGATATTCATGGTAGGAAACAACACAATGTTCATGATAAGGATGCAAATGATGGGGCCTTTGTTGGGTTTCTGGTGCATCTCCTGATTTCTTACCCAGTTTGGCTCTCGACTCGTCCAGCCTCTGGATCTGGTTCTCTATCAGGAGCATGGCCACTCCAAACGCCAGGACGGCCAGCAGCTGGATCTTGAGCGGCATCGTGCTCCTCAGCAGCCCCATCAAACAACCGACACCATTCCGCAGCCACAGCGAGCAGCTCAGGAGCTCATTAGGTCAATGCTAATGCCAACAAAGCGGATCTGCTGCTGGAAGCTTTGCCACTAAAAACAACAACAATAGCCTCTTAAATTAGCCGCTGAGCTCCATTGACTAATAGCGCAGTAAACCAATAAGGCAGCAGGGCTAGCTCATTGTTAGCATTACAAACCAGGCTGGGTTAGGTCTGAACTAGCTAGCTAGCACCAGGGAACCCCTGTAAGCCTTTAAACGAAGAAACAAAGAAGGAGGAATGTTTAAATTCTACTTCGCGTCTCTCTTAGTCACCGGTAACCCGCCCTGATATCTATAAAAGCTTCTTTGTTGTGGAATAAATAACTACATAAAACATGTAGCTGCTTCACTTCAGAGAGGTATCTTCTTCTTCTTCTGTTATAGATTTAAACACAGCAGTTTACAATCGAGGTGTGTTACCGCCACCTGGCGGAGTAAAGGTGTATTGCACTACATTTGAAAGTTTAACTATTTTTGCATAAAAACAAACAAATAACTACACGCCTAATAATAATAATAATAATAACAATAATAAATGTAAACCCCTCACTAACTTGATTATCGTTTAAATGCTTTGCCAGTGCTGGATCAACTTACTTAATAGCTATAAACTCAAATGGGATTGGGATGTCACCGGACTTGCGATCTGAGGCCAGGGCAAATTCACCACAGCCTCCAGTGTGGGTCCTTGGGCAAGACGCTTTGAGCTACTGCCTACCTGGCGCTGCAAATGGCTGCCTCGGTGTAATTATACCAAAACGAATTCCTTGTATGTACTTGGGAAAAGGTAATTATTATATTCTATTAAAAGATGATTACATTTTTGTATAGACAGACCATGTCTGATATTTACCTTCTATTTGGACTTTTGTGCCCAAACCTCTGTCATGTTATCCATACTTCATTCTTATAGCTTGATAGGAAGCCTTATCCAAACTGGCAACCCACCTTAATAATCCTAACAAACACAATATTTATTTATTTACTATTACCCCCCTCCCCGCCACCCGGCTCATACAGCTTTCCTCCCTAAGTCATGCACTTAGAAAATACAGTAGACATATTAAGGAATTT
>JAVLVB010000098.1:274951-320013 GCA_032876305.1 Orestias chungarensis | reverse complement strand
CCCAAAAAAAAAAACAGAACCATCATGGTATATAAGTTTTTGTTGCCTCCCTAATGTAATTATTCCTACCTGATGTCATCACTTGTCTCTTCTATCACTGACCTCATGTCTGTGGCATTCTCCTCTAAGTCTATATGGTCAAAAAAACATTATTGCTCGGGATTAAGTAGGTTTAAAATATCCAGCAATCAAAACACAGTAAATTTAAATGATCTCCTTGTTGGATAAGAGTTACTGACTGGACATTGCATCTGATCTGACTTATCAGATACATCACAATACCACTTTAGTGATATTGAATAAGACATTTAAACTCAAGTGTCCTCCTGCCAAAATGGTTGATAACATGGGTCACCAACCCTTTTGAGTCTAAGGGCTATAGTGACACTGGACTAATTTGTCTTATACACACATAAACTTGTACAACTCATCTTTAATTAAAGAATCAATAATAATAAATATACATATGAGTGATTAAATAGCAGAGGGCAAAGCGTTGGACCATAGCTGGACACTGGTGCCACGACAATTTAGCTTTCCTGTGGTAATACTGTGGAGTTTTATTTCTGTCATTCTTACACTTAGTGTGTGGATATGTGTGTGTGACAGGGGTTTATGTCTGATATTCATAGAAATACCAAACAAATCACGTCCCTTATCGGTTCAATAGGGGAGACAACTGAGTGCGTCTCTTTGCCCTAAGCAAACCTGTGTGGAAAGGAGGGGAGGTGAAGGAGCAGAGGGGCGCCTAATCAGTGCCTTTACTCTGTTATTGATCATTTCATGCTGTTAAATATAGAAAATACCAAATAGAAACTAGGAGTTTTGACGCCCCCTCCAGTGCAGCGCCTCTATTGCATAAAGTGCATACCCACTTTTTTTGCCACTGCTTCTTCTTGCCTCTTCAGTACGCCACCGCTTTTTGCAATTTTCTCTGTTTGTAGTTTATATAAATGCCTTGCTTCTTCCTCTTTATTCAAATTTTAAGAATTAATTAGTTGGTGTTTTTAGTAATTACTTAAACCTAATCAATGGAACCTTGAGTTCAGTTTCACTTGTTTTGATTTCTTCTTCGGTTAAATCTATTCACCTTTTTATTACCGTCAACCCGCCTATGTGCTGGAACCCTACTCAATGTTTCATTTTTGTCAATTTATGCTGCGAATTTAGTTACTTATCAAGGTCTTGTCAACTTGTATACACACACCTACTTATATTTTTAGTTAGCTATATTCCTTTTTGCTTTACCAATTGAACTTTAAGGAAATATGCACACACTCAAGTCATTTTTCCACATCGCCCATACTAGGGGCAGCATCACGGTCTCCACATGACTAACATGTAATCAGCTGCTATTTCAGCTACATTCATATTGATTTGGTGTTTGTAGGCCTCCCAACACATTGATGTTATGAAAGGACTTCCTATTCAATCATACTGATATAAATTCTTTCATTTTTTATTTAGATTTTTCGAAGAAGCGTTGATGATGCATGGCAATCCTTGATTATCGAGGAGATAAGTAGTGGTTTCCTTTTGTAATAGTCTTGTGGGCTGTGGGCAGACTAACATCATGATCGAAATCATTGTTTTTTCACACAGGACATTATGGTTTTCCTGTTTCATGGTGGTCAGCTTAAATGCCCGTGTCAAGCTAACAAGTCTTCTACCCTTTTGCCCATTGCTTTCCTTAACCATGTTGGCGAGGTTAAGGAGGAAATGAACATGAACAGCTCCCCGCAGTGAGAATGGTTACTTCTCTCTGCCATTCATTGTTTGATAGATCTAACCAATTTCCCTTAAGTACAAGTTTACTTGTCTAAATTACGTATTTTGGAAGCATCCTCATCCTGTCATTACCCCTAGTTGTGCTCAGATTTAAACACAATCAATCGCTTAAACTCTGTGGTGCACTGTTCATGCTGGCAGCATGCTGAAGAGCTCTGTCACTTCTTAGTAGTTCTTATTTGTTCTTTTTGTTGGATTTTGTACATTGGTTTTGGTTTTATTTGTAAAGCATTTGTGATGACCAAATATTTCCTTCTGTTTTAGATCCTGTGCTGCTCAAAAGCATTTTATTTGTAAAATTTCTTTTTTACTTTTGGACAGTTTCCATGATGTTAATCATAGGCAACAATGTATTAATTGAAAAAGTTGCAAAAAGAGCAGAATCTTGAAAACAGAAAATAAAATTTTGTAGTTAGTGTATTTTTTTCATCTTCCTATAGTATTTCTTGTCTTTCTTTCAAAAGGTTTTCACATATATGTTTAAGTTGGTATGGTAACATGTGGGCAGTAGGGCCATGTAAAACTGACCAGAGAGACACTTAGAGCGAAGCAGCAAAAGCAAATGAGTCAGATTAGCAGTGCTTGCCAACAAAAGCATATGCTACTATGGATTATCATCTCGGCTGGTGGCATACATACAGTAACGGTGTCTTCAGTCAGAAGCCTAAATAGAGTCCTTGTAAGTCTGACTGATGTCTATAGCTCAGAATGTCACAGACCATGAAGTTTTTAAATTACTTGGACAAAACAAGTTAAAATATTGATTGCCTTTGGGGAGAGTTTAAATTAAAACAAAATTTCAGAGGAATGTTTCAAAGCAGAGCAACGTCTCACTAACAAGCAAAACATTTATAAATAAAGTGTCTCCAAATCTAAATCAACAAAGCAGCGTATAATCCAGGTATACAAGTATCATGCTAATGAGTGATGAGAAGAATACTGTCGCATATTGAAGGACAAAACATGGTATATACAAAGTGATTAATTAAATAAAAATGGAAAACCTCTGTTGATTTTGTATATTTTTGAGGCAACCCCTGACACTTGTTATAGCTTCTAAGCACTTTACACTGCAGTGAAGAAGGAGTCCTCTTCAGATTAGCACTACTTTCCTCAAATAAAAATTAAGACTTTGTAAACAATGCACTGTTGTCTGTTGGTGCTAATTGTCATGTGGTCATTGTTCCTGGCTGCTGATTCCAGAGGAGTGAATGCTGCAAGTAAATGACTCCATGAATCTGCTGGGGTTCCTTAGATTGGAAACTTTTTCAAACAGATTTGTTTATGATGTATCTATGATTTTAATTGATTTTCTTGTAATTACATCTGTTGTAAATTGATGCTACATAAATAAACTGATTCTTGACAACATTTTAATACTTTGCAAATAGATGCACAATCAAGAAAGATTCCCATTAATGCAACCAAATATGTAAATACAACTTTCATTTTTCTTTCTCCATTGTTACGGCCACCTGGCCGAAGCAGTATTTACACTGACAAGGACATTTTTTATTTACTTATTCATTTATGACTACTGTGTGTACAAGATCCTTTGTTTTCTTTCCATTCTTCTTTTTATAAATAAAGTTTGCCATAGGACAAAGTTTGATTTGACTGGTGATGCACAGTTTAGCCAGCAGATGGTGGCAACGTTTCACAGATAAAGGTCTTTTGGATCTGGCACCAGTTTCCTTCCATGTGTGTCTGTGGGAACTCAGACTGGTCAGGCAAACTCTGGACTGCAGTCTGCATGGGTGTCAGATTTCACCTGTATCACTTGCAGAGGTGTAACCATACAGCTTCAAACTCAGAGTTTTCATAAATTTAGCAATGTATTTACTTAACAAAGGTAAGTCAACAAAGCCTTGACTAATATCAAACTTTTAAATGATTTTTAAAACACCTATTTTCTCTTTGGCTTTTATTTCCATTGGAGTTTACTCATGGAACAAACCTATATTATACATGTGCTGTATGAAATATCTACAGAGCATTTTACCCATTGCAGGTGTGCATGGTGTTGAGTGGGCAGCTGTAGCTTTGCAGAAAGAAGGTTTTAAATTGGAAATCCAGACTAGTGTTGGATTATTTATTTTTTTCGATTTAGTTTAGCGTTTTCTGCCCACATGTAATTGAGTTCTCTCCAGGTACTCCGGCTTCCTCACATAATCCAAAAAACATATCTATTGGTCTAAATTTAACTTACCTATGTGGATGGATGGATATACGGACGGACGGATGGAACATAATGTAAACACTAGTTAAAACTAAGATTTTTCGATAAGAAAAGAAAAGTTACAATAAGTGTATGTCATCACTGGTAGGACAGCAAACCAGAAGAGACACATGGGTACAGATGATGGAAGAATGGAAGTACAAAGACCATTTATTGGGCTTCTAATTAAATTAGTAAATATGTAAACTACAATATGTATGTAAATTAAAAGTACAAGAATATTTACTTTATCATTTTTAAGAGACATCTCTTTATTTTGATTAAGAAAATAACGTATTTGATAAATACTGTAACATGAAGTGAAAAATGAGAAAATCTTCCCTGTTTGTTAAACAATGCCACATATAAAAAAATGACAAAACACTCTAAAGCAAAAATATAGCAAGACGTAGAAATAGTTTGCATTCAAGAAAGTTTTTTCATTTTTGTTTTTTTCTTAATAATTCACTGTTTCTAATATTTTATCACCAGAGCATGTCTAATTATTCAATCCAGACAGAAAAGTGAGATCACGCTGTACAAACCTTTATTTAAAATTTAAATAAAATTACTCCATGTATATTTTACACAATTTCATAAAAAATATTTCAATCAGTTCGTCCAATTGTTCCGTACCTTTTTAGGATAGGTGTTGACCTTTTAGCAAAAACAAACTCTGATGAACTAAAGCATTGTATTTCCTTGACTTTGGTTTTAGGGGAACTATTAGCTCCAGTCAATTAGGAGAAAAAAATATGACAATTATTTTATTTATCATGTGGACCTGCAGGGCCGGAGATAAGAGCTATCTAACAGTGATGAATTGACCACCGCACACAAACTGGATAAACAACAACAAACTATTATTCCATTGTCTATAATCACTTATCCTTGCAGTCGGGGGTCTGTTAATCCAAGGCTACAACATTAACAGGTTCCTGGTTCCTCATAGATAACGCAACAGATTCTGTATACATAGGTTTTTTTGCAATAACTTTAATGATAAACCTGCAGGATTAATTTTGTGTTGTGACAATAAAACTGTGTGAAATATATTTATTTCAGGAAAAAGAAAAAAAATAAATAATATATATATATATATATTTATATATAGTCTTGCAGTTTCATGAGCTATAAAGTATATTGAAATTAAGTTAAAAATGTTTTTAAAAGCTTTTATTTGGGGATGTATTCACGCATAGTGGCAATACTACAATCCACAACATACTAAACACCCACTATCCTGACTGACTGTACAAATATTAAGTGGTATTACAGGAACATCCCGAGAAATGATTGCAGTAAGACAGTTTTTGCCAGTCATCTCAGAAAGTGAAACTGATTTCTTATACAAAATCATCAGACACAAAGTGATAACGTGTTTGATCTTGTAATTTTGATGATTAAAGGCTCACAGGTAATGAAAACCTAACATTCAGTGTCCTAGTAAATTTTAATACAGTGCAAAAAAGGGTCATTATTAAAAAACTATGGCCCTAAACGACTTATTAACGCGAAACACCTGCCAACATTTCCTGATGCTTTAAAAAGTATTTTACTTAGTTGGGTCAGTTGGTGGCACAATCACAGGGAAGAATGCTGACTGGACAGATTTCCAAAATACGGTCATCGAATTCACTCACAAGGAGTGTAAACCACAAAAGGTCATTGCTGAAGAAGCATAATAATAGGAGACTGAATGAAAGGAAGAAATGCATTGTAAAGGGATGTACATCCAACAGTTTGCGGGAATTTCTTGAGGTATGAGCTAAGCCACTCCTGAACCACAGACAGCACAAGGAATGTTTTTCATATTAAAGCAAATTCATTTAGAGATCAAGGTCCCAGAGTTTGGAGGTCTGTGTAAAGTTTCCAGTCAGTGATGGTTTGGATTCCCATGTCTTCTGCTACCCAACCATTTCCTATTGTCTCAATACACTCTTTTATGAACGCAGTTTTAGATTTATAGAAATGTAAGGGATGCTGTTGTAGAGCAAAGTTTATGAATGGGTTTAGTTTGTGACCACACAAGCAATAGCTCCTCTTGTATTAAAACCAACACATGAATGTGGACGATTTTATGGGTCAATAAATATGTTCCTTGTTTGGACACTGAATGCAATTCAGCTAAAAATATTCGATAGTTCTGAAAAAGCTGAGTGACACTTTCAATTTTACCAATCAATTTTACAGTTTGAGAAAATGTAAGAATTAATTTCAATTAAAGTCATAACTATTTTAAGAAAGACCACATTTTCATAGGTATTCTCTTATACTGTAGCT
Organism: Orestias chungarensis; assembly: GCA_032876305.1. Taxonomy (NCBI): domain Eukaryota; kingdom Metazoa; phylum Chordata; class Actinopteri; order Cyprinodontiformes; family Cyprinodontidae; genus Orestias; species Orestias chungarensis. Next base: position 313,724 of record JAVLVB010000098.1, on the reverse strand, counting down.
GCAAGGTGCAAACCTTCTAAGTCAAAGCAGCATGTAGTGAAACATCCCATTTTCAGTGTCCTGAGATAGCGTACCTGTTTTTAAGCCTTTAAACCCTTATACACAATATGCTCTACACCACATTCAGCTGTTAAGCACTGCGTGTGGAAATGTACTTTACATTGTGTGACACTCTAGTAAAGCTTGTGCTTGCTCAGCTAAGCTTCGGATGTCTCATCAAATTTCCATTTGATTCCGGAGAGACACCATCTTTTCTGCAGTCGACGGCATTTTCAGATGACGGGGGGCTGGTGGTGCGGTTTAGAAATGGAGAAAAGCTGCCCTGAAACCTCCCGAAAATTCGAGAGTATCCTCCAAACATACTTTGGGAAATGCTCTTCCTAATCCGACATGTGGAGAATTGTTTGATAAATGTGTACTTTTCTCACCCTCCATCTTTAAATCCTTTACCTGGCAGTCCAAGTATGAGGGAAAATGGGCATGCTTTGGTGCTGTATGCCGTACCTGTGCTGGCCACCAGAAATGTTTTGGTACTGTTGGGAAATATTGATCTTGTATGCGGCACAAATTGGTTGATGCTCGTCTTAATAATAAAGCTGCTTTCCCACTGTTTCATATCATTCTATCACTGTGAATGTATTTAAAACCAAAATCCTCCTTTTTTACAAGTCTAAACACATTTGGATGGGCTACCATTCTACACACTGAGCCTAAAAAACATACAGAACCTTTAAATAAAAAGAAAACAGCGTCAATCATCACTATCTGTGCGGTTAATACGACTGGGCTGATATTGATTACCGATTTTTACCTCCATTTTATGTGTTGTGCATGTGTGGTTGTGTTAGAGTTTACACATAATATTGATGTAATTTTAAGGGATGTAACTCACATCCCTTCACATTTGGAACATTTTTTCCACATGTGGAATTCATGGGATCTTGTTTGTGGAGACACAAACTCCACTTTACATTAGTATGGAGAAGCAAGTCGTCACAGGCAGCATTTACCTAAAAACAGAAGTTTGACCCCAAGCAAAAACAGCAAAAAAAATGTCTTTAAAATGTTGAAAAAAATTGTTTTGTGACGTAATTTCCTATGTATAACACAAATTAGATATGGCAAAAATGTCAGAAACAAACTGTTTTGATTTGGATAAGACACTTTCAAATAGTTTTTGAGGTTTTTCTGCCTCCATTATTTCACTTCATTTCTTCTTAAGCTGCATTTTTAAATGTCCATGTTCTTAGTCACAATAACAATAATTGTAAGTCTCTCATCAGTCATCTTGAAAACTTTTCCCAAGCCACTATTAGCCAGCCGCAGCAACGAAGCCTTTCTTCTTGTTCTGTGCCGTTTCTGTGATGACAAAGATGGAGGACAGGGATGTCACCTTCTCATGGCCGCAGGGCTGCACATCAGTCCCTGTTTGCCATTAGCTGACTTGGTAAATTTGACAGCCCGACAGGTGATCCAAGTCAATCTCACCTTGGATGCAGGGTGTTGTTGCTATGGTTACATCTTAATCTGGGACTAGGTTCACCTCTAAAAGCCTGCAGTTTGCAATATTTTACAAACCAATTAATTCATTAATACTGCAAAAGGATTTTTTAAATATCAGTTGAATAATATCTACATTTATGTAAAATTAGTCCCTAGGGTCAAGATATTTAGAAAGACTGCCTGGGAGTAAGCTTTGCATTTGCCTTTTAAAAATTGATGATGACCCAGTCACAAGTCCACAAATACACCCTACTAGTACAGGGCCTTCAGAACATCAGGTTGGATCTCATCCACAATTGGTCCTATTTAGCCTTTGGAGATGTCCACGGTTAACACTGGTTCATCCAAGCAATTTTTGTCTGCCGCATAAATGTTTAACTCTGATAGAGTCACTACGAGACCCGGTGCTTATGTCAGAATGTCAGATTCGAGATTCAGGGTACACATTTGTCATTTCTGATGGCATTAGTTTATCCGTTCTCTCCTACTGTATATATTTTTATAAGGCAGCAAATAATTACCCTAAATGTTGCTTCACAACTAGAGAACATCCATTGCACTCTTGCCATCAAATATGGTTGAGAAGTCAAAGAAAAATAGATTAGGATTAGTTCTTGTTCAAATTCACCTAAACTTTTTTACCTCAACCAACACCTTCTTTACTGTTTCTTCTACCTTGATAGAAGAGATGATGATAATGATGGAAGAGATAACATTAAAACTCTTTTGCTACTTGAGATGCATTTATATTTAAATATTATGTTTGGTTTTGCTGCATAAAATTATGAAGGGAACTGCTGGGTTATTTACTTTTATCTAGTTTATTTATTCCAATCAGTTGATCAGATATTTCTTTACTAAAAGAAGATTGCAAGGTCCTGGTGATTCTGAAGGAACAATCATGAATGTGCTAATACAGCGGATCACTATAAAGGTCGATAAAGCTCTGTAATGATGGAGTCATTAAAACTGACACCTTATATGGCTGGAAGCATAATCTGCTGTCATTTACTCTGAGTTTTGTTGGAGAGGGAAAAAAAAGTTGGTGCGACAGAGCTTGAAAGAACATTTCCTCAGTAGCTTCACCAGCTTCTATTTCCAGCTCCATTCAGGAGCCTCCATTACTACTCAGGCAACAATGTGAAAACACTAGAGAGAGGTGTGCTGAAATGATGAAAGGCTGTCCCAGAAAATGGTACAAAAATGGCCCAATTACTTTCTTGCACCTTTTGGGGAGTCTAAATGGACTTTACCGAGTAATCACTGTAAAGGCCGCTAGAGGGCAGAGTGAGCCCACAGAACATTGGCAGCCACCGCAGGAGGAAGCAGACTTGGGAGACCTGCTGGCTTCATGTTGTGAATGCACACTTTCTCTACTGCTTCAAGAACTTTTACAAAAAAGTGTGCATGACCTGAAAATTACAATCAAAAATCTGGCAAATAAAGAAGCATGGATGTTTTCAATCTATTTACTGTTCTTTTACTCTGAGCAAAGTCTAGACTCGGTTTACAGGAAGTAAATGAACCTCCTCCTCGTCCACGTCAAACCCAGAACAATGAGCTCTACCTGGGAGGCCAGGGAGATGTCTCCCACAAATCTGCAATGTTTGAAGAATGAGGGAAAACTTCAGAAATCCCAGAGCAATTAACCAATCACAGTCCAACAGGACAGCGTGATAGAGTGCACACATCATCGGCCGACAGGCCTGCATCCGTTATGCTTTCAGTGGGGCGAGATCTAAATTAGAGAGCCAATTAACTCTGCTAATAGCCCTCTCCTATTTAATCTGGAAGACAATGGGGATTGAAGAGGAAGCTTTTACAATATCCTCTTTCTGCCACGATTCTGAGGGTCTGCGTTTGCCTTCTTGTTTTCACTTCAATTAGCCAAGTCCTTTCCATGATTAAGTACCTATAATTATTTTTCAATTAAGGCTTTGATCTGCTGTGTACTGTATACAGCTCCTTAGTGGCTGGAAGAATGAGGATGAAACAGTAAATTTGTTCCCTTCTGTGTTGTGCTGATGAGGGTGCAAGCTAGATTAGGCTGCTGGGAAAACAAGTGAAGCCCGAGAACCTGATCGGAAATCCTATCAGTGTTCAAACTTTGTTTGAATTATAGTTTTCTTATAGATTTAAACACCACTTGTTGTGCTAAGTAGGAATTTCCATCTGTCTGTATTTACTCTTTAGATTTACCTTCTGAAAACGTTAAACTGTGGAAATTAATATTTGCATGTCAGTGTGTCTCAGTGGATGCTAACTGTCTCAGTAAGGTGCATTTAAAAAAAAGAGGACATGTGCTTGCATTTAATAAAGATACAAAGAATAAACTGACAAAATATGCCATAAACCTCAAACTTTGTTCTTGTTTTGATATGAAAGATAAACAGAAAACTGTGCATTATTGAAAAATAAAAGGAAAATTGTGAGCAGGTATTTCTCTTTTTTTTTGCCTTGCAGTGTAGCCCGTAGCTTCCATATTTTCAGATCTGGACACAATTAGAAAAATACCTCAGATTAAATGTAAACATCCATTTGTAAATTGCATGCAAATCTTAATTTGGTATAAAGGGTGTTATGACTTTCCTGTTTCCTGTGTTTCATGGTATTCATGTCACTTCTTTTCTCACAGCCCCTCCCCTACCTGCTGATTACTTCATTGCACTCACCTGCACATCTGCTCCTCTTGTTCTTGCTGGCTACCGATTGCCGATGGTTATCTCCAATGCTTCTGCCTGTATTAACTTTGGCTGTACTCACTCAATGGGAGATTTTCTATGGGACCATGGCATTGGACCTGACCATGTAGCTGAACACTTTTCTGCCTCCTGACCATCGCCTGAACTGTGAGTAATTCAGATTCTGGCACTAAACCTTGATCCTTGCTTCATGAACCTGGGCCCTGATTACTACCTACCCATTTGCTCACCAGGAGTCTAATTTATAAAACTTGTCTCTCCAATGAAGATTGGGAGACGTTTCTCACTTCTGTACTCTAGCCTATTATTTTCCTGAGGTTAAGGCCAAATTAATTCTACTACTTCTAACACTTTTCATTATTTATATGATTTTCAGAAATACATCTTTTAGTTTTTGACTTAATTAAACTTTATGTCCTCATATAACCTGCAGGACAAAAGTTCTGCATAAAACAAAAATTCTTTTTTCTTTTTTCTTTTCTTCTTACAAATCAAACACATTACATCAGTAAACAAACCCTACATTGCTGAATACAGCTTTGTAACTTAGTGGTTACGGTAGCTCTTATTCTGCCTTTCTTGTTGAGTTTTTTTCTAATATATCCAAATAAATGAAGTGATTGTTTGTGTATCTGGCTATTTAAAGCTATCTTTGAATGAAACCATCCCAACAAGGCTCATACCAGACGGATGTGCTAAGCAAGAACAAAAGAGTCTTCAGTAAAGGGAGAAGGGAAGTGTAGAAAAACAATTTCAATTGAAATAATGGGGAGCAGGAAGCTCAGCTCAGATATTTTATCACTGACCTTGGCCATGGATCTGGCCATCTCTCTATTGTCAGTCTGGACCAGGAGAAAGTTCACGTGTTATGGAAGAGATCCTGACTTGTTCTGGAACCAAAGAAAACTCAACCATCCGTCATTAATGACTTTAGACCTGTTGCCTTGACATCCTACATTATGAAGGTCCTGGAGAGACTCCTGTTCGCCCACCTGAGTAAGAAAGCGAGCAAATATCAGGAGCCCTGCATTTCGCTTTGTTGGAGTAAGAGACGCCATCATCTGCTTCAACAAACCTTATCTCGTTGTCTTGATGACGCCATACATACGTTTTTAAGCAAACATGTCCATACTGAATTGCGACATCATTACACAATCTATTTGTTCTAATTCTTGTTTGCATATTTTTACTTCTGTCTGTTTTTACATTGAAGAAATTTTCTTATTAGTTAGGTGCTATGAGGTTAGTCAGTTTGTTGATTAAAGTTTGTTGACTGGAAATTCAAATTAATTTTGTTCATAAACCCTCTAAAGGTGGAGACAAGTTGTCATTGGTCCATTTATTTGTAGCTTCTTGCTGTTCATCAACACCAGTGCTGAACTCATTTCTGTCATCTATTGTTACGCATACAGTCATAAACCTTTTGCAAACGGGTACTCATAAACAACAACTGAGACTGAACTATTTTAGTGATTTTCTTATTTATTTTTTATTTCTGTTCACCAGACAGTGTCCCAGTTTGTCAGTTTGATATAAACAACCAGAGTCATCATTGGCCGAATCTAATACTTAATCATGCACCACATATTTCAAATTCTTAAAAAAAGCAATGTACATTCTTGACCGGGAGCATGAGACGCAGAGAAGCTGTACAATGTAAGTCAAAACATGGGAGAAGAACAACCTTTGAGAAACTGAACAGAGTTTAATAATAACAATATTTTTCCAAAAACATTTATGCACAGACCAAAGATAAAATTCAATACCATCTAAAACTCTAAACATTTCTTATATACTTTTAGTAAACAGTAAAGATAGCCTCTCACTCTCTTCTAAATATAATTTATTTTAAAAGCTGCGTATATTTTTCTGACTTTTTCAAAATTCATTTTAAAATCTGACTCATTCTCAAAGTCAGATTTCCGAGATTCCTTCCCAACTGGTTAAGGTTGACCCAGTCTTAGTATTTTCTGTTTCTGTTATACTGGGTTGCTTTCAAACGTCGCTGTTGAGTTCTATTCCCTGTAAATGTGTTGTCAGCGTCAGCTTTCAAGTTTAGGGTAGTTTTTTTCCTTAATGTAAGATACTAAAGAAGTCAACATAAGTACCACAATACATCTACAACCATGTCACACTCATTGACCCTCTTGGTTTAAGCTCCTGTGTTTCAAACTTGTCTTGCAGCTAATAGAGAACGAGCAACTGAAATCCACTGAGAGGCCAGTAATTAACTCCTTTACTGTAATTAAAACACCCAAATCTCAAAAGGGTGCCAGGCTCCTAATGAGCTGTGACATCAAAACTGTACAGTCATCCTGCGGTACCTGAAGAAAAGCGGTGCAAGTGAAAAGTAGAGGAAGAAAAAACGACATACTAGAAGTAAAAGGAGAGTGGAAGAAAGACGAAGATAGCATGCTTTCATTACCCCAGAAGGGAAATAATGCAATATCAGGGCTTTGTGAGAAATAGAAAAATAAAAATGGGAGGTGCAGGTAGTGAGGGGAGGGAGGTGGGGGCGGTTTGGAATTGTGTCTGAAATATTTTGTATGACCTCCTCTCTCGCACATCCATCAGGCAGGCTGCCTCATTATTCTAACTAGCCAGGTCTTTTCTTCTGTAGCGGGACGCCATCAGCTGCAATCTGCATGCCAATTATCGGCAAGACCCCCTGATACCCCTGCATGGAAAATGATCTGTCAAGAAAAAAAAAGGAGGGGAGAGGGAGCAAAAAAGCGAGGAGGCTTGGGCACTGTAGCCCCAATCTCTCCACCACCCAACCACCCCCCCTCCCCGCTTTCCTTCACCCATTTCTCTCCTTTTAAACTCTTTTTTTTTTTCTCCCCCTCTCTCCGTCCACTTTCCTGTACAGCAGTGACAGGGCTTCCTAGAAAATTAATCTATGGAAAGAGAAGGAAAAAAAATAAATAAATGTAGCCATTCTGCCGCTGCGGCCGCTCAGTTCTCAGGGATCCGCAGGGCAGGGGAAGTGGAGTTTGTGATAATTGCCAGGGAGAGGGGTGGGGTGTGGGGGGTGATAACAAAGGGACACTCTTCCCTGAATGTTACACTAAGGGCAAGAGGAGCGGTCATGAAGCAACCATCACACTCCCAGGTATGCTCACTATTCTCCCCTTTCAATCCCATCCATTTCATCATCAAATTACAGATGAGATGAGCTGCTGTTTCTGATCACTCTCTTGATCTCTAAACTATGACTGAAATGCACACCAGATAATAAAGAAGTTAGACCCCGTTGGGGCATCAGGTAACCGCTAAAACTGCTGGATCCCGGCCCTCCAAGAATAAACAAACGCTGAATATGTAACAGTTGCTTAAGGTAGCCTCAAATTTGATTTATGGGGGATTTTCAGGTGTTGGGGTCTCAAAAATGTGCATAATAAAATTTAAATCATTAAAAAGAATAAATTAGGTAGTAACTTTAAAAAAAACAACTATTTCATATTTTTACTTTCCTGTTTGATTAATACTTTCTGGTTCATTTTGGCTTTGCATCACAACAGTATTAATTTCTTTGTGTAGTTAAGAATATTTCTAGAAGTAATACCAAAATTATTAAGAAGAGCAAGTCAAAAATTTGTTGAGGAAATACCTTATTCACACAAAGGCAAGACTTATTATTAATAAAATGGATCTTTACCTCATTATCAATTCATCTACTGCAAACTTGTTTTTGGAGGAACAAAAAAAAAAGCTGACTTCAGTACAGTGGACCATTCTCTCCTATATCTAGCACTAAACACAGGTTGGTTCTCCTTACGTTCCGATTTGGCATTCAAAACAACAGTGGATCTAAAATGACCTCCCATTTAAAAAGCTATATTCCTGCTAATTAAAAACATAAACAATGTCTATTCTTTTTTTTCCCCAATACCAAAAATGTAATATATGTACAATAAAAAGTTTCTGCAACCTGTTTGCACATTATTGTACTTGTTTCATTGTTTGACTGGATACAAGTTTTTTAAGGCGCATTTTTAGTAGGTTTTGACAATCGGTCTTCTTAAGGTTTTAAACCAGCCATTGGCAACATTATTTTGAAATTGATTAATTTATCTGTCCCCCACTCCATGAAAGTTAAGTTTTTTTTTTCATTCTGATGAATATAAAACAGCATTAGATACAGTTCATGCCTCCCATCTTCCTGTTGAAATTTTATATGATTCATTTTAGTAGATATTGTGTTCTGTACAGCAACGTTTGCTTAGAATCACAATACTTCATAAATCCTAAATGAAACCTGTTATAGTCCCTTTTATTAATATGGAATATAAATCAACACTGTTTTGATTTCTGTTTTGTCATGTTTTCCCTGTTTTTCGCGCCTTTTCTCCTTTCATTCTAAATCTGACCGTCTTCTCATCCCTGCTGACAAAAAACTTCCCCTTAGCATAACGCACCAGGTTTCACTGTGATTGCAGAATTATCAGTGTCATAAATAAGCACATAGGATTATGGTTACATGTACCAAATGTACCACGATTTTTTAAATGTAAAACGAATGTGTTGTGAATTGCCCCTACATAAATAATCTAATTAAAATGAATTGGGTATATGACATTTTTTAAGGGTATTCAAGTAAAGGGGCTAGATGCAAACACGTGCAACATCTCGCGTAAATAACGTTTCCTTCCTCCTCATAATCATATTATGACAAAACCCTAGCAACATGAGAAAGTTTGCTTATATTGTAGTTAAAGTGGTGTTTGGTGTCGCTTACTTAGAAGATGAGGCAATGGATCTGTAAGAACAGCAGGGAAAAACACAAACAAAGCAAACCTGATTTCTGATTTCTAGTGTTGGAGCCAGAAGAAGAAGGCAAAGTACAGTCACTCCGTAGAGCCAGTGGAGAATTCGGTTTGCTCTGTCTGCTTTTGTCGTGCATGTGTGTGAGCTTTGATTAAAGACAGAAGATTCTTTAAGCACATTAGGGCCATTTTGTCCAATTGTTTCACGCCCTCTTCCATATCCACCCGCACAAAAGATGCCGACTGCAGCACAAAGCAAGGCTCACCCTCTTCACTCCTCTCTATCTCACTGAGCAGGCCCGGAGCAGACACAAACAGGCAAGGACCGAGAGGAATTATGCTGTTTTGGAGCTCAGGCAGCAGCAGAAGCCTCAGTGTTATATCTTATCACTTTAAGGGTAACATGAACTGTTGCCACACAAAAGCAACGAAAACAAAAGATATTTCCAAGCATGGAAAGTATGTTTTTTTTTTTTTATATCACATCCTCTAATAAAACATGTGTTTTTGGAGAGTACTTCTCTATTGACAGTTTTAATATCTTGTTAATAGCAACCGGATGCATTAGCGGCTTTATTTTAGCCTGCAGTGCTCTTGTGCTAAGCATTAAACCAAGGAGCACATGCATTTCATTTGCAATCATAGCCTAAATTCAAAGTGTTGGGGTCTGGCACGGAAATGCAGCGAGCAAAACTGCATTTCAATATTCACTGAGAAAAGGGAAAAATGACTCTTAGCATACTCTGGGAGAGAGCTGAACCAAGGCCAGCCAGCCACCATACCCTAGAGTAATAATTAAGAATCCTGTCGCCAAGTTGTCAGTAGTCAATTACACCTCCCGTTCACTCGGGCGCACAATCTGACTGCGAGCAAAGCGAAGACACTGGAGCTGTCATCAGAGATGGGAAAAAGAAGGAAAATTAGTGAAATGAAGATTACTGTGGAGTGGGGATTTTGAGCAGGGTTTAACAGTCTCTGTCAGGAGGTGAGTGCCGAATGCGAGTGACCGGACGCCCTCCCAAACATGAAACCATTATTGCCGATTACACAGAACGGGGACTTTGGTGTGGCATTAATTGAAGCTTTGGCTCGCATCAGTTTCCAATTACTTTTATGCTAGCCTACGGTTAACGCGGTGACAATGGATGGTAGGAAGGCACTTCACAGACTGAGGCCCGGCTATGGAATGAAAGGGATTCGTGTTGGCGCTGACTGTGAATAAAGTCAGCTCTGCTAGGAGGAAAGACTGCATTGCTGCAGCAGTTTACATTCAGCTGGTTTAGGACATCACCAACAACCCGTACATTTTGATGTAATTATGGCTTTTTACTATTTTGAATGTGTTTAGAAGATATACTCACAGACTAATTAGTGACTAACATAATATTACAGTACACAATAGCGTATAAAATAATTTACCTCTTTTCCACCTTTTTCATATTCTTATAACATATTTATATGAATTTTAATTGGCTACAATAGGCCTCAAAGTAGTGCAATGCAAAAGTTTGCAATGCATTTTTATTTAGATGTTTCTAATCATACAGCCCTAAACGAATCGTGTTGCAAACACTTGTTTTCAGATGTCACAGGATTGTTAAATACTTATAAAGTCCACTGGTGTGTAATTTTATTCCAGGACAAATCATGTTGGAATGCGAAGGCCTTAAAGTTTTATTAGGACATAAATAATTCTAAGGAGACCAAAGAACATAACCAAACAAGCCAGGAAATAAGGACTAATTAGTCCTAAACAGATGAGAAAAATGAACATTGATCGGGGCGTGACAAAGCCGCTTGCTATTCCCTACCGACAAACATGTTGTCATGGAGATGTTCAAAAAACAAAACTATTCATACCTGCAGCTATTGAATAGTCCACCATGTAATGACACGTACTATCATTAGTATGTTGGGTTTCAATGTGCATGAAAACAAAAATAATTTCTAATTCTTTCTTTGAGTGAGGGAAGTAAAAGTCTCCTTTTATATTGGCCTTTTTTAAATAACTGAGAAGCAAACAAAACCAAAGCAACAAGACCCTCTAAAGGAGATTGCTTGTCATTAGAAGCAGCTACCAAAAGATATCTGTCCCACAGACATGGAGGAAACAAATTGACCTTTTACCCTGACACAGTACCTTTTGAGGTTGGGTCCAGGATAAGCTATGAAGGTTGAGGACTTGCTGTCAATGTGTCGCACATATATGCCCAAACTATTTGCAGCCATTTCTAAACCACGGCAAATTCCATGACCATCAGAAAAACGCCACTGTAGATTCTTTAATTGTACAAATGTTGACCACTTTACCAAAGTCTGAGGGGTGAAACGAACCGTCCTCCCCAGATAGAGCCAAATACGAAAAAAACGTTTAAGAACAGCAAAGGTAACTTTGCTTCACCTTATAGACCAACAATCAAAGCTGCAGCCGGTGGTCAGACCTGGCTAGTTTGGTCTACTCTTTTCTAAAGTCAAAAATAACTGAAAGAGTAGTTATTCTCACAGCTACAAAGCACCTGTTTAATAGCCTGATGCAATGTTATATCAGCTACAAACTCTTTCTCCAGAAGGCATAGGAAATTGCTTCTAGCACTTTTGTTCTGTCCTCTGCACCTGAGTTTTCACGTTTAAAGCAAAGGCAGAAAGAGCTCTTGAAGCGTCTTGACACACTCTGAAAAAAGCTACATTCTGGCGTCAACTCCACCTTTGCCCCTGCTCTGCATGTCTGACTCAAGCACATCCAGATTTTTATCACTCTCCGAATTAAACCTTGATTTTCTGTCCAGTCAGCAACGCAAAGTCGACATTATTTCAGTCTGGACAGCCAATCCGCACAGGTGTGCAGACGAACACGAGCAGACTTTCTTCCTCTTCTTACCACAGATGGACTCAAAATTGCAATAAAGGTTCCTGACACTGATTTAAATTTATTTATTTCATTTTCCAGCTATACCCTCGTTTTCTGTCCCTCTTTTCTTTTTTTCTTTTTCGCATCAACCTGGTCTCTGTGGATCCACGCTTGCAAGAAGCGAAAATTAAAATCCATCAGCTAATGTGTCGTCTAGTAATGAAATAAGAATCTGACACTCTCTAGCATTGAAATGCAAAAGAGGTGTCCTGGCCCTACCCTGGCAATTTATCATAAAAGCCAGTGAATTTCTACTTAATATACATGAGGTGCAGTGAATTATTACAGGGCTTGCCACTATAACAAACTTCTCAAAGTGTTCAGACAAAAGGGTCAAGCATATTATTTTCCCTTACATCACTCAGACGGATGATCTAAATGGCTTTCCGAAGTAGGAAATTTCATACTTTCTTTGAATATGTTTTATGGTTTGTCCCATTTTGGACAATGCAAACCTTTTTACCGTCTGTTCCCTTTTTTTTTTTTTTTTCAGAGGACAGAAAATGGGAGAGAGTGCGTACAGAGAGGCAGGGCAAAAATGTCACCTGAGTGCTTTTCCTCAGCTCTAATTCATCTCTGCTTTGCTTTTTCTCCTAAACTGCACTTTGAGTGAGTCAGACTTCACAAGCATGCAGCAACTTTTATTTTCATTAAATGAATGTAATATGAAACAAAACAAGGAAATGAAAAAATATGGAAATTAGTGTTAAACACATAGACGATTAATCATTTGCTCAGATCTTAACAAAGCTTTTACTTTATATGTGAGCCAAGTTAAATTTTAAAATGTACTCATAGAGGGGGACAAGGGTATAAATGCTTGGTGGCATTAAAAGTGCTTCACTGGGTGAGTTATGTCACGCAACAGCTGAAAACAGTTTGTCTATTAATTTTTTGTGTGATTGATTAAACTGAAGTCTATTTTACTTTCGACAGGATCTGTGCTGTTAAGTTTCCACGTGACGTTCAACATGTCCGCCACATAATTGCAAAAATAATTATGTCCTAAAACTAAATAGGTTCTATGCGCAGATAAAGCGCCGCTATTTTAATTAGGTGTCATTTGGCTGTGGTGAGCCTCACTGCTGCACTAAGAGTATCATTTAAATTTTTAGTAACCACATAATTAAAGATCAAGCTTAATCCAACTAAAGGCATAGTGAATGAGAAAAATGAATTATAAGTGACACAATCAAGTGCGTTTCCTTAGGCCCAAGACTGTCCCGTCAACCCCATGACGCATGTAGCCGCTGACAGTGTATGATTTATATGACACATTTATACTGAGGTGAGCATAATGTCATTATCATATTGGAGAATGTTTTGGGTTCTCCCAGGGGGATGTGTGCACAATTTCACTGTATCTCCACTACTAACCAGGGCCAAAGATTAATGATAAACATGACAAGGACAAATTAGAATATGCAGAAGTGAGCTTGAGCCCCGCCACACCAAATATCCCCGAGCTAAACAAATACGCTCCTATTCTGATCTGCTCCCTTTTCTCCAATTTTAGGGGAAATTTCTTCTGATGTATTCATGAACTACTATAGTAAGTGTTGCTGTATCAGACAATGGCGTTAGCTGTCAAATGTAGTGACAGTGCTCACATGACTGGACCCTAAAACATGTTCAAGCCCTTTCTGGGATTATCAAAGACATTTTACAAATAGGCTTTTTTAAGAAGTTGGTGTTGTGGCCTTTTTTTCCCCAATCAATCACATACAGAAAAGTAACTAAGCTGCACAAATTTCTTTCGCAGGTTTATCAAGGTTTAATGGAAGCAAACTGCTATCAATCCTAGTGGCACCCTGGTGTAAAAGCATCAATATCTTTATTAGATTATCGTCAAGCATGTTATCGAAATGCCTAAAAGCAAATTTAAATGAAAAAGCTAATTTTTTTAACAGAAGTGATTACATGATTAGAAAAACAGGATGAGAATTGAATGTCTGAACATCGGACATCATATTGGCCTGATTTAGACAGATTTACACATGAGCTGCATTCCTTCTGTGTCTTGATGATGAATTCAACTAGACTCTAGAAAATATTTAGTGCTTTGGAGAGTCTGTGTATCCATACCCTGACTTATAATGTTCCATAACCGTTGCTCTGAGGAATACTGACTAACCAGAGAATGGACCTTACAGATAACGTTTCTTTATACTACAATCACTTTTCCACCTAGATGATCTCCATTCCACTCATTATGAGACAACAAGCCCCAACCGGCTGGACCTTTGTGGAAGTAGGTCAGTTACTTTAAAGGGGGTGAATTTCAGGCAATTGATTATTTTATGTTTTAAATTTTACCTAAAAGTTATTGTTTTTTTTGATCAAAATATAAAGTATATTTAAACTAGACACAAAGATTTGAAAAAAATACTTGATACTTGAAGATTTTGTGTTTTTACAGTATATTTGTAACTTTAAAACATTCGATAATACATTAGTTTTGTATTTTTAGTAACATCCTGTTCGGTATTGTAGAACTCTTGAGCGCCAAAGTGAAGCCCAATAGATTTTACTTTCAATAGTGGAGTGTTGTGGCTTGCACTTTAATGCCTCAATTGACAAGCATGTGTAAAACGAACAAAAATTTCTTGAGGTTTACTGTATGTCTAGTGTAATTGACAAGGAGATTGAATTGAAAAGGATAAAAATGAGTGAGCAAGGTGGTGGAAGGGGTACGGAGAGGAAGAGGGAGGTAAGAATAGACGGAACAGAGAAAAATACAGAGAATGCTAAACAACGCTCTACAAATTCGGAGCTGCACCTGCAGAAAGATAAAAACTAATAAAAAAGAAAACGGAGAAAACATTGGCAAACAGAAATTTTTATCATGCAGGATTTTGAGCTTCAACCTTTGGAGTAAATCCATTAAAATATAGGGTACACCACTACAGCCTCATGGTGTTTCTATAGTGGAATGGATGAGTGATCTGAACTAGCAGTGATCAAGAAGGAAGTCTAATCGAAAACTGGATGGAACGGCATTTAGGTCCTCTTAACAATTAGGTTGTGAGTCCACAGAGAGAAACATTTGAACCCAATGCCAGGGTGGTCTCCCCAGGTAAACATTGAGATGATTCAGGCCTGTCTGCCTGCTTCATCTCCTCCACAGCCGCAGCTCATCAGCTCATTTAAAGCATGTGTTGGGCTGCAGTTAAATACAGGCAGACAGCAGCAGATTTTTGAAATCTTTGAGAGTAAATATCCCGCGATAAGTGCCAGAGATCTTGTTCATGAACAGGTTCTTGTTTTCATTGTTTTTTTCCTGTCTCGTACTGCCATTGTCAGAGACCTCGCTAAGCTTCTGATTCTACGGACATTGACCTTGTCTCTAGTCTTTTGTTTTCTCCTGTCTTCAGCAGATGCCCTGGGACCACAATCGGAAGAAACCCTACAGACTGATTCCTGCTTCTGTATTCTGCTTCTGTGCCTGTCAAGCTCATGGTCGCCTTCCCAGAACTAGTTAAAATCACAGTTTTACATTCCAGTCAAGTTGAATTCTTAAACAGTTTTAAATATTCTTATCTCTTAATCCACACCATGTGTTGGCAGCAATTACTCGTCCTGCTGCCATTGTTCTGAATTTAGCGCATATACAACCCCTTAAAGAAACTTGGATCACTTGAGCCACGACAGCATTTAATTTCCATAAGTGATTATTACAGTATTATTTGGTTTCCAGTTACTTCTAAATAAATAAAAAAGACTAGATTGCAGAAGCCTCAAAGAAGCCACCATCAGTTTTTGTCAGCAATCTAGTAGCAAAAAAAAGCAATGGGAACAGAGAGTGTCTTTGTAATATGCTATCCGTTAGCTGCTTTTGAGACTAAAGTCAACTGTTAAGTTTCCCTATCAGAGCCCAAATTAAAGGAATCTTTTCTGTTCATTTCAAACCCCTTCAATATTTGGAATACTTCAACTGATCAAACCTAAAGTGGATAACTAAACTTTGTACAGATCACAGTTTGAGATTTAGGAATGAATTCCTCTACCTCTTCTAAACCAAAAAAAAGAAAAGAGTATTTTAAAGACTTTTGTGGTATTGGAAACACCATACAATTATTGCTATAAAAACTGCTCCAACTAGAAATTGAATATTCTGGTCTGACTTACAGCTTTTTCTCTCATCAGGTATCATGAGGTGTGTGAATCTTTATAACCCTTAGTGATTTTCTAATAAAAAATACATTACTTTTTTTGTAAATGTGATTCGACATTAAAAAAAAGCTGTTTTTCCTTTTTCTATGTATATTAAGAAGGTACCCTTATTGTTTCTGATAGGGAACATAAATCCTAATAACCACCAGTAAAGGACAACTGAGCCATTAGCCCCCTTGAGTGAATGTCACATCCGATGGCAAAGACTCTCCTCAATCTCTACCCGAGGCTCTGGAGATGGATGGGCCCCCGCTCTGTGGTGCGCTGCCTCATCTCTGCCCTGTTACAGAAGTCAGTGCTGATTAAAATATCCACACTGGGTCCTTATTTTCTATTACAGATTCACTCAGGCAGCCTAGACCCTCTCAATTAAAGAGCTTGGGCTTAGATGAATGGTGATGAGGGGGTGAATGGTGGCTGACAGAATTGCAAACGCTCACAGTAACAATTTATCCTCCAGACAATTAGGAGCAATTTGTTTCATACCAATTCAGGAGGTCTTACTTGATATCAACAAGACTCGCTGCAGCTGTCACAATCCACTAAGTGCTGCTTTCTGTTTTGATTATGCCCAGATGACTTCACTTTACTCTAACATGCAACCGTTTGCTCAGTCCTGATCCAACGGCTTAATTAGATCGGCTGGAATCTTGTTTCCAGATGCCCTGCTTGCAGGGATCACACTCTGACTTGGTCCAGGACAGAGGTTTAATCTTAATGCTCAGTGGTTAGATTCACAAAAGCAATTATTATAAGAGTTTAAAAGATCCTAATGTAAGCTTTCACAACAAGCTTTGAAAAAGTGAGAAATGATGGCGAGTTTTCAGCGAGGATAACTTAGGCTCCAGCACAATGCGCTACAGCTTTCAGCGACTGAGCCACGCTCTCCGGAAGGAGTGGCTAAACTTCTGTGGCAATATTCCCATTGTGCTTTGAAAAAGGGCTTTTGAAATGCATTAGCACTACACACTTTCTAAAGAAAGAGCGAGCATGGATTTGAAACAGTGAGTGCGTGAAGAATGCGAAAGGAAAAGAATGAATAAATAAAACTCGGAATGCAATCACTTTTCAAAGATCTGGCCATCCCCTTTCAGATCTCTCTTCCATTGTTTGATGACGACTTGATGCCGCAAAGTTCCATCTATATATATATATATTTTCTCCGCTTTTCTGTTTAGTTTTTTCTTCTTTTGCTGTGGCAAATTTGTTTTCAGGCTGCATAAAGCAGCCTTTTCTTATTTCAGGCAGCAGTGTATGCAGCGGAAAATCTTTCACATAATATATCCTTAAAAGCACATTACTGTGTCCCATACACCGTTAAGAGTTAAGAACACAGTTAATATTTACAGTTGGAGAAGAAGAAAAAAAAAGGAAGAAAAAGGATGGATTTTGCTCGGGAATAAAACACCCCCACCCACGTATACACACTCACTCTGAGAGCAGCACTTGAACAATTGCTATTCACAATCCTATCCTTAATGCCTAAGACCAACATAAAAGAGGGGAGTTTAAGAATATAGGGATAAGCCCTTTCAGCTTTTCTAAGTCTTAAGGCTGGTTTATGCTCCATGAATACTGAGCATCGGCAGCCAGTGCTGTTGCCACTCTAAATAGATATTACAATGATTTGGGAACAATGTGTTCCACTGATTCCCTCAGACACAAAAATACATATATGTGTATATATAGTGAATATGAGGCAAAACATTAGCGCTTCATGACAATACAAGCATTTTTGATGTAGAACGGTAGAGCAAGATTAATGTCTGAGCGAGAGAAAAGGCGAGATACCACTTTGGGTGTTTGCAGGGAAAGCTGCGGCGAGAAGATGCTTTGAGAGCCTAAATCCCCCCCGGAGTACAATGCAGGGCTGCTGATACAACCAACAGACACGGGGTCACCTCCCCTCAGGGAGACAATGGAGGCACAACAACAAACCGGAGTGAGGAAGCAGCGGGGACTGCGGAGGCACAAAGGCATCCAGAAGAAAGAAAAAGAAGTGTGTGTATATTGATGGGGGGGGGGCAGATAAAAAACACAGTTTGCCTGCATTTTCCATCATGATTATTATTGCTAACAAGGGCTGGTGAATGCCAACAGAGGAGCCTGATCATGTCTTGCGCGGCTCGTCCATGTTTCTTGGGCTTTGGCGCAACTGCTTCCTGTGCAGCTGGGTGACAGTGTGCAGGAGAACATCAAATGCCAAGAGATGCATTGAATCATTTGGAAGAAGGCCGTCTCACAGCACAAGAGAAGTACGGATGAGCATTTTTTTTTCTCTTGCCACTTAAGCTTTCCAACCGGCCTCAGGGCTCCAGAACAACTCCGACCCTTGTGTCTCCTTTCCCAATCCAAGATTAGCCTGTCTTCTTGTCTTAATCCAGCAGAAACGCTGCATCCTGACTCCAACACCTCTCCACAATTACTGCACTCCATAATCCCCTGCCTGCCTCCATTTTCCCTACTGCTTTAAGAGGGGTAAAGATCAGGGGTGAGCACTCATCCCCGAGCCCTCCCCTGCCTCTCACCATGGCAGTTAAGTGTCTGTGGAAATCACAGAATGAGTAAGCCTTGTGACAGCTTATTAATACTCCTCTCTTCTCTGAGGTTTTACTAGTGGTCAGTCCTTAAGTACACTGTACTGGATAAAAAGGATTTGCTTGTACCCCAGGTTTACGCTTGCAAAGAGTTACTCCGCCACAATTCTGGTTTTCTGTTGGCGCTAAGATGTCACATGAAGGGTCTGTGGGTTGCATTGTGAGACAGGCCAATGGTCTGCCTGGTGTAATGTGCAACACGAGGCTGGGGTCTTGTTCAAGGTTGCTATCGACTAAGATTTCAAGAGCCCCTTGAGCCGCTTTCAGGGGAGCCGCAGAACTGGATCGCGGGCCTACAAAAGGTCTGCCAGGCTAACCAAGCAGGCAATCGCTTTATTTTGTTCAACTCTCTGAGAGTTTCTGCCCTGTTCGAAGGGTGACCACCGGAGTTTCTCCTCCACTCAGAGCTGCTGTTTGGTGCTGGAGCAACAATGAATGCGTTGCTTACAGAAACGAGCTTAAATGAATCATCCTGCTGGCTTAGCATAGCTTGGCGGCTGCTGTGTTCTGGATGCCTTTAATGCGTGTGTTTGCCTGCGGGCCCACCGATTTTTTTCCCCCTTCTTTTTCTCCCTGCTCTCTTTGCTTTCCTGCCCGGATAGCTTATGCGTTTCAATATATTTATTTCAAACCCTGAATGGACTCGAATCGATCAATACCTTATTGTGCGTGTGACGGAGCAGGGGGGGTTACCCAGTGTGACAGATGTTACAATTCAGATTTTCTTTTCACTCTTTTGCAAGTAAACACAATGGCATATCGAAAGGCATTTCAAAAGCTGTTTTAAATTGATTTAAGTTAGCTCGTTGTCATAAAGCTGTGTGTTCGCAAGTATCACAGAGATGACCAGGAACAGGCAAAGAGAATAAAAGAAAGCAGCCTCCTCCAAGGAGTCTAAGCCATTGTAGGCTTCTACCCAAGCTTTAGATTTTAAAAAGGGGACCGGGCCTAGACAGATTTGCTCAGAAGCCTTTTCTGAAGATTTTTTTTTCTTTTTTCTGCGAAGAGATAGTCATCATGGAGAATAAACAACTTACTTTCAGAGAAGGGAGGCACATGAAAGAATACAGAGGCGAAAATTTCCCGCTCGTAACAAAATCAAGGAAAATAGAAGGGCATCAGAATCCTCTGAGCATCCATATCAAATGTCCCACCCGATTTGGAATTCACAATAAAAAAAGACACCACTTGTGCATAATATACCGATTGACATGACACATCACTACAGCAGAGGAGGTAAAAAAACGGGGAAGGACAGAAGGCTTTTATGTTCTGAAAAGACGGTATGATTAAGATTTTCATGCTGGAAGCTAGCCTCATTTTCCTCCCTGGCAGCGAAAGGTAAGATCTTAAGTTTCCCACATTTTCAGTCCATCCTCATATCTTCGAAAAATAGTGCAGCATAACTGAATTAATCGATAGAAGTGCAATTGAGTTGAAACCTCTGTTGCCCCAGCTACAATAGCAGGGGGCTTTTATCCAGACTCATCTGTTCCATTTATGTTTTGTTTTTTTGGAGATGCTAATCCGCCGGGCCTCTTTTAGGCAAAAGGATCACCACAAGTTTGCGGCATGCTGTGATGGATTGGTGAGGAGGAGGAGAAGAAGAGTGAGTTTTTTTGGAGGGGAAAAAGGGAAGAGATGGGTTACACTCCAAGGCGACAGAGCCTGCTACAGAACAAAACATGCAATTAAAGCTGCGGCACACTGTGAAGTGGTCATTACTACAGCTAATGAGCGCTGCTATCTGTCCGCACATTAAAGTGCTCGCTAACGAGGGCTTGTTCATCATCAGGCGAACACAAGTCATCGCATAATCCTATCTCCTGTCCTCTCATCCCCAATGCGGGGAGAGAGACTCAATCTGGGCAAGCGGTGAACAAAAGCATCCAAACAACCATTTGGCTCTGAACTCGTCAAAACTTGAGCTAAACCGGTCCGTCTTCTAAATCCTCCTTCTGGTGTTTATTTTTTATTTTATTATTATTCCATTTTTTTTCTTTACTCTTTAAATGTGTGTTTTATAATATTTGAATAGTGATTCATTATTATTTTAATAGTGCAGCACAAATGAATACATGTGCACTCCTTAGAGAAACTTGATCTTATTACTAACTCAGATCTCAGCAGCCACCACAAGAGGACACTGCAGCCAAGCATTTTTGTTTTTCTCTTTGTGCTGTGTGGCATACCAAAGTATGTAAAACATGAAGAAAAGAAAACTGATAGTTGCATGAGATAAAAAGGGACTGGGGGTTTCAGAGATTCTTAAAGACTTGTTATCGGGTTGATTCATTCCTGATTACAAAATAGTTAAAATGCTCCCACAGGGCGGGCAACCCCTAACTGCTCTCGCATTAGAGGAAGGGCAAAGAGAAAAAACGAGCCCCTAAACCCTTTGTGACCTACTATCTACCTGGTGGTGCAGCTACAGAAATAAGAAGAAAGCTTGGTCTTTGATTGTGTTTAATCAAAGTAAAAGTTAAATGTTTTGCACCTTATACTGGAAGAAAAACCTGAAATGCCTGAAAAAAAAAAGAGTATATGTTTTAAAAAAAAGACTGAATGATTGTGAACGCAAATAAACTAAATGTAGAAATAAAGACTTGAGTTTGGATTCACTTTTTCTTCATGCATTTGTTTGCCCTTCGCCATCTCCACAGGGCAATGTTCTGGCAGTCACAATCGGATGAACAAGTTTTCTTCTTTTGTCGTTGTCGAATCTCAAAAGCGCCGGCGTGACTCATCTGGTACTTTTGTAATTATGTAGGACAAAAAACAGACTTTCATTTTGTTTAATTGTGTGAGGCTTGTACAAAAAAAACCCCCAAAAAAAACACAACCCAAAAACAACTGGCTGACATCAAATGTTCAACCTTGGACTGTGAACACTTTAAAAGTGGTGAAGGTTTTTGGACAAAGATGCACTAAAAACTAAGTTCCGTTCACTTGCGTCGCAGCACTTTTCAAGAGAAAATGTGAACTTTGTTTTCCATGACATTTCATTATGTTTCTTCATTCAGACTAATAGATAGCAAGATTTAGAGCTGATAACAGAAAGAGTTAACAAAACACAACAGGTTTTCTCTCTATATATCAACCTTTGCCTGGATCCCTGCTTGGTAGTTACATGTTACAAAATCAGCCTATTTTCCTTAAGGTAATAACACAATGAGAAGGCAGTTTTAATAATGCAAGCTGCATTAACCACACAAAATTCCCAACTGGGAAATATAACTGTAAAAAACACTTTTAAATGTAAACTCTGGTATTAGTTTGTCTTAGTTTCTAACTCTAGAACTTACTTTTAATCTTTAGACGTTGCCTAATTACTATTATGGACAGTCAAAAATACTTTTAATGTTGTTCCCACGTTGCATGTTTTACATTCTCTTAATGCTGATTACAAAGGTGATGAGCTGAAAGGAAGACTGTCAATTCCTCTGGGGTTCTTTTCCTTGACAGGTTATATTCTAATAAGAATTATGCAACCGTTACAACTAATTGTTTAACAGGAGTGTGGCCGACCCTTTGGAGAGAGTGTATCTGTTTTGTATCTCAACAGATCTTGTGATTACTTCCTCTCTATTCATCGATTTGTCGTCTGGCCCCGAGGTGTCAATAAACTATTGTCATGAATCCAAGTGATGGCAAATCAGTCAACAATCCCATCACGAAGAAACTAATGCACGTCTACTGTTCATTGCTTTATAATGATAAAACATCTAAGGACCAGAATTGGATGACTCAGTTTAGATAATCTCAGGTAAATGTTTCCGTGAGGCCGATTACAATCTCCCACATTACCTTCTTCTATCTCGATCCGTTATATTTATACCCACTGTTCAGGTGTCAACTGTACTGTAACTGTGCGTCCACAGAATGAACTTTGCCTAGACAGATAAAGACACTAACAGATGCATGGACTGATGTGGCATCAGAAGCTTCAGAGGGCTTATTCGCAAGCAGCACAGCCCCCTAGGGACTGCTCCTGTGCCTGTGTGGACATGTGGACCTCGTTCTGCCACCTGGCAGCGCAAAAAGGGGAAGACAATCAAGATCAGCTGGCTAGATAATCTCTATTTAGGATACTACATGCATTCGGGCTGAAATGTGAGACAACATGGGAGAGGTTTTTTTTTTTTTTTTGATCCGCAGATGTTTCTGCAACGTCTAAACCGAGCAGCGCTCGGTATCTGCAGAGGAAGTCGAGAGAAGGAGAAAACAATAGGAAACTGGAATGTTGGTGCAAATAGAAATAAGAGATTGCTGCACGTGTACTATTTAAATGGGACAAAATCTGAATGCAGATCCAATTTCCCAAGTGCCCATTGTGGAGGTCAGCCTCATCTCAGCTGTGCTTGGCAGCAATTGCACTGTGAACACACAAATGCTGCTTAACCACAATTAACCTGGTGGGTCTACCATGTACACCAACACCATTCAATCTCACTTTGATATCGCCAACAAGTTAGAAGTTGGGAGATTGTCTTGGCCCCACTCTCATCAAGCATCAATAATTGATTGAGGCCTCTGGGACACTTTGTGCATTGTGTCGTTCGGCGCTGATCAGGATATGGACACCTCAGGTGGGAGGAGAGGGCACCCAATGGTCCTCTGCTTGACCCAACCAATCCTCTATTATTTATTACAGCAAAAAGGATTCTGGTGGATGGGTTAAGGAGGTCAGTCCACATTTAGTGCTTCCTCAACCGATGTCCCTACGGTTTAGATTAAGCATTTCGCGCTACGCTGCCTCTCCTCACACTACACTGATTTGATATTAATATCAATCTTCTTTTTATCGCTCTCTTCATTGAGATTAGCACCTTTTTTGCCCACCTTTTTTGTAACCATTTGGGATGAAAACAGATATTATTATCACACCAAATAGCAAGAGTGTTCGTGTGACAAGGTCATCTCCATTACATTGTTTGAAAAACATTAATTCTCTTTAACTTTTTCGCTTTTTTTCCCCCCGAGAGGGCCAAAGACCTTAATGTATGCAATTGGTTTTAAGTGATTAACCGACACAAAGAAATTCCTGATTGCTCAGTGCTTGAAGCCACATTTTTTTAACATCTCAAATTCGATGCTTTGTACAACCAAATTTTAATACAATTATGACTACGAGTATTTTTACGGTTTTGTTACTACCCCGTTTGCACACTTACAGACAAACATTTTTGATCATCCTTCTTTGTAAAATAGAACATCTGTTAGAATCGATGGGGCGTGTGTGTAAACAGCAATTTTTAAGTCTTGCCAAAAAAAACTAAATTCGACTTCCATATGGACTTTGATTAGACCATTGTAAAACATGAACAGGTTTTAATTTAAAAACATTGCATCTCTGGATGCATATTTAGGGTTATTTTCCCGCTAGAGGGAAAACTTCTATCCCAATCTAAGTTTTCCCAGACCTGTTTTAAGTGTTTTCCCTGGTGTGTGTAGCCATCACAGATACTGAGTGATAGTGAAAAACATACTCTCAATTTGGCCAGCAAGCATGATTTTGTCACCTCTGGAATCAGAGGCTACCCTTCACAACAAAGAAACTAGTGCTGTGGGGAAATGACTAACATTATCAATTCTACAATCCATGACCTGGTGCAATCTGCTAGTTTATTTTTTTTAATTCAACCATTTTTTTCCTAACATGCTACCACTCAAGTTTGCAGCATGTTCGAGATGCGCTGCTACTTTTTTCACTGTTTCTGTCTACTTTAAAAATATATAGTGTCTTTAACAGGCACAAACTGCATCTTGGGGAAAATGTATTTCTGGTTTTAGATGCCGAGCAGTTGGAAGGACTTTCTCAAATATTTTTAAACTTTTGGACCTTTGTTATGCCCCATAACCTTAGCAACACAACAGGTAACAGCTCCTGCCGGTTAACTTCGTAAAAGCTAAAATAATACCTCAACTCCCGCCATACATTCTCGGTAAGTTAACGCAGAGCAGGACAAAGAGAAGAGGGAAGCTCAATACATCTCATTTACCCTGAGCAACTTCTTCATCAGACTGTTTTACAACAACAACAACAACAGAGTGTCTTTAAACACGGGGTGTTTTTTAGATTTTCAGTGATACAGGACTCAGGGACAGAAAACAATCTCTACCTATCTCCAGCATTATCATCCTCTCAAATTAACTGCATTTGATACTCTTGAAACTATTCTTAATAACTAGGATCAATTGGAATTTATGTATGATTGGATCGCAACAAGTCAGACCCTGTAGTCAGAGGCAATGTGTTAAGCAAACAATCAGGTTGGAGCATCAAGAGTCCAACACAATTGCTGTGTCACGGGCTTAACGGGGTACTATACAACTAAACCTGCAGTGCCTCTTTCCTTTGCATTGTAAAGAAATACATCAACACCCATTCCACTTTGGGAAAGGTCTTTTCAGAAAAATATGCAACGTTATTTGTTTCCATTAAGTCTCAAATGTGGATCTAAAGGTTCAATTTTGGTCTCATCTAACCAGATCCCTTTGTTACTGCCCTTGCCTTAGATTGTTATTTTTTAGTGATTTCATACTTCTTTCATAACGCTTTAGTGGTGCACAACATCTAGGATTGTAATTGCTACTGCAATATTTTTTGTGCACAAGATCCCTCTTCTGAGGAAAATAATTTTCTCAAATGCATTCCGTTATCTTGCGCTTATCCAGTGTCAAGCCACGGAGCCAGCAGCCTGAACATATTGTCTTTGACATCCCTCTCAATTGACACTTGATCCAGCCAAAAACCATAGTCCCTTTAGAGATTCCCAGGTCTTCCTATGGCTCCCCGTCCAGTGGAATGTGCCTTAAACACCTTACCAGTGAGGTCTCCAGGTGGCATCCTAGCCAAATGCACAAGCCACCCAACCCAAAGGGGTAGCCCAGACACCCAGAGGAGGAAATTTGTTTGGGCCACCTGTTTTTTCGATCTCTTTATTTTTTACATTTCCCAAATAATCATAGTTAAGGGTAGGAATGTAGGTTGACTGATACATCTAGAACTGAGCCAAAAGGCAAAGCTCTCGCTTTGCTTTTCGATCTGAGGAACTGTTTCACACTCAGCTTGCAAACCATGTATGAAATGGACAATCCTAAGGCCACAACAATGTATCGTGTTAAAACCTTGGACATAGACCTAGAAAGTCTGTTTAAAACCTATAGAAGGTTTTAAGCAGAATCTGTGACAAACGGCAACCTTGGCAGAAAGTTTTTATTTTATTTAAATTTACCTGACTTGCTGCTGTCAACCTGCTGTAGACCAACCTCTGTTGCTTATTATACAAGGCCAAACAGCCCATATCATGGAGCCAGTACTCCCACAGAAGCCCCAAAAGGTCTCCCCAAGGGATAAATATTAAAGTCTTTTTCAAATCCACAAAGCACATGTAAACTGTTACCGTGTACTTCAGTGCATTATTTGGGAGTCCAGTTGGAAAGTATCCTGCAGACCCATCTCTCCAGGACCTCCTTTATAGACTGTTGGAAATATTCATTATATTATCATTGTGTAAATACATTTTATAATTTGAGTGGGTTTGGCTTTTATATGTTTAGATGTATGTAAAGCTTTGAGCATGTAAAGTTATGATAGTTTTCTTTTCTGAGCACAGTTGCTCAGAAAACACATTATTCGGAAATAGCTTTTTACCATATATGGTTGTGCTTACATGCATCCCGTCAATAAAAACCATGTATGGTCAACACATGGCTAGACTTCTGTCTCCTGCCATTTGTTGCCGTCTACCTCAGTGTGTTTGTGTCTGTGTGTGTGTGACTGCTTCACCAATAAAAGGCCAAAAGGGAGTTTGCTCTTTGGTAAATCAGCAAGGGTTTGTGTTTAAACCCAACATAGACCAAACCAGGGAGGGTTAGGAGTGCAATTGCCCTGTAGTTGGAGCAAAGTCTGGGGTCCCCCTTTTAAAACTAATGGGGCCACCCCCTCAGTCTACCAATCCATTGAGAACTGTTCTCAGAGTTTAGACAATATTACATATATCTAAAGAATTTTAAAAACTTTAGCCTCCCTCTTTCATGTCACAGCTGCATTCTACTTTTGGTTGGTTTACAAAAAGACATCACAATAAAATTAATTACAACTCCCCTGCATAAATAATGACATAAAAAGTAGTCATTAAAAGTATCAATGTACAGTATATCCTTACCATGACACTTTCAAGTTTTCTAATGTGCATGGAAACATTATAGAAGTTGTCATCTTTAGCATTCAGTTAAAACAAGACAATATTTCAAAAGAAATGCAGAATAACTCGGTGTAAAATCACCTTTCATCCAATGTTTTGTTATGCTAATAGCACCACCTGCAAGAGGTTGGACTTTAGCGCCTGGGGCAAAAGCTTCAACCACAACATATCGGTCAACGGTGTCAGCCCTTCCATTGTTCCTGTGCTGACACTGGCAGCCCGCTCAGACATGAACAAGGTCAAAGTTCGAACCTGTAACACTTTCACATGCACTAACAAATCACATGTAAACATGACCCAAGGCCCGGAGGCTCCTTCAATGATGTGATACAACATGGTTCCCTAAACCTACTGTGCCTGAGTGTGGCAATAATTCCATATGAAAAAGTTGTGCCTGGGAAATAATGACATGAAGTCATCAATCAAAGGCAAACAAAGCCGAGGCCAAAGCACTCTGAGGAAATCTGTGAGAACAAACGTTTAATTCTCTTATCAACAGATGAAGGAAATTACACGGCTGCAACCCTGAAACATTTAATTAGCAATTTATGTACAATCATGCTGTATCGCATCTCTTCCACCACTTCTGGGCAGTCGCTCTCAATGCCTGTAGCAATTTACTTTTACTGAACACTTTTTTCAGCTTTTTTTCTGTTGGTATATGGTTTCTACCTCTGTCTCATTGTCAACTCTAACCAAAACTTCCTGTGTCTGATATCCTTAATTCAGAATACAACAGAATTCATAACAACTGCAACAACTGAGGGCACCCAGCAAATTAACCTCAACAACGAGATAGATTTGGAAGATTTTCCAAAGGGAAGATCCCATCTTTACAGAACAGCTTTCCCCTGTGATCACAATCACAGTTGTGTGTTCATTGTGGTTGAGCGCGCACGCAAGTGTGTGGCTGCTAAATTTTTTCTGGCTGGGTCACCTTGAGCATTGAGGCACACATGGCATGAGGCCCCAACGCTGTCTCTGGCGCGCTTCGCTGAGTACTTCCTCAAGCGCGACACTCCCTCTCCAGCAGGGATTTCCACACACCAACACTCGAATCTCCCTTTTGGCCCCCATCGCTAACCATTAGTGGTGGATTAGGAGAGCTGGTAAATGGAAGAGGAACAGCCCTGGGGTCCAGCTATCAGGTGGCTTTAATAACTGATTTCCTCACATGACCCTCCAGAGTTGGAAAGTAGATAATTTGTGGATTTAAACTTGCTTATATATCTGGCTCCATTTCCAGAAGATTTGTGATGAAACACAGTAAAGAATAAATGTTGGCCTTCATGTTTTGCTAAAAACGTTTGTAACTCTCATGCTTATTTTTTATTAAGTGATTGACTTCCCATTCTTTCCCAAAATATCTTTAATTCTTGACAGTATTAAAGCAACACTAAAGACGTTTTGGTTTTCGCCCGGTCGTCTGCAGTTGAATTGAAATCCATTTCCGTTTCCAGCTTATATGTGAAAGATGAATAGCGATGAGGGGATGAATCTAATTGTGGCGAAACAATGTCATATCGTGATGTTGACAATAAGAAACGGGGGATAAGTGACGTATGCCGTAAAGATGTCAGCATATCTGTAGTTGTTTAATGTAGCAGGGCTTCTGCCACGCTCCTCAAAGTTGATTAGTGCCGGTCAAAGCGATACGGACCCCCTTGGGCCATGACAGAGGCATCATTCAACAAGCTGTAAGTCGACGTCTAATCACAAAGGTTATCATTTATTTATAAAACAAACAAAGCATGTAAAACATTCAAGGGGTTAGTACTTTTAATAGACATTGTACATCAAGCGCAAAACTTTTTGCAGCACTTTAGAAAGAAAACATCGTGCTGACATTCAAATTTGATAATGTAGGTATGATGCTAATGCACTGTAAGTTTATTAATGGTTTCTATAGACCTAAAATTTTCAACCAACCCATTGCTGCGGCGTGGTTTAGAATTTTCTTCTGGTCTGTAGCGCATAAAGCGGCTCATCACAGCTGCGCCTTCCCCAGCAGTTGCTGTGCATTGCCGGTTAGCTTGCTGAACTATATCACTTTTCCTTCACTTACAGGAAAAATGTTTTGGAAATGTTTAACAGAAACTACACAGTAATTGTGTGTGAACTACTGGAAGTTGTAAATTTGGTTTGTTTACCACTTTATCTTTTAACAATTTACATAGGTAAAATCTAGTTTATTCCTAATCTCAATTTTAAAGATCAGTTTATATCAGTTTTCAACTAAATATTGATTTAATTTATGGTTTTATTTACATTTTTCAAGTTGCACAGAAGATTTTTTTCAGGGATTGAATATTGTAACTTCCATTTTATTGCAATACATTTGTTTATTTATCAAATGAAACTTTATGAGCATCTGAACTTTGCATTTGTTCCTGACCAGTTTCAGAACAATTTTGTCAGACCACTTTTTATTTACAAATAACTTCTGTAATATGTTAAACGTTTTGCTTTTCCTGTGTGAATTCCTACTATTGTTATAAGGCTGCATAATACATGGAGACCTCACTGGTAAGGTGTTTAAGGCACATTCCACTGGACGGGGAGCCACAGTTGCAGGTCTTAACAGCAGCTTGTTGAATCTGAAAACTGATAGAAGCAGATCAAAATAAAACAAACAGGGTGAAGAAGGTAAACATGTTCCAAGACAAAATAACACTTAGATTGGCTTCAGGCTTTGCATCAAAAGTCAAGGTTAAAAAGCAAAGCTGTCACTCAAATGTCTTGCAGTGGCTTCTACATTGTGACCACACAAGAAACCCGCAGGCCCTGAAACCAGGGACCTCTCAGGTGTAACCAAGTGAATCCAAACGTTAGCCTCTATTTGTCAGGAAGACAAAGACCTGAATTTCACACTGGGTCACAGTTGCATGGAGAAGAAAGCCGGACCCCGCCAGGTAAATAGGATGTCATTGTGCTATAACAAAAGGCTAATCTTAACCCTGTGACCTCATCAGTTTTTGGGAATGCTTCTCTTTTCACAAGCAGTCATCAGAAAAGGGAGCCTTGCTCTTTTCACAACACTGCCTAGACACCACAGGTATTAGTCCCCCCGGGACATACTGTTGAATTAACAGAACAGGATACAAGAACTGCAACCTGTGAGGACACGAACATTTAATTTAATGGATTAATAAAAGAACTCAAGGGAATAACTTGAGAAGAAAATATGAAAAAAAAATTTTATTTCATTTTACATCTTAAATTTCAATCTACAGTTGAACAAAAACTTTCACAAGTAATTTGAGCTGCACCAGTTTTTTTTGTTCCTTAACTGCCCCACATTTCATTCAAAGCCAGCCTCAAAATGACTCTCAGAAATGCAGTATCACTTGTTCTCTGATCACGCTAATAGGACTGCTTTAGTAGACGGAAAGCTTTGAAAGCAGCCTAAACTCAAGCTTAGAATTTAAAAGGCTCTTTTTTTTTGCTTCATACAGCCTGCAGCCAAATGGCACTTGTGTTTTGACACGGCACATAAACACACACAAAGGAAGTTATTAGCATAGATGCAAATCAAATTACTAGCAGTGTAAACTGCTATTCCTCCCTGCACTTGGGCCTGTAATTACTCCCGCTTATAGGACTTTAATGAATGCTAATGACACACCACTGCAAGGCCATCAGCTAACACTTTTGCGAGGTTGGGTGATTTTCACTTAACTTATAAAAGCTAGTGTTCCTCCTATTGGCTCCTGTGTAAGAGATTACAGAGTACAAGAAATGTTTGTCTCAAACACTCGCCTCCAATATGTTTCAGCAGCAAATTGTTTCAAAATTAAGGCCATAATTGCATGCAATCAAGCATATCATATATAAAGCACAATTTTGCATTTCAAAAGGGATTACACATTCAGCCACACAAAGACTGCTTGTGGAAATGACAACGGTTGCATATGCCTTGGAACAAGCATCTGCCTTTGTTTCCCATTTCTGATCATTTAATTTAGCTGGTTTTGTATGTTTTCTTCAAAGAAGCCAGAGACTAACAACTATACAAAAAAAAAACGTATACTTTTACCAAAAGAAACACCCAAAGAACCTGAAAACATTGTTTTTCTTTTTCAGATATTTAGAATATAAATAACTGCACTCACTGCGCCAAATTGATACAGGACACTTAAAAACATTTCAAAAATGTCTCCAGTATAGGAAGTCAAAACACATTTTCACAATTAATGAAATAACACTATTTTGGTTTTCTGAATTATGAATCTATTGGGCAGAGGATGGTGTTTAGGACAACACACTTTATGACAAATACAATTTATTGTTTGTGCATTCACTCCAAAAACATATAATACATTAAGAACATTACAAAGGGGAAAATGTAAATAGAAAAAATAGAAAATTTCACCTATATTTCAAAGCTCACCTTACTTACCTTAGAGTATGTGCCTTATATCACAAAATAAATGTTTTTATATCCATTAGTATTTAAGACAAGCCTCTTTTTCTCCGTAAAATGTTTTCAAATGTTTGCTTATTTGTAATTTTGATTGACCTTTGTTAAAATCTGTTTAAACTTGAAAGGCTGATTGTTCTAATGTAGATTTTTTTGGGGGTATGGGACTCCAATAAAGGCTGAAAATCATTTTTAAGTTTACATGAAATCCTAAATGTATATTTAAATAAGTAATTCACATTTGCAATGTTGTTATTCGACTTTGTACTGTATTGGCTGAGCCTCTTATTGACCAACAGAACCCAGGCGGCTTTAGGGTTGGGTTAAGTTGTTCTTCTGGACTGAGATGCCCACAATTTTGACCAATGAAATGATAGAATCACATACATAAGGGTTCAAAACGTTTGCCAATAGAATTATGATAGGTGCTGGATAATATGAACCTAAGGAAAGAAAATGGTCATATACAGAGAAACGTTTTAGATAGTCACCCCTGAGACGGCATACATTGCCAGTCTTGCCCTATGCAAGGTCGGAATGAGGGCAAAGTCTCGCCTTGGTAAATTGGTGAACAGTTGGTATTTTTACCAATTCCTTTCTGTGGCTCTGGCACATGTGCTGCATTTCTTAAAAGCTCTAGTGGCTGATAGGAGCCTCGGTGTAGTGAAGACAGAAAGACAGACAGACAGACAGATCCTAAAATTACCATTGCAAACCATTTCAGGGTTCACTGTTGTCGTATTTAAGGTTGTTAGTTTCTGTGATGGTTGGAGTAGTTTTTCATTAGATTGCTGGTGTCAGTTTTTTTAGTATGTATCTTAGACATGATCTTATCTCTTAGGTCAGTTGTTTGGGCAAGATATTAAGCTTGGTACCTAATTTTCTTAGCTTGAAAGTGGTGGTGGGGTTGTGAGATGATGTCGCGCCTGGGGTGTCTTGAGGGGTTTGGGGGCATGTCCTTTGCATCCGTTTTTGGACGTGGGTTCTGTGGTGTTTTGGTTTGGAGGGTGGCAATGATCAGGCATGGTGGGAGTTGTACCTTGGCTGGTTTGCAGAGGCAGTGATGTGTGTTTGTAAAGCATGAGTGGGGACCATTAGTTTTGGGGGCGGACGGCCTGCTGGAGGCTGCTTGGCAGTTGGAGACTCCTACCCAGGAGTTGATTCGAGTGTCAAATGTGGTTTGTGTTGCTTAGGGGCATCAGCTTAGTAGCATTTGAATGGGGTTGCTTGCGTTTGAGTTTGGAGCTGTGTGTGGGGCTTTGGCTGTGTGTCTCTTCAGATTGTGAAAGTCTGAAGTGAACGGGAAGAGACCGGGAATTGTACAAAGGTGCTGCCCTAGGACCAAAAAAAAGGTTTCCCTCATTTGGTGGAGGACAACAGATTGACGAAATCACCACAATAGTAGAACCAGTCATCCGCCATCGTGCAAAGAGTACAAATGCTTTTTGTACAGTGGTGGATGAAGTTGAAAGAGCGGCTAGGGTTTACAAAGCAAGAGAACATAATTGTTGGGTGCCTCGGTACCATGTCTTGATTTACCAGAAAAATTCAGAGTAAAAAATAAATGGAAGCAGAAGAAACTCAAAAACGCCATAGTGGGAGATGGAGAAAACCACATTGCAGGCAGCACCAAAAGCCAATATCGTCCTCCACAAAGGCATTTCAGCTAACAAACACCAGACCTGTTGTGGTTTCTAAGGCAAGAAAACAATGAGGAAAAACAAAAAATGGCAATGGTGGGAATAACTGAAAGTAAAGAGGATTGTATAACCGAAGAAAAAAGTAGCAGAGAGATAAGAAGTGTTCAGAGTGTCCTTCAGCAGTCTAAGTTTATATCAGCATAAATGTATAATAAGCTTAGCATAACCGAACCGTTCAGAGTGAGACATGAGGTAGAGCAAGGGAGAATCAAAGGAGAATCATCCTTATGTCATGATCTTGACCCACATGTAGGAGGAAACTGTCAGGAGACAGATTGTATCAGTAAAAGGTTTATTGTTTATTGCATAGAGAAATGAGTTAACACAATGGAATAAATGAATGCAGGAACTGGAGGAATGAGATGGGGGATCAAGAGCAAGTGAAGATGATGAAAACCAGGTTGACTCAACAAAGGTGATACTGTAGGAGTGAATTTTACTTGGGGTAGGGTGGTTGACCAGCAGGGAGAGGTGAGTGGTTCCGGGGTTGTATCTTGGGTGTGTTTGAGGAAAAAAAAATTGATTTAAAGGGTGGATATTAGGCTGCAGCTGGAGCGCTCAATGGACAGTGCAGACTAAGGTTGGAGGAGTGGTTACCAGTCATGGGGAAAGACCCAGGTCCTCTGGCGGAAGAACAAAGAACTGCGGAAAAGGGAACCCAGCCAATACCCTATTTCCGTTTTTTAGACCGAATTGTCCCCGAAACAGATTAGGACTTTTCTTCACCTGTCTCTAACTATAAGGTTTATCAAAAAGAAAAGCTGTAAGCATAGCCTTAAAACTAAACTGGGTGTCTGCCTCATTAACTAAAGATTCATGCTCGCATGTCATTACTGCCAATGTGAATAACTATCTTTCTGTATTTATGTTACCAAATTTGTATTATTTTAAAACACATATAAATGATTACATATTTTTTTAATTAATGGAGATAATATTTGTAGTTTAGGGTCAACATTTGGAAAACCCTTTTAGTGTATTTTGCACCCAAAGTGTTACAAACTGTCGGTCATTCCCAGTTACTGCCTACAACCTGAGAGAAGCACACAAAAAAATGAGGAGTCTGTAAAAAGGGTGGTCATAGAAGATATCAAAGCCATAGGACGGAAAACTCCAAAGCGACTTGAAAATAGAAAACTCACAACAAAACAAAGAAAAAACAAACAGTAGTCATTTCTTTGAGAGAACTGCAAGAAATGCACTGCAGAAAATTGGATTTACACAGAAAAACCAAACAAAATTAGAACCAATGTTTAAGCCAATCTATATGGAAATTTCATATAAAATCTAAAAATCTCCATCCTGATCTGTCAATCACTTTTAGAGAATTTATGACCTGTTTGACAAAGAATGTTGTTTTTCATATGTAATGTTAACGTCTGGAAGACTTAAAGTTTTCAAAATTCAAATCAACTTGATACTGTTATCTTTTTGGTCTTAATGGTTTGGTTTTAGTATATTTGATCTGAAAATAGATGTACCAAATAAAAACTATTTAATGTTAAAACAGACATAACTGTACTAATTGGGAAAAAAACACATTGACAATTTGGACCTAAAGATGCTGATAGAATTGGATCACATTAGACTATACCCCAAACCAGGTAGCAACTACACTTTGAGATCCTGTCTATGAAAAAAAACTGCAAATAGGTTTGGCAATAAAAGATAGTCTTAATGGAGAACATCCCGCTGTAGCAAAAGATAGATCTACTAGTATGTTTAGCTAAACGGAAACCACTGCCTTAATATGCTCCAAAAGTAAGGGTATATACTAGTAGTTGCACAAAACACCAACATGGATTTTATTTCTGTGTCTTTGCTCTCCTTTTTGGTTTCTTTTTCTGCACCTTGGTTTTAGTCCCAACCTCCATGCTGACCCAGAGTTGATATTGTAACGTGAGCATTAATCCCTGGACTCATATAATGGGGCTTAACTTTTCAAAGTGTTAGAAATGTTAGAAATTAACAAACAGAAAGAATTAATAAATTTTGTTTCTAAAATCATATAAAAGCGTAACCAGTCTATGTCAAACTGCAAATGTTTCTTCACATTTTGCTTCCAAAAAGACAGACTCAGCTTTTTGTGTCTTCGTTCTTCAGACTTTGTGCGTCTTGCAGCGTTTCTTACTAGTCATTGTTCTAGTCCTTTCAACAATTTAAAAAAGTGTTTCGAAATAAATAATTATATATATATATATATATATATATATATATATATATATATATATATATATATATATATATATATCTCTACAGGTTTATCTAGAAACAATGATATTATTAGGTAGAAGTTCAGAATGTGAAACGTAACAAGTATTTTATACAATAAAATAATTTAGTTGATTTGGCTTCAGGGTGCAGAACATTAAAAAAATTGTGTTTTAGAAAAATACAATATCAAATTAGACCAATTAAAAATTCATGTTTTAGGTATGAATGTCAGCTTCTGAAAATTATTTACATTTGTATGCCATCATCATGGGTTGGGCCTCTGATATAAATTACTGTACAGAGTGCACAGGGGTGATCAGCCCTAAGTAGGTGGAATGGAAGGTCATCTAGCTTGTTGGTTCTGGATTCCTTAATCATCCTAATCACAACAGCCAGTTGATTTTCTTTTGGGTTTGAGGTCAAGGGAGTTTGATGGCCAATCAAGAACAGGAACACCATGCTCATTGTACATTCGTATCTTTAGCAGAGGGTGCAGGTCAAGTGCTTTTTTTTCAAGCCCTACTGGAAAAAAAAGAACCTGCATCTCTGTACAGCTTGTCAGCTAAGGGAAGCACTCTAGAATTTCCTGGTGGATGGCTGCATTGACTGTGGAAAAAAAGTGTGGACCAACACCTGTAGATGACATGCCTGACATGTCCTTTCAAATCCTCAGTGACTGTGGACTCTTACCTCTGGACTTTTAGCAACGTGGATGCTGTGCCTCTGCCCTCTTCCTCCCACCTGTGGGACTTTGATTTAACAAATTTAACAATGAAATGCAGATTATACATTCCTTCGAACTCCAAACCAAAGAACTATTGCCGTTTTCTGGAAATCTGTCCTGTCAGCAGTCATCTCCTTGATTACTGTATGTTACAAACTTACCCAGTGTTTAAAGGCAGAAAAAAATAATCCTTGTAGGTGTTTGGAGTCTATTATCTGATTAGTGTTTGACACCATATGTTTTCCATAATTACCTTTTTTTACACTATATTATAATTTTACATTTTGACACTGTCAGGAAGATGAGGATCTTAAGGGGTTACAAACAATTGCTACTAATAGTAAACAACTCTCCTCAGTGCAGATTCCTCGCATGTATCTCATAATTTCCTTGTTTAAATCTCAGTGTGTCAATAGTAATTGACACAATAGTAATAGTAATAGTAGTAGTAGTAGTAGTAGTAGTAGTAGTAGTAGTAGTAGTAGTAGTAGTAGTAATAATAATAATAGTGTGCTCAAGTTTCAAGGTAATATAATTTTTTATGGCAATATAATGGAAAAAAATCTTTGCTAAGCAGAAGTTTTATTAACCGTTGTTGAAGTAGATATGTGGGAATACTGATGAGGATATGCAGAAAAAAGGAAATCTACAAAAAACTTTCCAGTATAGGTTTTGTACACTTGCTGATAATTTAAAAGACCACAATTGTTTTCTTTGCACATACAGAAGAGAAAAATAACAACATAATGAACAAAATAAAAAAATAAAATAAAACTTTACCAAGATAGTAAAGCATTTACTGTTAAAACTAACATTAATTAGCAGAGTCTGTGAAACTTGCAACATACAGTAATAGTATGCTGTTCTGGCATTGTTACACGGACAAAAGATTAAGTTAAAATGACATTAACCTAGTAGTATACAAGTTAAACGAATGGCATAAAGCCAAGAGCAGACAAAAATCGCTGTGCTGTAGGGGAACTCTCAAAGGTTTTATGAGAAAACTTCAATCGGTCCTAAAAATAATTGTAATAATTTCAAGTAATTCATCACCATGAGTCACACTAAAAACATTTCATGTGAATACAATTATTGATGTTGCATATGACAAGGCCCAACTCAGACATCGGAAAAGATCATTGCTGTGAAAACACCTACTGTTCCCACTCACTTTGAAAGATTTGTCGCCCATGGCAAGGGAACGTGAAATATGTTCTGACAGGCTCCACTGTGAAGGTATTCTGTAAATGTTTGGTAACAAAAAGAGAGTAGCAGCATGTTAGAAGAGGAGACGTTTATCTGCTCTTGATCAACTTTTGCCCAGCAGGTCATCTGTCCTGGCCATTAGCTGGAAGAAAAGTTGACTCTGAACAGAGAGCAAACATACTACATAGGACATCCCTCTTTGCAAGCTACTGAAATTGTTAGCTTTTAGTACATGGTGCCTCCAAAGAACAACAAACACTTCGGTAACCATCCGTAACCTATACCAGCTTGTCCTTGTTGAACAGGTTCCTATTTTAATGTTTCCCATCAGTCTTTTTGTAAGATGATTGTAATGGTTTTCATTTCTTTAGTTTGCAACACGTCTGGTTCTCAAGCTTGTCACCCCATCCCCCCCAGCAGTTTGAATGCCAGTCCCTTTCTTGTCTTCTTTCAAATTTCAACGTAATTTCCTTACTTAGTCTCTATCATGCCAATTCATTAATTACCCTACATGTTTACCTAAATAAATCTTCACCATCACCATATGGCTGCCATTTTCTGTCTTTACCTGGGTCCAAACTTTGTATCATGCAGGGTTCCTTTAATTTTTGTTCTGGCTCCTTTTTGTACATGTTAGTTATCTTTTTGTGAAAAAAATAAAACAAATGAATTACTTCTGATCAGGCCAAAATACATCTTAGCCACTTTCTGCTCGTAAATATCTCGTTTTGGAGTTATGTTATTAGGTGTAATAACACTAGACTTTGCCAACTGGCAAATGAAATTAAGATTCTTTATTCTATAACGTGGGTAAGAACATGCTAAATAAAAATGATCAAGATTGGCATGCAACTTTCATCCGATGAAGGTTAATCAGTCATCAAATTACCAAATTTTTGCAAAGCAGCAAAATATTAAACACTTGGTTTGGCTATAAGCTGTGTGATGCTGACAAGCCACTCATTACGCTTCTCAGGATTGTTATTATTATAAAATATAAATAAATAAAACAATTCAATACATGACTGAATCAACTAGATGGCTCATTACCATGCCTTTGCCAACAATGAGTAAAGAGTTAATTTAATATTTTTTTATCCTGTGCTAAAACATCACTATGGGTAGATGGGGGTAAGAAACCATCAAATTTTCATCATTTTCTTTTTTTTAAGAAAAAATTCATCCTCATTGTAGACCATCTCACAGATAACCTTGTAGTAATAACACAGTTCTGACGTGCAAATTATTTTTTTTTAATTTTGTTTAGAAGTTATAGTAAACTTGTTAGGCTTTAGGTAATGTTTAGTTGATATTTAAACAATTTAAACTATCTAGACTACCTGCAGAAAAAAGGTAAACAAATAAGTAAGCAAAAACAGCAAATACTCACAAAATAACTTTAGTTGATCAATTACTTCATCTCATACAAATCAAAAGAACAGCTTCCATCTGAGGGACAGTATCCCTTCAATCACAGACGTAACTAATTCATTTGAATCAGCTGTTTTGGGAATATATCAGGCCTTAGAGACAGAGTTGGATTACTTTATTAGTTGTTCTTTAATCTTGAAAATATTGGGCCTTTGCTCAGACTAATTCCATTCTCAGTTTCTGTTACTCTAAACCTTGTGATTTTATAACTGTGTCACA
>JAVLVB010000098.1:258219-274851 GCA_032876305.1 Orestias chungarensis | reverse complement strand
ATATATATATATATATATATATATATATATATATATATATATATATACACATATGTGTGTGTGTGTGTGTGTGTGTGTGTGTGTGTGTGTGTGTATTATAAGCTAAAACTTTTTATGTTTTGTTGAAGCCTGAAGGCTGTTAGAACATCCGGGACATATCAATGAAGAGAAATGGGATTAGTTACCTTGTGGGCAACGCTTCCTGCAACAAAAACAATAATCCTTTTGAAATGGATAAATCTGACTCAAACATTGAGGACAATGTTAACAGCAATGAATAAAAGCACCTATTTAATCCTATTTTTTCTGGATACAAATCATTTATTTCTGTTCTATTAAAAACTAGATTTAACATCTAAGAAGCTTAAAATGCCTTGAATCATATTCACTATTTATTTGTTCTGGATGTCTTTATGTGTAAGTGACACATTTCATTTAAATCCACAGCTAGATTTGACTTGTTGGTCTGCTAAAGAATACTAGCATTGACTTGCTGCCAAAATGGCCAACACCTCTGTAGATTTCCTTCCACAGGTATTAAAAGCAACCCAAAGGCCTCCAATCAACAGCTCTATGGAGAGATTTCTTCTGACCCAAGTTAAATTTGTCATTTCTTATGAGAGAACAAGAACTAAAGAAGTAGAGGGAGAAACAGAAGAAGCCTGATGAAGTGAGCATAGATCACAGTGTACTGGTGGCATGCAGAGTCGTGCAGGAGCTAAGGAGCTTTCCAGTTGATGTAATGAAGATAGTTGAACAATTCTGTATTCATTCAGTGAAGGAAGCTCCTTTAGCTTTCAAAACTGTAGACGTTGGTGATATCAAGAGTGTTCTCAGTGTCAGGAAATGGTTTTCTGGCTGAATGTGTTTTCTGCATGTTGTTTCACCAGAGGGCGTTCTGGAGATTGATCTGCTGGGCTTGCTAAACCTCCAGTTCCTGTGGAGTGACAGATGTTCCTGACCCCACTGCTTGCTGCCTGCAGTATAAGAGAAGCGGCTCTGCAGTCATTCAGCACCAGGTTGTTAACCATACATGGTACTCCCAAGCTTGCTATGCATTATTTCCTTGAGCTTTATTCTATTCTTCCTTGTTGTGAATATTTCCCATGCCGTCTCTATTAACCACTTCTATGTGTGCACCATTAGGAGCCAGTCCTATAGCCATCTCAAGCCTTCAACAACAAACAAACTGGATCTCAAGCCTAACCCACGACTGGATCCGCTCCTCCATTCTAACCTCGGTCCTTGCTACCTTTGCACCCAACAAGAACCACTTCAGCCTCCAAAGAACAACAAACCCTTCGGTAGCGATTCTGGCCAGAAAACAACCACAACTTACGAACCTGGATCCGATCACAACGCAACTGTTGGGCCGATATCATCTCAAAAGTAAGACTAATCCTTCTTCTGATATTACATTATCTCAGCACAAGTCTTATCTGTCGTCTCCCTCTGTTCCTGGTTTCGCTGTTGCTGTTCGCTGTTCCCTGTTCCAGATCCAGACGTCCTCCATGCGCTTTTCATAATTCTATTAGAAAATCCATGTTTTAAAATAAATAATTTCAAAACTGTTCCTGGTTCTCCTGACTACTTTCCTGTTTGCGGTTCAGATCTACTCAAAGCCATGACACTCGGTTGGTATCACACGTCGACACGTTACATAAGGTGATGACATTGGACATGTTGAGAGCTGTGCTTCTCCAGCATTTGATATACATCCCCGTTTCTTTTAAAGGGATTGCTCAAACCTGCATAATGTTTTATTTCTCTTTCCTACTGACTCTGTAATATTCCATGTTTGTAGCTGCCACTTGCAGTGTTGACTTGTGTTCAGTATGAGGGATTCCTTTAAAATCAACAACAACGCAAGCTATCGTTTCGACATGAAGATTCCAGAGGGGTGAATGGTGCTGGTCAATGATTCTGAACTTCCTTAGAAATTGATTTGTTTATCATGTTTTTATGACTAGACTAAAACAGAAATTTGAGATGACCTGTGTTGTACATTGGCACTATATAAATAAACTCAAAAATTATTTCTATTTGACAAGTGTTTTTTTTTATTATTAGCAAATAATGATAGAAAGAATTGAATACAGCTTAGTATATAACTTTAAAAAGTTCTGAAATTTCAGTTTATACATTCAAATTTCAGTTAAATAGAGGCACAACTGTTTATGTAGTTTTGGCCCCGCAGTCTGGTTCATCCTTGGGAACTAATTCAAGATGCCTGAAAATGTCACAATCATCTGTTCACAAAAAAGTACATGCAATTAAGATATGATGGGATTGTCTAACTATCATCCCACTCAGGAAGTAGACAGGTTTGGTTTACCAGAGATAAACAGGTTTTCTGCAACACCTCTTCAACCTTAGCTTAAGCCAAAATAAGGTTTTACTGTTGTTAAATACATCCTGTCTGGTTCCAGTTCTAAAGAAAACTCACACATCAGCCATCAAAAACTACAGACCCATTAGCCTGAAATCCAACATCATGAAGGTTCTGCAGAAACTCTTGTTGGCCTACCTGTGTATGCAAACACAGGTAGGCCAACAGTAACCCCTGCAGTTTGCTTAGGAGTTTACGATAGCATCATACAAGGGTGCTATGATGATCATGCTGTTTGATTTCTCCAGTGCGTTTAACACAATTTAGAATGAAATGCTTTTTCCAAAACTCCAGAAGACTCAGGTGGAGGCCTCAA
Organism: Orestias chungarensis; assembly: GCA_032876305.1. Lineage (NCBI taxonomy): Eukaryota > Metazoa > Chordata > Actinopteri > Cyprinodontiformes > Cyprinodontidae > Orestias > Orestias chungarensis. Next base: position 272,146 of record JAVLVB010000098.1, on the reverse strand, counting down.
TAATCGCCTGGAACAATGACTACTTGTCATCAGACCATAGTTTGTGTGACTAACTGGTGGTTAGCAGCACAGGAGCCCCACACGGGAGTTTACTCTCACCAGTCCTTTTCACTTTGTACACTTCAAACCTTAAGTGCAAGTTAGATTTCTGACATCTACAGAAAACCTCAGATGACTCATCGGTCGTCGGCTGTATCAACGACTGACAAGAGGCTGAGCAGATTGAGTGCTTTGTGGGTGTGGGAAAAATCATCTCATCTTTAATATGAACAAAAACAACAGAGATGATTGTAGATTTCAGGAGAACAGGGTCAGCTCATAGCCTATTTCCATCATGGGAGAAGAAGTAGAGGTGGCTGAGAAATATAAACACCTCAATGTTCTTCTGGACAAAAGACTGGACTGGAGTCGCAACATGAAAGGCCAATTGCTAAGAAGAAAGAGATTAAGATCTCAGTAATTTGTTGCTAAAACCGTAACCTTAAGAGAAATTTTGGAGAATCATACATATAAGGGAATTACTATTTTTAAAACCAGTAGGTAGTTATTAACTTGTTATTAAGGTTTTCTAAAAATCAACTTTGGGCTCATTGCTGATTACATAGCTAATCGAGTTCAGAATAGTAGGATTCTGCTACAGAATCTCCTGCTTTTACAGCCTGTTCTTTATTGTTGTTTCAAATAATCTTGCAATAAAAACTTTAACAGCGTTTATCATATGAATTTAGACGAAAACAACAAAAATAAATAATGGTTTATTTATGCTTATTTCTAATTTATTAGCACATTGATGAGTACTCAAGGAAAACAAAAAGAAAAAGCTATTTTATAAATCCTGAGGGATATATATAGAACCACAGCAGACAAAGAACCTGCAATAAATCGGAGATCAAACAACTTTCTGAAAAGTTGGGTCTCAGCTTAAATAGCTGCCGCCAAAGAGGCTTTTGCTAGAAAAAGGAAGAGAAGATTGTCTCAAATGAAAGACACCCTATTGAAATCCTATTGAGCTATTTTCAATGCGAACCCCCTCAGAAAAGCGAGAGAAAAGAGTGCACTGGTAAAGGTCAGTGTAAAACCAGATCAGAGAACCTGAAACATGCTACAAAGATAAAGGACCCAGAGAGAAATATCAATTACACCTTGACATTTTCCAGAGAGACAAAAGAGGCTTGTATAGGACCCTACTATAGGATGGTGTTGGGGACACCTCAGCCTCTTCAGAAGTCTCCAACACTTGCAGCTGGACACAGTCCAAATAAATCCTTTTTTGTTCAATTGGTTACAGGTAAACTTGGGTTTCACCTACTCTTTAAATGTAAACTTGAACCATTAAATTTATCAAAAGGTATTTACTTTTTATGGTCACAAGCATTTTTTGTTAACATCATCTGGAAGTGATCCTTATTATGTGTGACCCTGTTAAATGGTAGCTATGTGGTGAGAAAGTTGTTTCTTGGTATGTAAAACTGATGTGCATGTCTAAATAGATCTATATAGATGAGCAAAGGGATTCACTCAAATGTATATGTTTAAAAAAATAATGTAGAGGATTTTGAATATACTTTTGCCAGTCATGGACAAAAATGGGACTTAATTTGTTTATAAAAGTGGCTGGCTAGTCACAGCAGCTGACAAAATTGTGGAAGATAAAAATTTATGAGCTTTGGTTTTCTTTCTGTCCGTTATTAATTTTTAAAAATAAAGAAATATATAATGACCCAGATCTAATTGCATGAATCTACATATGTAGCCCTAAAGATGTCTCTGTTATTTTTAATAGGTTGATTAGACCATTGGCCATTCCATTTCTTCCTCCAACATGCTAAAGAGACCTTTTTATACAGTATGGTGCTTATCTAAGGATTCCCTTTCTTCATTTTAATGAATTTTTTTTTTACCACAAAAAACAGGTTTCTTTTTTCTGAATAATCCAAATCAAAAGTGGTTGGGAGAAAAACTTCTCCAAACTTGAGAATAATTTACTTGACATCTTGTACTTTATCAAAACCAAACTTACATCTTCCATTAATATGCAAAATGATGAAAAAAACTGTAGCTTTGAAAAGCAATGCGGCCACTCTAATGCCTGTTTTCCTCCCTCTGTTGGAGAAATCTTATTAAATGTGGAGCTTCAGACTCGCCAGTCGATGTACTAGCAGGACAGCTTTCACGGCTAACAAGCTTTTTAACTGTATTTGAATCTTTGTGTCTTTGCTGGTATGTTCACTTGTTCACGGCTTTCATTTTCATTTTTGTTACCCGGGTTTTAATCCTGAGTTAACCGCCACTGTACTCGACGTATTTCTCACTTATCTGTCTCAGAATTCATGGCACTTTTTTGCCTCCCTCTGACAACCTCGATTTGTTCAGCCATATTTAAAGGAGGCGACTTGTTTACTGTTCCCACAAGCGCAAACAGGAAATATTTCATTTTCATGACATCAGAAAGTACTGTACATTCAGGAAGCTTTAAGAATAAACCTCTCTAACTGTATTTATACACATATGTAAAATAGGATAATGTGGGAAATATATAGTTTAAACTTGTAATAAAACATTAGCGTATTTTGTTGCTTTTTTTAATAACAAGTTGAAACAAAGCAGATTTATCCATTCATCTTTTATCTCAGGTACTGAGAGGCACCGGAGTCAAGCTTTTCAACAAAGTTGATATCTCATTCATCTGCTGCTCTGCACTGGCTTTTGCGTTTGCTGGGATAATTAGTTGGCATAATCAACTCTGTACGGCTTTGTGTTGATACCCATGTTACACACCACATATCATTTTCTCTTGCGATCACCAAATTAAGAGTGAAGGGAGCACCTCTCATTCAGCCTCTCATCCAGGTTTTGCATCGAGGTAAGACTGTAAAGTAAATCAAGTGTTTTGATTCATTTCTAGAATATCAAAGGTCATTAAAAAACAAAGTTCTACTTTTTCTTCCTGTGTGCATCTTTAAAAAGGTCTTTGGGTTTCATAAAGGACCAACTGTCCTGTGTCTGAACCAGCTGGCCAATAATGAAATAAAACACTATTGAATATCATGTCGGATCCGTCACATTTTGCTTAGCTTGTGCTTTGATATGACTCACTGATATTCATACTGGTCACATATTTTTGTGCTGTTTCAGTTAACTGTGCACAGAAATAATATATGGGAAAAATACTTTGCGTTTTATGATTTTTTAAATTCAACGACTTGGGTTTCTGCTGAGCTCTGCACAGCTCAGTTGAAACAGTGGAGTGGGCAGAGGTAGTTTTTCCTGACTAAAAGAAAGATTCTTGTTTCAGGGTGGCTCAGCTTGTATCTGGCTGCTTGAATCTGAATTACATTGAGTGTTGTTAATCTTTGACATGTTTTAAATAATGTAAAAAAAAAAGAAAAAAGGTGATGATTAAGAAGACCACTTTTATATTGTGTTATTATATTTTCAGTGATGGTAATGTTTAATTTACATTACAAAAATAAGTGATTTTTTTCAAATTTAACAAATTCCTTACATCATTCCTCTCCACCTGATACCATGATAAACAGGTAATATGTTCTGATGTTAAGCCGATGATGTAATGTGATGCAATATAATTATTTTTCATTTGAACCTGTTCACCTGTGTCTGCAAGGCTCAGCTAGTTCCGTCTCCGAATCGATCATACTGTGATATCCCTAAAGGTGGACTCAAACTTCCTGTCAAGAGAAAGCTACAACCAATGTGACCTATTGTAGTGGCTGCTATAGAGTAAACAGTTATCTACATAAATGTAGGGACACAAACTTTATGAGAAAGACTGGGGTTTTTAACAAAAGGTTTTGGAACACTGAGATTCTTTTGGTTTGGTGATATGATTTGGTTGGTACATTATCTTCTTTCCCTAAAAGTAGAACCACTGAACGTTTTCTATTTATCCCAGCCAATAAAGTCTGAAATGATTCCAAGATAAATTTTGTTCTTGTGTGTATTTAGTTGTTTCAAAGAAATTGTTAAGAAAAGCTAACTGTAATTCATTGCACCTGAGACTAAGACAAGACATATAAGTAAAATATCATCATGCCATGGTTACTTTAGTAGACAGAGAGGGGTGATAATACCTTACAGATAGCAATAGATTGCTGCATAGTTAAAGTTTACTATTTCTGCATGTTGGTCTTGAAGTAAATGCTGCAAGTCAATGACTCGGTCCAATCTGCTAGGTTTCCTTAGATTGGAAACTTTTTAAACTTATTTAAATTATAAACCAAATGTAATAAACTGTTTGATAACTGAGATCAACCTAAATGTATGTATGATCATAATCAAAATAATTCTTATATGATGCTAACGACTAGCATTTTAGAAAGGTTAAAAACAAAATAACCTTAGTATCGAGATACACATTATCTGAACATAAGTATACTTAGAGTTTTCCTTGCCTTATTATGCAGCATAAGAAAATTGGCGTCTACTCAGCATCTTCATACAGCCAAGAGACTAACTGTGGGAACACTAAAGGTACAAAATAGAACAATTGCAAAATTTATGACCACTCCTTGAGTTAGTATTAATGACAAAACACGATATTCTGTTTAGATACTTTGTAACACTACTCTCCTTTAATGAGTGATAAAACATAAAAAAAAGTCCAGAATAAACCGTCTTAATCTTTATATCTATTTCATGAATTTTAAAGTATTTGCTGGGATTGGCATTCACAACTTGTTTATCTGCAGAAATCTCCTTTTCATAGTTTTGGCTTGTCCACATATCACCTTCGCTTTGGCTGAAGTGACGCTAAGTATTCTCAACGCCGGTGATTTCAGAATTTATCAGCAAAAGCCTTCATAGGTTTCTACTGCTTGATGTAGAGGTCTTTAAGCTAATATCTAACGGTGGTAGCACTGGCTCTGATCTACTGAGTTAGCAGTAAAGCAGGTGTCAGATTGGTAGAAATAGAAACTGGAAGTGTGTTTTCCATAATGGCTATACCTTTTACATGAGCAAGATGTAATTTTTTTACCTTAAGCAGTAAGACATCCCATCATATAGAAGGAACACCCATTATACACTCCCATACTCCCCCCATATGTGTGGAGTGGGGTGGCTTAAATGTCGATGTGTTGCTTTGGTCTTGTAGATAAGTTGTCAATCTGTGTTCCTCTGAGTTTATTTTAAGCGTGTAGCACACAGTGTTAATTCTTTGGTCAGAACAAAAGAGGCAAACAGGACCACAGATGGCTGTAATTTGGGACCTTTGGTGGGACTCTGAGGGTTGGATGGCACTGGTGCATGGCAGCCTCACTTCTGTCAAAATGGCATAGGGTAGCCCTGGTCGCTTACCATCACCAATGTTTGAATTGGTGAATGATTGGATAAAATGTGAAAAGAAGCCCCAAATGGTCTTATGGAGTTGATAACAGGCTGTAACTATTGTGTGTTCACAGAGCTTAAATGATGAGAGGGATTCCAGCACCAAAATGTGCACTTAATTTAAAACCTAGCTACTGAATGCGCCTTCCCACAGTTTATTATATGCAATTCCTCCTTCCGTTCTTCACGCAATGATGATCTATGAACTAAATAAATCAACACTTATATTTCTGAACAGATGACCTTAATAGAGTTGGACAGCAGGTAGTTTTTTTTTGTTTGATTTCTCATTTACCTAGTTTGATACCATTTGACCTAACCATTTTGCTACATCTTCTGCTTGTGTTGTGGAGGAAGCACAACATCTTACTGTCTTTGTAGAACGTGATCTTGTGACTCATCTGTTATACGCTATCCTTTGCCAGAACAGAGGCAAAAAGTTCAAATAATGGAATCGTTTGAAAATATTACATAGAGTCTTGGGATCTGCAGATGTTCGAATTCACAGAGTATGACCACACAGCCTTCATTGTCCTTCCCTCTGTGTTGGTAGAGGATCATCCATTTCAGCCTGTCTCGTAGACAGCTCTCTGATTAGGGATTTTCCTTGGATTGATACAAATCACATGAATCCTAGCTAACTGTAAAGACCTATCACAAACTGCGGGTGGCCGCCACCACCACCAGCACTTTGCTCTATCTACTTAAAGCTTTCTGTCCATGAGGTCAAGTAAAAGCTGATCTTTTGTGGAGATGGCACGTTTTTCATATTGTGTCTTTGAAACACATAGCTGTTCAAGCTGTTGTTACTGTGACTGACTGCAGAGACATGTGGAAGGCTTTTGGGAGATTGAGGGCTGTTGATGTTCTCATCTAAAACCAGGTTTTTCAGCAGGATGGAGTGACTCCCACTCCTCAATAGGCTGATTCTTAAGATGCTGACTTTGTTTGTCCTGTGTGTTCTCCCCAGGCACCCATCCACAATAATCACACATCCAAGGTCAAATGGGGTGGTACACTGTTCTATTACTGGGCACCTGGATCAAGTCCCTTCCAAGTAAGAGTAAGAAATGTGTCAAGGTCTACAGCTGGGATTTATCCACCAAGTGATGAATATGGGGATTATGTCTGGCCTCTTCAGGTGATGGTTATTCAGAGCCGCCATCTAGCAGTATTATCCATTCTATTAATCTAGGCAAAGGACTAATCCAGCCCATCTATCCCTTAGTTACTAGCAGGCACTGTAGTCTTGAAAACCAGCATATCTTTAAAGTATATGCTTATCCTTCTCCTCAATGTTGAAAGTGTGTGAAGAACTTTGTTTCGCCTAATGACCTATTACTTTATTAGTTGAGTGATGCATAGGTCTTTACAGATTTGTCTGTTCTTCCAGCAGAATACACAAGCATTAGACAGTATTTTGAGCAGTACTTTGAGGTGTTAATGCTACCACAGATTTTTGTGATTTGAGACTCACTGATGGGACTGTCTCTGCTTCCTTCAGTTGCTCCAATCCATACCCTAATTACTAGTATGACCTTTCACATTGAATATTTAAATATTCCATGATATTGGTGATTCGATTTGGCGTTAGACTTGTACACAGCCCGAAGTTGTGGTGGGGGTAAGAAAAGGGGAAAAATTTGAGGGGCACACCACAAGGGGGTCAAGATGAGGCAGCCGAGAGGGAAGAAATAAATCTAGCGCCGAATCCCCCGAAATAAATCATAAACAGCAGCAGCTAGAAAAAATGAATATTGCTATTTTGTAAGTGTAACTGTTTTAAAAAATAGATACATTTCATTGTTCTAATGCAGAAAACTGGTGGCATAAACATGCAGAAGGCCAAAGCAGGAGGAATGGGGCAGTACACCTCCACCAGCAGCATTAACCCACCTACAGGGAGGAAGGTGGAGAGGAGGAGCAGCAGCAGGAGGACTGTCCCATCTTCTTGCCACAGGAACCCTCATTTGTTCATTGTTTTGGGACCTCCTCCATATAACAAGGTTTCATCAGTAGGGTAAAACTAACCTTTCTCACAACAGTAACCCATGTAAAGGTGATGCTTATGACTGTTTCAAAACGTTACAAAAATATAAATTTTTCTATTGCGTCCCACAGTTTAAACCTGTTGTTTGTACTGAAGGCCAAGGAACACAAAATGAGCTTAGCTCTTGCAGTTTCCCATATCTCTTATTTGCTGTAGGCGTTTAGTTGGCTGGAGCACTGGCTGGGGATGCGGGCCTTGCTTAATCCCGCAAGCTACTGTCTCCTTGTTGGTGACCCATCATGAAGGCTGACCTCCAGCCTGCATGGAGGTAGACTGGGCTCTGGGGGAATGCGACATTCCTTGACCTTACGGACTCAGGGGCTATCCGTGTGAGTAAGCATTTGAGCACCCTGTGAAAAGTATACGTTAGTAGCAAAACTAGTAATAAATGTTAACAACCTTTTCTTTAATTTGTATGTCCAGTTCCCATTTCTGTTCTCTCTTATATGAGTCCCTTTCTGTGCCATTTAAAAGACAACTAAGATAGTTATATTGTCAGCGACAAAACACAATGTACAAAAATTATTGCCTGCTTCATGTGTTGGTTTTTTAACCATAATGTTTTAGAAAAACTTGTTTTGGACATTTGTGTTTTTTTTCTTTTCTTGAGTTATTTTTTGACATCTTAGTTAAAAAAAATAACAACAAAAATAATTTAGAAATAATTGAATTGTTTGAGAATATCTGAAAATTTTATTTATAGTAAAAATGTAAAACAGAGGGAAGTTTTGTGTTTTTTGTCTGGCTTGTTGAACTATTTGGTGTAATTTTGTTTCTTTCTAAAGTTGATTATAAGTTGTTGAATTTGGTTTATTTATTTTAGCACCAATTCAGAACACATGTCATCTCAATGCACTCTATAAGATAATTAATATCAATCCTAGTATACATAGAATCCAGTTTATTATAGTTATAAAAAAATAACCAAGCTATTTTATTATAAAGAGTAGTTTTAAATATCATAGACTTGCAGCATTCATTCATCCTGGACCAGCATGCCAAGACACTAGACGATAACTTGCATTGTTTCTTAAAACAATTCCTCACACTGACCATGCATGTAGCAACAGTGGAGACGGAAAACTCCCCTTTAACAAGAAGAAAAGAATACATTTACAAACTACCATCTTTTCCTGTTTTTGGAGTGTTGCAGTGATAGTTTCCCTACAGTGACACCTACGGTCTCAGGAACTCTGAAACGACAAAAAGATTGGTCATGTTACTGATAACACCAAACTCGGAACAGCAGTAGCCCTAAGAATCAGCACAAATCAAAAAAATTGACACACACGCATGAAAAACGTGCACAAGATAATGACTATTTGCTGAGTTTTCAGGCTAACATTTTTGCCAAAACAACCCAGACCATTTTAGACATAATCTCCATCAGACCCTGGAAAGTCTGCTGCAGTTTTTGCATTTTAAAAACAAATCTTAATCTGCAAGTCATGAAATATAATCTGCAAAGATAAAATTTCTTTGCCGCATACATCCAATCGATGGTAGAGTGGACCTGGACAAAGTCAACTCATCAAACTTGTTTAGCAGCTTAAACCACTTCTGACTCATTTTTAATTGTTTATTTTTAATTGTCCTTTCTCCTACTGGCAGACACAACAGCTGCCAGGTAATCTAGTTCCTAAGAAAGGGTGTGCATGGTCCGCAACAACACTTAGGAATGTGGTATGTGTCAAACCTCCACTTAATGGTAGAATAAATGAATTCCAAGTACTCTATTTAATCGAAGCATCATACTGTCTGCTGGTTTGGTTTATTTGGATGCTCCATCCTGGTTTTATGTGTTCCACAGGTAAACAAGGGACAACCTTTTTCCATTCTAATCCTCATGGTCCTTCCGTCTGGGTTCTCAATATATAGTTGCACTAGTTTTAAACTACATTGTAGCCACAGCTGCTCTGTCACAGACTGGCAGGGAGGCTGTCATTCAATAGGTGCCATTCAATAGCTCAAAATAATTGCCTGTGTTATTCTTCTATGAAGAACAACACAGGCAAGCCAGGTAAGGTGTGTTGCTATTGAACACGAAGACTAACACAAACAGAGCAGGGGTTGAACCAGCAACCAAATAGTTCGAGGACAATCCCCTAGCTCCTGTGCCACCATCATTAAAGTAGGGATTAAAAGATCCAAGATATTTTTGAACAGGTCAACTCGGGTTTGGACTGCTCATTTGACTCTGGGGGTATGTGTGCTGACATGGCTCCCTCTCAGCCAGGATTTACCATTTTTTCCGAAATAAACATAAAAAGCCAGATTGCATGTTTAAAATATACACAACGACAAATACTTTCATTTTTGTAGATATGGCCACGGTAACCATCGTTACATAGACTGGTGACCTGTCTGGGGTGTACCCCCTCCTCTCGCCTGATGTTCCCTGGGGATAGGTACGAGTAGACCCCTCGTAACTCCACAAGGATAAGTGGGTTGGAAAATGGATGGATGGATGGACCATCATTAGATTTGGAGGAGAAAGGGGGATGCTTGTAGACAAGGGGGTAGCAGCATCATGTTATGGGACTCTTTTGCTGTAAGAGGAACTGGTGCACTTCAAATAATAAGTTGCATCACGAGAAAGGAAGATTGTGTCAAAATAGTGAAGCAACACATAAAGAGATGAACCAAGCAGTTTGGGCAAATGAGTCTTCCAAATGGACAATCACACTAAGCATACAGCTAAGATCGACTGAGGAAAGTTATGTAAACTTCTGATTATAAAAAAAGAAGAATTCTCTTAATATTGCAGCATTTAGCAAATAGGAAATATGCATAATTCTATATTCAAATCATAATTCTAAATGAACTAAAACAAAAGATGTTTTTCATTGATTTAATTGCAGACTTTGAGCAAAAAACTGTATGTGTTGTTTTTATTCAGTGTATGTAACTTATAGTTTAAACAGTAAGTGGTCGTACTGTCAGGCCTGATATTTTCACTATTGCTGAGGGATCTTTTAAAAAGATAGTTAGACACAAAAGCCATTTTTAGCGCTGTTTTGTTTAGGTTTTTGCAGCATTTTTGATTTTTGCAATTGATTTGGTATTTTGTCTGACGCGCATCTGAAACTCTAAAGCTGAATAACTTTTTCACTTGAGAGGTAAGAGATGCACAAGTCAGCCATCAAAAATCCCTCCTAGAAACAGAGATTAATTTGAAGGTAATCAGAAGTGTGAAAATTGCTGCTATCTTTCTGGTATTGCCTTGAATGCTAACGGCCTGTCTGGCTCTGAAGTGATCCCCGTAATAAATATTCATTTACGTTTCAGGGTCGTTGTTATTCTGACTACCTCCCATCAACCTGATCTGTTGTGGCATGAGAAACACAAATGGTAGAAATAAATTAGGAAAAAGAATGGAGGTAAATGTATAAATATTAAAAACAATTAGTGAAGAGGGTGATATTTGGAACATCAAAGGCTCCACTATCTTTGCAGCTTGTAAACAGTGCGTGCCTTCGGAGAGTGGAAGAGCCCTTTTTCTTAATGATTCCATGGAAGATTGCCACGTTGACAAGAACCCTGGAATAAATCAAATTAACAAACATTTCTGTAGGGTCTGTTCAAAGGGAAAGAGAGCCCTATGTTTTTTTTTTTTGTTCAGATAAGTGGTCCATACATCCCCTGCTCCTTTCTGATTAGTCTAATCCAGTGAGAAGTGCATGCAGGGTTTTGATTGAGTCAGCCGTTGAGGACCCCAGGGGGAACCCTCCTGATAAGTGCCTTTACCTTTCACCTCCAGAACCCCACGCACGTCATTTTGCCGTATCCCACTCCCTCTAATCTCATTTGGTCCAGGAAGACATGCTCAGGCTCAAGAAGCTCCTGATTAGCGTCCTATTTACCGACGGATTCCACTGGCTTGGACTGCCCTCAACCTGGGTTGCTGCAGGCGCTGCATCAGCCAGGTAGTCGTGTGTCTGCGTGTGCGTGTGTGTGTGTTGGCAACCACCCTTTACAGAGCTGTGTTCCCGACCTGGTGTTCAAGGTTTCCTACCTGCACAAGAGCAGGAATATTTTTTATACTGGGACCTGATAGCATAAATAGGCCCAAAGACAGATTGTTAGACATACCAGGGTTTAAAGAGTAGGAATCTACAATCCCCAAGGCAAAGGTTTGTTGCAAAATACACCAATATTGCTTTGGATCTAAATGTGAAAATGGTATTTAAACGTGAAGTTATGAAACCACGGCCACCTTAACCACATCTGTTGATGTCTACACGTGTTTGAAACATAGTTAGAGTTCACTTAATGAGACCATGTCCCACAAAACTCCAATTTTAAATATATTTACCCGGGTTAATGTAAAGAAAATGACAGGCCAACCTTAGAAAAGTTCCCCATAGATGAATCTTAATTTTTATTTTAAATTGTGAAAATAGTTTACCAATCCTCCGAGATTTAACTTATTTTATTTAAACGTCATTTATGAGTCTGACACCCAAATCCTTGGCAACTGCAGGCTAATAATGGGTCAAACTCCAGCCAAGTAAAATTTCCCAGCTCTAAAGCCAAACATGAGGCTGTTCTTTGCAAATGCGATTACATCCAACTCTCAGTTCAACACAACAGGTCTTCACTCTGGCGGGAGTTTCAGTGCAGCACGATGCAACGTTGTGGCATTTTTCTCTAATCTGTGGAGAACGTTTAAAGGGATTGTTTGGTTGAGGAAGCAAGACCTGATTACAAAGAGGAGAGTAATGTGAGCCGATGCAGTAAAACCATCTGATGATTACCAAGCGTACATGGCGATGAATACAAAACCAAGTAAATGCCCAACCTGTGAATACAACTATTAAGTTCATATAAGAAAAAGACAACTTTATTGTGAAATAATGGGGAATATAATGATTCATTCACTCTGACAGGTTCTAAATCTTTGCTGTAAATATTTGATTTTTATTAATAAATAAGTGGTTATTGTTGTTTTTTTAATTTAACATTTTATGTATGTGATTGTGTATAAAAACGTGAATCCTGCAATATCATTGTATCATGTACGACCATAACGTCTACAAATATTTGAATATCCGCAACCTATCAAAGTTACTGGCTGATCAGTCATGAACTGTTGTTTTTCATCACTGATATGCAAATGGCCTGGAAATGCACCTGTCTGGGTGTGAAGTTGTGTGAGAACCTTTTCAAATAAAAAACAGACCATTTTAATAACACATCATAGGGCATGCAGTTGCAAAAATCTTATTATTATTTTTGTGATTCTTCTTTTTTTTATAATATTAGTAGACATATATAGAAGGCTAGCTAAAGTAGCTGAAACGAACCTATTGTTAATGAACTCACCACATTCTACAGAAAGGACACAACGAAAATATTAATCCATTAATGATCCCTAAACTAAGGTAAGAAAAATGGAGTCAAATTTCGAAGTGCGGTTTAAAACGTTGATTGTTGTCTGAGGGGGTTCATCACTTTGGAAGTTAAAGAAATACATCTGAACAGCTTGTTAAGGAAAGGAAGAATAAAATAGCTAAATTAAATGTATTGCTTATGAAAAAAAAAGAAATAATTGTGGCACTCATCCGGTGACATTTTAGAAAAATCATAACCCATATCCAGGTAAAATTGGTCAAAAGAGGAAAATGTTTAAAGCACTCACACAAATACACTCACGCTGATGTAACTGTATGGCTTGACACTTGTGTCTGGTTCAAAAAAATATATATTCAAAATGTTGATTTGAATCCAGCCATGAATCAACAATATTATTTCACATGGATTTGAACATGTCTCTAACAGTGAGCAACATGCCTTCAGTTTGGATGCATTTCATGAGTATTTTTACTATTAGTGTTATTCGACAGGCCAGTCTAATCTAATCTAATCTAATCTAATCTAATGCATTAAATTATTGAACAAACAATGGAAATTATGTTTTTGAACAACATAATATAATGACAAACTGGATTTATTCCCATTGGGGATTTTTTTAAATACATGATTGTTCAAAAGAAATGATGAGTCTGGTTTGCTGCAGAAGTGAGATGATGGGAGCAGAGAAGTGGAGCGCAGCGTGTAGTCTGCAGCTGCACTGAGGTGATCCTGCAGGTCCATGTCTCCAGATCAAGCATCTCATCCTGCATGCTCGACCTGGTGATCTCCATAGCTCGAGTGCACGCGGGAGCATCCAATAAAATGCAAAAAAAAAAAAAAAAAATACAAACGAGATTTCTTTCTTGCATCAGTCGGGGCCGAATAAAGGCTTTGTCTAAATCACATTTCCGGCCGATGCGGGGCTTTAAACAAGCGCAGCAGCGTTGCCGCTGCTTTTCCGCTCAATCTTTGTTATTTTATTTCTTTATCAGCATCATTTCTTTCAAATGAGAATTCATGGACCCCCAAAAATCCAACCCCCTGCCTGTGTCTTCAAACAACACCAACTGTACGCTTCTACTTTTCCTCCCCTCAAAATGGTATCCCAGATTCAATTTTAGATAGAGCAGGATTTAGCAAGTGATGATTTTCTTTTTTTTTCTTTTTTTTGGACGT
>JAVLVB010000098.1:235518-254223 GCA_032876305.1 Orestias chungarensis | reverse complement strand
GACATTAAAAACAGGGGAGGGGGGGTCAGTCTTGGTGGTAGTGAGGGGGGGGGGGGGGGGTTACATAGCAGTGGCGTGTGCGGAAGAGTAGGGGTCCAAGCCTGTCTTGGTCATACCTGGAAACAATATGTAAGCCACGGGGGGCTGCAAACTGGAAGCCGACCAGGCCGTGCAGTTGCACGGCACCACGTATCCCGGGTTCGTGGGCGACGGGTGGGTGTGGGTGTGCTGGCTGTGGCAGCCCAGCGCGCCGAACGCGCCGTTCTGGTAGCCCAGCGATGAGGCGTAGGGCAGCGTGCTGGTGCTCAACGTGTGCGGCATCTCCTGGCTCATCTTCTGGATGGCGCTGGAGCTGAACTGGCTCGGGTCGAAGAAGGAGTAGGCGGCAGAGGTGGGCGGCAGAAACGCCCGGGCTTTCTCCGGGGAGCCCAACAGGGAGTCGGCGGCCGACATCTGCAGTCCCTTCAGGTGCTCGGTGTCTCCCAGGTAAGGCAGTGGGAAGACGTAGCGGTCCTTCTTCAGCAGGTTTTTGGGTTTGCGCCTGGGCCGGTACTTGTAGTCGGGGTGTTCCTTCATGTGTTGCGCCCGCAGCCTCTTGGCCTCGTCTATGTAGGGTCTCTTCTCGGTCTCGGACAGCAGCTTCCACTCCGCGCCCAGCCGCTTGCTGATCTCAGAGTTGTGCATCTTGGGGTTCTCCTGAGCCATTTTCCTCCGCTGGCCCCGGGACCAGACCATGAAGGCGTTCATGGGTCTCTTGATGTGATCAGCGGGCTTCGACATCTTTAAACTTCACTTTTTTCTTTTTATCCGCACTGGTAATAAGAAGGAAAAGTTCTTATCTGAAGGAAGGAAAGCTTTTCACCTGCGTAATTGCCAGGAACCGGTCATGCCAGGATGTTGAGCCTCTGGGGGGGGTAAAAAAAAAAAAAAAAAAAAAAACCTAAAGAAAGATCCAGGTCCGGTTCCGTTCTTCCAGAGATGAAGCACGATCTCTGCAGTCCGCTCAAAACTCTGTCAGACATGCAAGCATGAAGAAAACAGAAAAACACGCGTGCAATATGCGCACAAGCTCA
Source organism: Orestias chungarensis (assembly GCA_032876305.1). NCBI lineage: Eukaryota > Metazoa > Chordata > Actinopteri > Cyprinodontiformes > Cyprinodontidae > Orestias > Orestias chungarensis. The sequence continues at coordinate 253,150 of JAVLVB010000098.1, read as the reverse complement.
AAATCCACAAAGGTGAAAGCAATGTTCCGCAATCGGTCTGCAGGAGTCATGAAAAGTGTCCAGCCTTATTATTATGATCAGTAATAATAATATATACTTTTTCCACTTCTTCTGCCGCAGACTTTCTCTCCCTCACTTTCCCTCTCTCTCTCCGTGTGAGGTTCGTCGTCAAGCACCTGGCTTGGAAATGAGCGGAAGAGTGTTAATACCAGCCAAAAGCGGTGAAGTTCAAAGGCTGGGCTGGTTTGGTTTCCGCACGCAATCTGACATAATCTGCAGGGCGTTCACTTACCAACCTGAGCGCCCAATCAGCACCGAGAGCGGCTCTGAGAATATACCTTCAGGAAAGAAAGGGGGGGGTGGGGGGGTAATATAGGCTATGTACATTACAACATAAACAAAGACAGGGTGGTGGTGGAAGAACATAAGGGGAGGGGGGCACAGGGGTGCCTGTCACTGTGTGTGTGTGTGTGCGTGTGTGTGTGTGTGTGTGGGTGTGTGTGTGACCCAGCCCTCCTGGTTTCCATCCAGTCTGACGGTCATGAGCTTCCAGCATCCTTTTTAGTGGCAACTTCAATCAAAAGAGGTGATGAGACTGTATAATTAGGTGCTGACGTAATCAGTATAGTACAACTACTTCAATAGTATTTATCTCAAATTAAACGGATTCACATAATACAGTGCCATTCCCTCTTTCATGAGAACGTTTTTAATAGTTCTCATATAGTTCTCATATATATATATATATATATATATATATATATAATCTGGATAGAGTCGAATTCATTTAGATTGCTGTATTATTTACTTGTAAATTAAACTGAATAATATTTACAATAATAATAATAATGTAAATACTGTAAATAATGTAAATAAATATTTTAGCCGAATTAAGTTTTACTTTAACCTGAGCTCGTTTTTTTCTTGAAGGGAGATTCTAACAAAAACTCATAAAAGTATAGATATTTCCCTATAAAAAATTTATATATATATATAAATATAACTTTTAGAAAAACTGCTACTAACAGAAAATAGCATGTTTTAGTGGGCGCGTGCACGCAGGTGATTGGGTCAACCGGTCATCACTTCACCCACGCGCACCGACCTGGCACCACGTGCTAGAACGTCACTGAGGAAGTTTAAGTGATGCAACTATAAATATCCAGAAATTGTGACATCAAAAGCACAGAAATCATTGCATTAAGAAAGCAGGAGGGGGGGGGGGGGTAATTATTAGACGAGGGTAGCTGCCTAATTGCCCTCCGGCAACTGTGGGCGTGCATGGTGTGTGAAGATGTATGATTCTTTCAGCTGTGATTATTAAATGAGAGCAAGAGCTTTTTTTATTCCTCCACACATATTTTAAACGTTCAATTAAAATGAGAATGTTGTAGTTACAGCGGATTACTTTTGTACATTAGTACTGTAAAATGTCCTTAACATTCTTTATAAATAATAATAACGATGATATGATATCATAACTATGATACACTTTCTCACATTGAGCTTCACATGGATAAATCATGGAGAAAAAAACTTAAGTAAATTTAATTTTCCTTATCTTTAGCACTTAAAAAAAGAATCCACAAGGGGGTGAGATATTTGCAGTTGAAATTATTTCAATGTGAATCACAATTGTTTTCAAATGCATTTTATTTAAATTCGAATATTAGCTGCTATAATTCACCAACACAGCCCAAATAAAAATTTTGATTTGTATCAAAGTTAAAATGTGGGTTCAGCTGGTGTGTGCAATGTTCTATGATATTTTTATATGTGTGAAAAAAAACATAGCTGTGTAAAAATGTGTTTATATTTTGATGTTAAATCAACTGTTTAACTGTAAAGTTTCAAGTAGAAATAAGCCAAACGTGGCTAAATCTATTTTAAAGATACAACATTTCTATTTAGAAATAATAATGTAAAATTATTTTTAAACAGATTTATGTGGAAATACCACGAGTTTGTATTTTGTCTTTTTGGTATGGTTCACTTTAAAATGTTTCGTTTAGTTTTGTCTGTGTTTTACTGAATTAGGTCTTCTTATTTCTCCAGAATATTTATATATAAACATATTTAATTTTGTGCTATTCCCATTACCTCCATATTTTAACCCCATCTGTGTCTCTTTCTCAGACCCTCTCTCTCTTCCTTTCACACTTCACTGCTTGTGCGCATGCGTCAGTCGGCAGCTGCTAACAAGACGATTTCCATTATGTTTGTTTTGGGGAAGAAGAAAAAAAAAATAAACGAGTTTAACTGTTAAAATAAAGTGATAATAAAAAATAAATAAATAAGAAAGAAGGAAAATTCTCCACCTCACTCTACATAGATTCACAGAACAATCAACTGGAGGAAACCTCTTTTCTGTCAGGCGAAAACAAATTAAACATCTTCTCCAGTCCGACCAATCGTCTGTCGATATGTTCATCTGCAACCACGAGGTACTATTTATACATATATACATACATGCTGCATGCATGCTTTGCACTGTAAATTTCGAGTCGCCTTGAAGTTTTAAATTGCGTTATGCTATCTTACACAGACATGTGGCGTCCGGGTTTGCGCATACCCACACCGGCTTATAGACTTCATTAGAGATGGGTGACTCAGATAAATGGGAATTATTTTAGGGGCTCAGCCTTCCACTCACGGGGGAGCAGTCAGCTGTGTTTCTTATTCAAACGCTGATTGTCTCATAAACGCGCGCCTGAAACTTCCCTCGACAATTTAACGGAGTAATGAGAAATGCAATAGGTTTTGATTTTTGTCGAGGAGCGAGATTATTATGGGCTGCCGCACATTTTCCTCTCCGGCGTAACCCGATTCGGATCCGCTCAGTTATGTTCCGCTGTAAATACATGCAGGACCGATGCAAGAACCGAGCTGGTCCCGGATGCGCGTCGCCGCTTCAGATTGCACCCGCAGTGTCCAAACTTCAGGTCATTTCAAATGTCTGCAGATTTTCTCATAAAAAAAAAATTTAAATCCATCAATTTTCAGCGTATAAAAATAGGCCAGGATCAGATTTTTTAAATATAGGTTTATTTTTTATTATATTGCGTCTATTAGTAATCACGGTTTATCATAAATAACAGATTAAAAGAGCGCGAGGAAATACCACAAACGTGCACGCGCACGGCCGCATAATGAAAGCCCAGGATGATCCCCGGACACGTGTCCACATGGACGCGTGTCCATCACAACCTGACACACAGAGAGCCTGTTAGTGAGCTGCTGGCTCTGTCCATGGTGCTGAAGCGGATGCTGGCGCTCTCTGCTTGTCTCTCCTCAAATCGGATTTTTATTGGACTTTCATCCTTTTTCCGGTTGTCCGTTACGACATTGAATAAAATGTCATATGCAGGTTGACTTTATTTGACTTCCAGCTTTGCACAACTAGTCACTGATGCTCCTGTCCATTCTTCTTCGTTGTAACACATTTCAAAGTAGCTGTGATTACATGGACAGCATCAAATATTGTCCGATACTGTCACATAGTTAGAATTGGCTTAAAATCTAAATGCACAGTTGACCCAAGTCAATTCCTTCATTTATTTAAATGTTGTGCTGCTGAAAGTTAAGACTCCAAATCGGGATTATGCACATTGGAGGTTTTCTATTAGGATTTCCTTCTATCTATTTCTATTTAACCTTAACCAACACTCCTTATGAAAAAGAAAAGCATCCCAAGCATGTTGCTGCCACCGCCATTTTTTACTGTGTTCTAGTTGTCCACCATACATTATGTTTTACATATAAACCAAAAAGGTACATTTTGGTCTCATCTAACCTGAGGATCTTCTTCTGCATTACATAGTTTGTGGCAATTTTTAAAAATTATTTCCTTAATGAGGATTTTAAGCAAAGGCTTTCTTGATTTTTTTAAAACTCTTTCATACTCTACATGACATATATGTTTCAAACCCAATTAATATCTTGTTGACGTACATTTACACTCTATGCCACTCCCAATTGATTTGGCCACTATCATTAAAGCATTTGTTTGAGCCAGTACTAAGTAGCGTGTAACATATACAGAGTTTTAATTTCGAGTTTCTGTTAAAAACCTCAGCATCAAACAATGCAAGTCTTAACTTGGTATAATACAAATGCCTGAGAAAATCCTCAAACAAATATAGAAGTGTTGGAAAGTGAAAGCATGTGTGTGGGTAGAGCTGAGTTAGACTCATCTCTGTTGTTCTAATAGTGTTTAACACAAACATGCTTTCCTTTTCTCTGGAAGCAATTATAAAACTCATATTCTTCACACAATGCTGAAGACCTTTTGACAGGATCCCCTTTCAAGCTTCATTCAACGATACTGAGAAGCAATCAAAACAGCAATAAGCCGCTTTTGAGCTGTATTTCCAACATGTGGACTGTATTACAGAAGGGATTCATTTGTAACACCATCTTTGTGATTGGAATGGTTTCTCAGTATGATAGTGAAATCAGACCTGAATAAAATTTAAAATGACTGAACTTGAGCCGCTCTCCCTTTTATTCCATTGCACCGGATAACACAGAACAGAGCAGCGAGAAAAGAAAAGTAAGCAGAGGTTCAAGGCATTAAGTAATAATGAACGGATAGGCCAATGCTTCAAAGACCACAAGGTCCACATCGCCACAATTATACAATACAATTAGGATTAAAGGGGCCAAAACAGAGATAACAGAAGATAGGGATAAATTATCACACAAGGAAAGATGTGACTCTCTCCTGACCTTCATTAAGATGAAAAAAATCTCATTTACATCCTGCCTCCCTTGCAGGGGGATTTCAGCTTTCCACATGAGACTGACTTAGTAGATAACATTTGTTTAATAAAAAGTTAGGCTAGAGCTGCTACCAAACACTCACAAAAAAAGGTGTGATCAATAAGAACTGCAAATACTGAGAATACTGTTATGTAGAAATATACCGCAACTAAATAATAACAACACTGTTCATTGCCATGTCTAGTTGTCTGTCGTGAGACTTATGAATGATACTTTGTTATTGTACACCACGTATCCTGAAGGCAGCATGGAGATGGATATTCAGTGGCCACATTGAGGGTGAGTTTTCTTTATTCGTCTTCAGGTAAGGTATGCAGTTTAAGACTTTTATCATTAATTCAGAATCCCAAGCAAAGTAATCTGTAGCTTTTTTTCGTATTTACATGTTAGGCCCAATAAACTCAAGAAACAGATTATATCTAATTAAATGTATATAAAAATGAAACACTATACTAGCATAAATGAAATTAGAAACTTATAACCATGGCTTAAACAAGAGGCCAAAGCAGATTCACTCAACTCAGCTAAGCAAATACGATGTCTTAGATCATTTTATAGGACATTGAAGTGGAACATGTTTGTGTTTTCAGAAATGGAGTAAACCTCATATTTTCAATCTTTGTTCTTTGTAGAAGTATTTATTATCAGTTTAAGTAGTTAAGCTTTTGAAGTAGATACAGTAAATGTACTCCAGCCTCATTAAAACACAGTGAAGAAGCACTTTTGGTTAGTACCAATACGCCAAAGCCAGTTGTAGGATACTTAGTGGCTAAAAGCTAGCCATATGTGCCTTTTCTGTTACCTCGTCACAAAGTATATAATATGCTGCAACACATACGAGTTAAAATCAATGAAGGTTTCTTCAGTGCTTTTGCAACTGAGGGTTGTTGGCTAGTTCAGCAGCGTGTTGTTTTTAGCCAACTCCATCGAATTAAGGAAGCAACTCAAGAACTACGTGTTTAGAATGAATAAAAACCTCACAGGAAGCATTTGATATCTTGGGACATTGTCAAGTTAAACCGCACCTGTTTACAGTATTCTAACTCAAACATTTGTGATAACACTTCTGACAAATTTATATAGAATTAATAAACCTATTAAGCAATGGATAAAAATAAACCACTAAAGCTGATGGGAGGGGTATCTTTACTATCGAGGAGCATCAGAGATCCACAGCTCTGCCATGAACTTCAGAACTAAAACTCTTCTCGACGAATGGTAAGACAAAATGCTTTGTTTAAACCTGACTTCCATCCATCCATCCATCCATCCATCCATCCATCCATCCATCCATCCATCCATCCTTTCATTCAAGGTTCCTAAATAACATCTAAAGGGAAAAATAAATACAAAACGGAGCTTTTTCAGACATGTTGGTTGCAGCATTAGCTGCCTGGATGCTTCATTCTCCAGGCTTGAGCAGAGGCTCTCCTTACACCTCACAGAACATTAACTTAAAACAAGATAACGTACGTGCTTTTAGATCAAACTGTATCCATTGCCTATTTAATATTCAGACTGAGCTTAATTTTAAATCTCTGAGGTGACTTGAAAATCTCCAGTCCGCACAGTTTAACCTGGTTTTAGCTTTTCTACAAAGTATTGGCCCAGGAGCACAGAAAGAATAAACAAGCACGCAACACTTCAGATTTTAATTTAAAACCTTTTTTTTCAATCCATTATTTTTCTTCAGCTTAACTTGTCTTGCTTTACATTATCCTACATTAACATACACAATTATGTTTAAATCAATTAAAGGTTATTAAATTTAAATATAAAAATGAAAGTTCCTGGAAATTGGGCACCGGTCAGTCTAATTTTATATTTAGAGACGCTCTAACAACCTGAGTTATGAAAGGTTGTAAAAGGCTGAATGAGCAACAGAAATGAGCAGTATTGCAGAAAATACACTGCATGTGTTTAACTGATGATCTCAAGAGAGTGGTGGTTCAAACGGTGCCTCAATTTGGAAATATCAGAGGAAAAAGGTTCAGGAAGTCTTTAACGTACATCGGGCTTTGATGTGTTTTAACTGTCCTAATCTGAAAAAATAAATGCGTTCTGATGTTCATTTCTCCCCCGTCTTGTTCACATTTCATTTAGACCACATAACACATTTGATTATCTTCCCTGACATTTCTTTCCGGAAGCTTCTGATTGATTCAGAGTTACAGGATGTGTTCTCCTAATCTGCCGTGTCTGAATGGCTTCCAACTGCACATTTATCTGACAGGTCACACATTTTTGTTCTTTCTTCCAAACCACCAGCTTCTGTTTTCCTCACCTTCCTCCTAAGTAAGTCTCTCAGACTCGGGTTTTGTGCATTCTGTGGCAGATGTGTGATAGCTGTTTATTCAAAAGCAAACAAAACTTGAAAAGAAGATTATGGCTGCGAGCTGAAACTCTGCAGGGGTGGACGGAGATTGAAATTGGTCCGACTTGTCCCCCCTCTCTCCTCCTCTCTCTAGGGTTGAGGGTCCATTGTAAAGTGTCAAACAAAAGATCTTTTTTTTTTATCAGGGGTTCTTAATGTAACCCACTCCCTTCACCCTCTTGGCCACCAACTCGTTCTTCTCCTCCACTCTTTTCTCATTCATTTATTCCACTGTGTGTGGAAATAGGCTGGGCAACAATTAATTTCAGAGCGAATTCAGCCAGGATCTATTACCCCCTCTCTGCCTCTATTGCTCTAATGGAAATCTATTTCACTTCTCTTTTGTGTCCAATATAATTTAATGCCCATTTTATTAATGGCCTGAAATAATTACGGGAGGCTTTTGTAATTCTTGAGTATGTTTCATTTAATTGTGTAATAAATGTCTAATCAGAGCCCCCATCTGAAGCCATTATGGCATTAAAATTAACAATTACGCCACAAATGTCTTGGTGAATGCGTCGGGGTCTATAGAAATTGTTGCTGATAACAAGACACATATAAATCATTCATGAGAATTTTTTTTGAAGAGAAAAGCAGTGCGAGAGATAGCGGGATGGGAGGGAGAAATAAAAAGATGGGAGAAGAAAAGAGGAGAAGAAAGAGGCTGAGTTTTCTTTATTCCATTGAAAAACGGGGATGGCCAGAAGATAGGGCATTCTAAAACTGTGTCACCCTCTCCAGTTCCTTTCTTCCCCCGTCTCTCTCTATCTCCCTTTAATTTGCCTCCCTCTTTATTTTTGAAGTGACAGATTTCACTTTGGGAATTCATTAACCGTTAACTTGAGTGATAAAATATCTATCAGGCCCCTCTGCCCGGTTCCTTTGCTAAGCTGTGTGGCGCTCCAGTTCAACGTTGTGGGTGACCGAAGGCAATTAAAGAGGCTTCACACTCCCTCACTCACCCGGCGACACTCTTCTGTATGTGAGAACGGGAAGGCTGCTTAACGCACCAGCGAGAATTGTTTTCTTAGTGGCCAAGTATACAAATTTCATGGTATGGAGAACTCCATCTGCTACAAAGACCCCTCATCAGTTCCTCTGTGTCATTTCCAAGCTAATGTTGCACGGTTGGTTTTGGTGAATCTATTTTAATAGTGTAACGTTTTGGGCTTCTTTGTTCTCAACCATGATGTAAAAATGACCTTACTGCAACCAGACTTTTTATAGTGGAACACAAGAGAATGTACCTATGATGGACTTGAAATCTTACCTCAGTGAATGGCTGAATTCCTCATACTTGCCTGCTGTGTGTTCATCTATTCTCCATTAAAGCTCTTTATTAAACTGCTGCTGCCGGTGCTGGAAGGACAGACCAGGCTAACAATTTAAACAAAGAATGTCGATAATAGTTATAAACTTCAGATCCATGGTCGTATTAAGTCACTTAGAATATTCAGTTCCATTTAAATATACATAATCTATCCTAAAGACAGAAATGAATGTTGTAACTTGTATCAGTATGAGTAATAAGAAGGAATAAGAATGGTTTGTTGTTGGGGAAAGAAAAGGATCTCCATCAGCAGTCTGTCTTGCAACAAATTTGAAGAAGCCTATGACTGAAGACTTTTGCTGTATGAAAGTCATGACATGCTAACAGTTCAGTGTGTGGGCAGCAAACCATACTCATTGAAATTAAACATAATAACAGTTGTTTTTATTTGCTGTTTATCACCTTTTGAATATTCCCTGGCAGGATGAATTTGGACCGCACACTCTTTGGTGTAATCAAACAAGCTGCTAGTAGAAGTCAGACTGGAGTTTAGGACACTTTTCTTAATAAAACACATGGTCTATTTACATAAGATTCTACTATTAAAAATAGTCAAAGAGTTCAAAAGTATGTACTTCAGAATTTTGGAGGAGGGTGATGAAACACTACAAAGCAGGGGTCTTCAATGTTTTCCAAGCCAAGGACCCCCAAACTGATGGCGAGATGGAGCGGGTACCCCCCTAAATATATATATATATATAAATATATATATATATTCTCAATATATGTAAGTAATGTCTATTACATATGGAGTAATGTAACAGGAGTAATTTCACCCTGGGATTCCTTGTTGATGGAACAGCTGTTGTGAATGAAACGGTGCCCAGCTTGAAAGTGCTCCTGTGTGTTGCTAAATGTGTGCACTGATGACTGAAAGACATCTTCTGCCTCCATTTATCTGTTTACTACAGTGTGTTGAATTCATGTTAATGTTTATTTAAAGACATTTCAATTAGTGGTAAAATTGCAAGGGGGGGAATATAAAAAAAAAAGTATAATCAAGCAAAACTTTCGCGACCCCCGTGCAGTACCTCTGCGGACCCCCTAGGGGTCGCGGACCCCCTGTTGGGAGTTAGAACCTGTAAAATAGGAACAAATGATGCAAGCCAACTCTAATTTAACTCAATCTTGATTTGATTCTCCCAAAACTACAACAAGTTCTGATGTGTATTTGGTATCATTGTGCAGTTGGAACACCCAGTCGTGTTTGCTCAAAAGAGGAGAGAAAATTTGTCTGGATAATCACAAAGAACTCAAGTCTCACAACAACGAACCATCTGTGAACAGAAGAGGCTGGAAGTCAAATGTCAGTGACAACAGTGAAGCGCATTTAGCATCGGCCTGGACATCGGCGATGCAAATCAAGAATGAGGAGCTGCTCAAAAATCTGCCTCTTGAAGTTTGACAGAAGTTCACAGCAAATCGAAACAAGATGATGGCTGAGGTATTTGGGTAAAATGACACAAACTATTTTTTGGAAGTGTCAGTGCAGAACATTGTACTAGCTTAGATGTCAAGCATGGTGGGGGCAACATCATGCAAATGATGTGTTATCTTTTCTGTTGTGATGCAAGAAAACTTTTTTAATTTCATCTGAACCGAACAGCTAGATGGATAAAATATTACATCTGTTTGCAAGACTCATAAACAGACATCCAAATTGGCTTTGGAATAGATAAAGGCATACTAACATTAAGATGATATGGATTGAACTTCCATCTTTCTAAAGATAGGCCCATGTCATGAGACATTTTAGAACCAGCAAGCCACTGATCAATGGTGATGTTATAATCCTGCTCATAACCAAATCCTGTACATTATAATTACGATAGACATATAAACAGCAAGATTCATGCTCTACACCTGCCATTTTGTTTTGTTGTTACTGTCTCAAAAGCCTATATATTGACCTTGCATAGTTGCGAAAACATCCATCCAACCATCCCAGGGCTCCATAGAAAACGCACAGGACAAACGACCATGCTTCAACAAACTTATACCAAAAGAAACACTGCAACACTACATCTGTTATTTCTAAAACATGCATCCAAAAATATTTATTACAGTTTTTGTATCTGACAATATCTAAATTGTTACAACTGACAGGTTGATAAAAAAGGGGCAAAGGTGAAAAAATCTACCAGCCTGGAGCTCTCTTCTGTTCTGAGTCAAGCAAATGGAAATGGGACAAGACAGAAACAGCACTCCCCAAAATAGGTAAGGTCATGATGGTGCCATCAAAACACAAAAACCTCAATTAAGTTTATTATCTAGAGGTATTCAATGAATTTGATTTTTCACAAATACTCTGTAAGACGGCTTTTGAATGAAAAAGTTTGGTAAGCTGCTATCATTGTGAAGGCATGAGCCATTATGCTTCAGAGAGAATTTAGAGAGGCATTCAGTGAAGAGAAAGACCTGACTGATTAAGCAAATAAATGAATTAATTGCAAATTGGTTGGTTAAAATGAGCGCTTTATTTGAAACCATTCCAATGATTTTTTTTATATCCAATAAAATGCATTTCTGGATCTTTCTTAGAAGCATATAACACAAGGCAGATTTCTTAGAAACTCCTTATAACCTTGAGAAATCAAAGCCATGCTTTTTGCTTTGATGCTTTAAATCTGTCAGTCAAGTGTTGGTGCCTAAATGTCAGAAACTTATTTCTTTTAAGTCCGGCCGTCTACAAAGCAGTACTAACGTAAATTCAAGTAAATCAGAAACCAGTCGAGCTCAACCATTGTACTGAACAATTTCTTTCCTTACCCCCCCAAAAAATGTTTTATTTCTTTACAGGAAGGGTGTAGACCTTAATAGAAAATGTCATAGAGAATTGGTAACCCTTCCTACATATTGTCAAAAACATTTCTTCTGTTACATAGGAACTACCATGTAATTAATCGATGAACACCAGGTAATGAGTTCATTGCTGCTTTCTACCCTAAAACACCCGGACTTCACTGTTTAACTATAAGGAAGGGGCAGAACTCATTATTTTGGGAAATGGGTGATTAATGCATAGCTACACATTAAAGGAATAACTAACTGCTTACAGATACTTAAAGAGTATCTAATTGTGGTTTCAACCAGTAGTTACTCATATGTAACTATACTGTATTACTCAATTTAGAAGGATTAGTGTAAGTTTCAGTAAAAGCTGCTGCATGATTGTGGTTCTTTCTTCTATGAATATAATGGAGTAGAGAACCTTGTTAATAAATAAGACATCATTTCTGTTATATCTAAGATACTTTTTTTCTTCTATTTAAGTTGATTTCATTTGCTGCCTTTAATGTATAATATAGTGTCCATTTTCTCCTGCGCTTGCAGGCAAGATGCCCTCCACTATTTTAGGTGCCACACAACACATGTAACATGATCCGCACTTTCCAAACATATTGTCTCGTCGGCACATTTTCCCCAACGTGTTGGGGTTCATTGACAAATAGTCTCAATATTCCCCATACCAGTTTTTCCCTTTAACTTTTACATTAATGTAGATGTTTTAGTCTCCATCTTAGTGTTTAATTGTGAATGCCTGTCTTTATTAAGGTAACAGAGACCTGCAGTACTTTCTGTAGTTCTGACACATTTCTGACACACCACAAGGCAAAAATAGTCTGTAACAGTTTGTAAAAAAACATAGAACATCCAAAAAGCTAGATTGGTAGAAAACCCTGGAATATATAACAGCTTTATTTAATATAGTTGTGTATTTATCAAACAAAGAGATATACGACAAAATGAGAACTTAAAATATTCGTAATAAAAGAAAGGTTTTGAAAATGGCTGGAAACAGTATAACTCAAACTTTTTACAATACAAGACAGAGCAGAAACCTATTTTGAGATGAGCAGCACTGGGAAAATGCCAAACTGCGCAGATATCTCTCCATCTAGCTCAGCTCTTTTCAATATTCCTCCTTGTTCGGCTTTCCTTTGACCATAAAGATTTGAATATTCTTTTTAACTGTGCCGCAAATTAACCTTGGCATTTTTACAAAGACACAGACATCTTTGTGATCACGCCTCGCACCTTTTACCCCTCCTCTTCTTTCAGTCCATTTAACTCCAAGCTCCAGATTTCATGGTCAATTTTATCTCACTTTCTCAAAGAGACAGTCATCAATTCTTCACAATTTTCCATGTCCCCTGATCTACTGCGAAATTGTCAATTCAGCTTCTTAACTAACTGTGACTGCTATAAATTTCTGGCAACACCCAGGTCTTTAAATCTGCATTTGCAATGCTGACCCCCAGCAGTAATTAGTCTCAATCTTTGTTTGCCTGCTTTATCTGCAAATCTCACCCTTCTTTTCACTCTTTTGCCACCATAATTTATCTCTCTCATTATCCACAAACTAATGGATTTATTTAAAAAAAAAAGCATTACATGCGTGTCTATGCGATACACTGGCAGTTAGACACAAACACCAATTGAAATGTGGATTTCTGGATAATCATCAAATATTATGAAATTCTTCACACATCCAACGGTATGTAAAAAAACAACAACAGCCTGTGTGACAAAAATCTTAAGAAGTTTTTTTTTTTGTGGCAATTTCTGTCTTTATTTAGCAGTAGATGGTCAGAAAAAAAGGAAGCGAGACAAGGGGATAAGCTGCAGCACATTTTCTGACGCCAGAAATTGAGCTGGGGACAAATGGGACTGTAACCTCGTTTTATCCTCCTCTAGCACTGAGTAATGTGGCGCCCCAAGTAGAGGAACTTCTGTGTGACACAATATACTATTGTGACTAAATGACTGTCAATTTTTTATTAAAAAAATATATTTTATTTTGTGTTTTTAAATTTTTAGTCACATTGGTCCAACTTTATTAGAACAATTTATGTGAACTAATTATAGACATCCCCCTTTTTTTAAGTTACAAATATGGCTCTGTGTGCAGTTGAGAGTCAAAATCTTGCGCTGAGGATAATATGGGCAAATATTATCTTCAGTGTCTATTAACAGTTTTCTTTTATTTCTCATGTGTTCTCCGATCACCCTGTGAAACAGAGCATTTTAAGCAGCATCATTAGCGCCTGGTGTTAACATATCCTGCTGTGAGCATCGCAAAATATTACCATTGAAATACACAAAACACCTATAGCCAACCACCATTACAATTCCAACTGTCTATTACCATATAATTACTGTACTACTGAGAATCAAATTTTATATTCACCATCAAGAATGAGTTAATTTTGGAGACAGTTTTTATTTATTTTAGGCTATTATGTTTGCTTACATTAATTAAATCAATTCAGTTTAGTTTGACAACGCATGGCATCCTGTGATACTTTAAAGTAGAATAAATTTTAATTCAATGATGAATATGTTGCAGTTCGTTGTAGTTACTACCAATTAACAAAACCAGTTAAATATTAAAATTAGCGTAAAAGGTTTTCTCTCTGAGGAAACCAGGGAGATTTCATCAAGTCATTGCCCCATTCACTGCTCCTGGCACGGCATGTAGAGATACGCATGCAGAAACAGTAGATTATAACTACTGAGCATGCATGTAACAACAGTGAAGAAGAAAAACTCAACTTTAACAAAAAGACACCTCCAGCAGAACCTGGCACAGCACGAGCGTCCATCTGCCATGACTGATTTGGGGTTTGAAGAGACAAAAAACACAAAATGAAGAAGATAAACTTTTGTAAGTATACTTTTTAAGTAAAAATTAAAAGTTATTTGCAGGAAAATACATCTTTGTTTTCTTTTTTTAACCTAATCTACCAAATCAAGATGGCACATGGTCCTCTATGTATAGTTTAAAGTACATTGATTCCAGACCCAGAAAATCTGAATGGGGTTCTAAAATTTCCAAGCCTGCCCTGTTTACTTCACTTTTCATCCGTCGTCAGGGACAGACATTTTAACCTAAATTATTTATTCACATATAGTTTAAAGGCATGTAATCTTACTGTTTGCACACCTCTGACTATAAAGCTGGTAATAATATATCCTTCAAAAAAGATGTGATAACTCTGACATTTACCTAACATAAACATTAATCTGACACATGGCAGCCAATGCTCGGTCTGATTTAACAACAGGTATAGAGTAAAAAAAAAAAATCATTTGCGTGTAAACATCTGAGTTCCTCCATGCATTATGAGGATCATTTATGTTTTTTGTGAGCATCAAATGCAGTTCTTGGCTGCTTTTGGTTGTGTGACTCTTCAATAGTGGACAGAGCAATTAAGATAAAAGCAATGTCTTTATGACATTTAGACACAGTCTAAGTCTTTTTCATTGTCTTGTAAAGCACCATGAGCTATAACTGGAGACCAGTGCACATCATCCTTGGGCTGAGAGGCTAAATGAGGGATCCCTAGACTCCAGGATTACCCTATTATTGAGAAGACGTTCCACTAAGCCTCCACCACTGACACATATTCCTGTTCTGTGGCCTATTCACTTTGAAATATGTCTTGTCAGGGAGGCTTACAGAAATCTACATAATCCTTTATCATCACAATTAAAGATACCGCTGAACAATAAAATTGCTTGCTCTCTGGTTTGTTTCATGTTGCTTTGACAAAATAAAAGGGGGTGAGGGAAACACGGCTGAGAAAGGTTGGGAGGAATTGTAGATGGCGTCTGAAGCAAAGCAAATAATAACATTGTTTATCTTAAGTTTTCAGGGGCTGGTGTGAAACAAAAGTTTAAATGTAATACCTGAGTCATTTGCTTTTCATTCATGTGAACACGTATATTGAAAAAAATGCAAAAATTAAAATGGATGGAGTACTTATAGGGTTTATCATTCTTAATATTAGCTATTGGTTAAGTAAAGTGTTAAATTCAACCTCTCTGGAATGACATAGACCTGAATTAATGGAAGCGCAGTGTTAAATTTGTCTGAACTGTTCTTATAGGTACAACTTAATCTCGTAACAGATTGCTTGTGTCTATTCAATACCATGGAGGATGCTGTATTTCACAGGAGAGCCTCTTGGATTCCTAATCAGTCTAATCCAAACAAATGAAAGAAATCAAACTAAAGTTAGGGACACAAATCTTAAGTGGTGTTGTTTCCCTTGTAGCGGACTCTAAAGGAGTAGCTCATATTTTTATGGTGGTCCACTAAAGAGCTTTGAGGCCAAAATTATTTAAAAAAAATCTCTCTGAAGTGTAATTCTGGTTTCCACAACTCTATGGTTAGTTATGCTATGTGTTGCATAGTGGTACGCTATGCTAATATTGATTTTACTTGTAAAGAGTGTTGAGCAACAACTATTCTTTCAAAAAAGTCATAAACTGTTAAAATATTGTTTGGCTATATGCTCATTGAAAAAACATCTATTCTTCCCCACTGACAGTTTCAGACATTTCTATTTAAGTTCAGGTTCAGTGTCTGTTTTGGAGTGTGTTACTGATTAAAACCGAGGGAAATGTTCCGGTTCTGTGGAGTAATCACCAACGCTCACTAGCCCCACTCTGGACCCACTATTGCCCAACCAGTAGAATCAAGAAAACACCTAAAGTGGGCCTGTCTCATACCATAGATAGGTCTAAAGAGTGCATGATATAGCACATCATGTGTTGAGCTAATGGAATCAAGACAATGTAGGGGGCGGGTGTCTAGAAAAAAATACAGATGTTTTTCTCAGGTTTTGGGAATCCACTGAGCAGTCGGCCTAGAAAAATTGATCTAACAACACATGAGCACTCGAAATATGCAGTATATGAGTAAAACTGTTATAAATATCAAAAACTAACACACTGGATATTTAAAGTGCTGTGTTTTCATTGTGGGTCCATAGCCAGTGATGAAAATTTGCTTCAGAGTTAGTACACACCAACTGTTACACTCAAACCACTAACTAATCACAAAACTGTGACTTGTGGCCTTAAATCCTTATACTCTGTTGAAGGGACAGTTTGTACAAGGACCAATATTTGTTTCACCCTGACAGACCTATAAATGTGGAAGGAAGTCCTTGCTCCTATATTCTACTGTCCTGACACCAAAACACGGGACTTAACTCCCACATTTGTCTGCTTATCTGTGACCTGGTCCGAAAATTTCAAAACCTCCCTTTGCCAGTCTCGTTTTTTTTTCACAACCAGGCTACACCACTGTCACCCATTCTCTGAGTTTTTGACCCCTCTGAAGGAGTAGCAGCAGTAAAGTTAGCGAGTGGAGCACATTCCACAGTCTTCTACGGGAGCATTTGAAGTATGGTGCAGAGATGAGGGCACAGAGAGAAGGGCAAACATAATCTTCTTCAGAATGTGCAAAAGCCTGGGTTTTACGTCTGCCGCGTCTTTCATCTCCTGGATCCTTTTTCTCCAAGTCCTCAGGAAGAGCTGGAGGTCAGCTGGAGTCATGGCACAGGTACAGAAGGGACGCGGCCTACCCTGTCCCTCCCCTATTGTCGCAGTGCTTCCCTCATGACCTCTGCACAGCTGCAAGTCTTTTTGAATGTCTGTTTGTAGGATATTGTCTGTTATGTCGGAAAATAGGGAGGAAAGCATGAGATGTGATCACAGCTCAGGGTTTTAATTTCAAGATTGAGCCAGATGGAACTAAAGCAAATTATACATCTCTCTGTCGGATTCGAATCAAGCGAGATGGAAAAGTAAATGTTTTATGCATATTTTTAGAGATGCGAAAATGAGCACGCGACTGCTCAGTTTGTCTTTAGAATCTTGCCAACCAACATTTGCAACTGCAAGTAACTGAGAAACGTTTCTATTTTTTTAACAATAAAATATTGAAATTATAAAAAGGAAAATCGAAGGCTGATGAATATCAGTCAATCATTATCAGCTTTGTCTCAAAAGGGAATCTTTTACTTTAAACACATGTAGAAAGTTTTGTATTATATGAGGCAATTATATAATATTGTATCTTAAAATAAAAGATGCTACAACTGCCCGTCTTTTCTGGTAATAGAAAGTCTACCCTGTTCGTTGATGGAGGCACTAATTAAGTACTACAATTGTCCCTTGGCTATAAATATCGGGTTATTGTCGTGCTGACAGTTAAGCCAATCTCTGTCTCAAGCCTTCTTTCCTCTCACTGTAGTAAAAACTTAACTTAAAATAAATCTAAACTAAAGCCCAAAATACATGAGGAAAACACACAGAGAAAAAAAGAATCCAGGAACAGAGAGCAGAAA
>JAVLVB010000098.1:195671-235418 GCA_032876305.1 Orestias chungarensis | reverse complement strand
ATATATATATATATATATATATATATATATATATATATATATATATATATATATATATATATATATATATATATATATATATATATATATATATATATATATATATATATATATATATATATATATATGCAACATATGACATAGAATATATACCAGGATAATACTCTATATATATATATATATATATATATATATAGGTAAACAATAATTGTGTGCATACATAGGGCAAGGATAAAAAATATTCATACCCAACAATGGATTTTATTCTAAACTTTATCTCTCCCCACAGGCCCTCTTCCATATCGTAGGTTGGATTCTTGCTTAATTAGATTAAATACAGCTAAGGTCTTATAATCCATGTACAATTACAAACAAAGCCTACTGTGGCTATATTCTGTATACATTTGTGTGTTTTCTCATTCTTTTGCATTCGTTTGTCACAGTTGAGTGTTGCAGAACATCAAACCCCTTTAAACATTAGTGAAAGACAACACACTTGAAAACAATATTCAATTTTTAAACAAAGGTGTTTACTATTAAGCTAGAAAAATAGCCAAACCTTTATGACACCGTTTAAAAAAAAACAAAGATTGTATGCCCCTACCTTCCATGTTGCAAGGTGTTGCGATATGGTAGTCTTTATACTTTTAGTTTTCATTCATCTTTAACCTTCCCTCTCCTTTTCAGTATGCTCACCTTCCCAGCCATTTCCCTATGTCCCCTGATGTATCATCTTTGTTGTCTGGTCAGCTACACCTCTCGCTTCAGTCTATAAGCGTCTCTGTCCAAATGCTCCTTTGTTAATTTGAGCCCTCTACCGAACTTATCATCATACTTTTACTTGGTCTATAAGATTCATAAGTGTAAGTATTTCTGCATTTTCATCTTATATCTTGTCATTTGTGTACGATAGATAGAAAGATGATAGCCTAACATACAGGATGTAAACTTTGATAGACAGCAACAGTAACAGAGGTTAAAAAAAAAAACTGAACGGCAGAGATCAGGTAAAAGTAACAGAATCATTTAAAAGATTTCCTACCGATTAGCTTAACCACTCAGAAAAAACAGCGAAAGCAAGCACTTCTCTAATTGCCACAGCAATTCATGGGTATTTTATTATGTAAGCAAAATGCCACTTCCTGGACATTTATCTAACCTTTTGAATGTTTCAGCAGATTATTAAACTGATGTGTGTTGTCTGTCTGTATAAAATACACTCAACAACAAGGTAGTAGGTGGCCTTGACATGTAGTAAACTGTAGAAACGCTAGGCTCCACTGTTTATTCAGTATGTTGAATGCTTTTCATTTAACATATTGACATTAACTTAAATCAAATAAAAAATACTTTTGACTGATAATAACATGCGTTTACTTAATGGAAAGTCATTTCCGATGATAATTTCTGAGATTTGTTTTTGTATTTTTGAAAGGAACATTTATAAAAGCACCATTTGTTGTTGGTGATGGTGCAAGAAATCTTGTTAACTTCTCACCAGCCAATGTTGTCGGCATGACAAAATCAACAGACATAAGTTACCTTCTTGCCTTATTTTCAGCTTTAAAAAAAAACAGAATTGGGCATCTGAACCTGCGTAAAAGTAGCCTTTCTGTCCTTGAGCATTTTCCTAGCTAATTTTGACATCAAGGAATCAAGGAATCAAGGAATTTTATTTGTCATCACATCACATGTGGTACATGAGGTGGGACGAAATTCTAATCCCCCGGTCCAGTTTACACCCTGATAGCAATTTTAAATAATATAATAAAATATAAAGAACTATACGAGAAATTGGATTTGACTACACAGAATCTACAAAATGGACACAGAATCTACAATATGGGACTTCGGACATAGAAGCAATGAAAATTCGGAGTGCAAGTGACATATTAAGAGACATTTTAAAGTGACATTTTAAAGTGTGATATTAAAGTGAACAGTGCCGGTTAAATGAGAAAGTGTTTTTCATTTGTAATTGAGTGTGTTTGAGAGTCTCACAGCTTCAGGAATGAAGCTGTTTCTCAGTCTGGTGGTTTTGCACTTTATGCTCCGCAGCCTCCTGCCTGAGGGGAGCGGGACAAAAAGTGAGTGTGCTGGGTGTGTGGGGTCCTTCATGATGCCGGAGGCCCTCTTCCTGCATCTGGAGGTGTAAATGTCTGTGGTGCGGGGGAGGCTGACTCCAACAGTCCTCTGTGCAGCCTTCACCACCCTCTTGGTTGAGCTTTCCTGTCTGCAGCAGAGCAGCTTCCATGCCATAGTTGATGCTGGAGCACAAGACGCTCTCCACCACACATCTGTAGAAGGAGGTGAGAACATGTCAATCTGTGTAGTTTTATGCAACCATTTGAGTTTTAGACTTTGTCACATGAAAACATCTTGCTTAATAAATATATTGCAGTGGTTTCCAAATTAGTCTAACACCTCCATAATAATAAATAGTACAAGGTTTGACATTGTGGTACTATGAGCTGCCATCTTCTGCTCTCACATCTAGAAAAAATTGCAGTTCCTGCTTTGTAGCAGCCAGTGTAATCCTTGAAAGTAAAGCTAATTATATTCCAAAGCGTGTCTTCCAAACACCAATTCGTAAGTGTCTGTGCAGCTGGGGGTTTGTATAGTATGGTTACAGGAGATTTTGTTGGTAATCTCCATTCTCACTACTCCCTGAATGGCTCTTGGTGGCTTTGGTTCTGAGTTGATCTGACACACCAAGGGAGAAAAAACTACTTTTATTTATCTGCCAGGCCCAGGAAGAACCAGGTGTCAAGGTGTCACTGCTGCAGTGGTGCTCAAAGTGACTCATGACTTCTTGGCATTGAAAAACAGATGAGTCACGCGTGTGATTAAATTGGACAAGAGGAGTAAAAGACCTCCCAATTTCTGAGTTTACGAAGTGTATAGCAGTTTTCACAAGGAGATAATTTCCCTTAAAGCTGTCCAAATCATTTTTAAATTATTAACAATTCAAAAAGTTTTGTTGGATGTTCAATTGATGTTGGACATAAAAATTTAGCAAACTATAGTTAACAACTGATCCAGAAAATCTTACATTTTAACAGATTCTTGAATCTCCATAGATTTTGCTAGACTTAGAGTGAGCTACTATTTAGTCTGCTGCCTTGACCTGAACTGCTTATCTCAGATTGGTACTACAGAGACAAATCAGGCTGATACCCTGCCAAAGAAATGTCCAGTTGTCATCCCCTGTCTCATTCAGAAGAATGTTCACATTTGTAATTTTTTTTTTTAAGCATGAAATAAATTAGTGTGGAAACACTATCTAAAGGACTCAAGACTAAATCAAAGCAACGGACTTGATTTCACATAGAGGATGTTAGAACCATTATTGTGTGTAATCAGTACTGGGAAAAAGGTGAGTCAAATGTTACTCTTTATTCTTTCAAAGTTGTTCTGGGATCTTCAAGGAATTTCGTATAACTGAAGATCCTGACGCAAAGGCAGATCTTGGTGGAGTGTCGATTCTATTCTTTGGATTCCCCAAAAGGATTGGAAGACAACACTTATAAACTGAACACAATGAATGGAAAAACATCTTTTTTTTTTTTTTACTTTTTCAGAGTTACAGTTTTACGTTAATGAATTCAACTTGTCTTTATTTAATTCACCTCTTCACCAGATGTGTGCGTAGCTCAATGACTGCTGCCAAATATAGAAATTATTTTCAAGTTAGCTCCAGGAGTGATGCCTGTATTTATCTAAAAGTTACACAATGACTTTATTTGGGCAAACCTGATTTAGAGTCAGAAAAAACATCAGGGCGGGTTCCCTTGGTCCGTATGTTTCTTACTATTTGTTTCCTTATTACTAAAAAAGCCCAATCATGGCTAACAGATGATTCAATCTTCTATACATAGTGTATGAGTAAGTTCAGCAAATATTTGTTGAGTTAATAGATTATAAAGATGTTCAGAACATGAAATAATTTCAAGCAATGATCATGCTGAGGTAAATTCATTTTCCTCAGTGAGGACAGAGTGTTTGGTGCTTAGTGCACCATGACCAATCTAATCACTTCTCCAAATAAATCAGTAGCAGGGATTCCATGAAGCTGGGTGATCAAACATTTTGCTACAATATCAGATGCACAGTAAGCTTTATCAACTAATTGATTTTTAAAATATGGAATGGTTAACATTTTTAAACGATGCACTAACTGAAACAATTGTGAACAAAACCTAAATCTAACAATGGCAAACATTTATCATTTCTACTCCGTTTCACATTTTGTTGTCTCACCCATTAGATGGGATGGTAAGGCCCGATTTTATCACTATAATCAACAAAATCTTGGAGTAATTTGTTGACTTTCATCTCCTGTAAATGCAGGTGATACAGCAGAGGACCTAGATACTCTTTGTTCTGTTTAACACAGAAGCTCAGAGCCAATCAAGCTGCACTGATGACTTCTGACCTTGATAAAGATTCGCTGAACCCCTGTGGTCTCAAAAGCTTTCTGTTAATGGGTCAGAGCAAGAGTTAGCTTAGCATATATTTAATGTTTAATAACCCCTGGTTGTTTGTCAACACTTCTCCCACTGTCTTTTTTTTCCACGCCTTATAATCTTCAGAGAGCCTGCAGGCACTGCATTCTCTGATAGCATCTTAAGCCTCTTGTTCCAATACCCTGGCCTGGCAGTAACAACACTGGCCAGTCACTCATTTACAAGCAAAGATAAATGCACAGTCCTTAATCTGTCTCCAGTTAAGGCTCTAGCAACACAACGCAGGCCAGACCCACGCCTTTAACTCCTCCTTAGGCTTAGCTGCTCCATCAGTCGCGTTGCTGCCACGTAAAGCCGCCTCCACTCTCACCTCTATCACCTGCCACACAGGTACCGGCTGATAAGTACACACAGCAGTGGTTTTGTGTGTGTGTAAGTGTACTTGCTCAGTAATTAGAATGAATTCAACATCCAGCACCTTTTCTATATCTGTGCATTATTAGTTTAGAAGATAGCTTACAATAGATTATGCTGTAACTTTATGATAATATTAAAAACGTAAGTACAATTATTTTCATTGTGTCAAGTTGACTTATTTAAACATACATGATTTGATGGATTCCTAGATGCTTCAGTAACCCATGAATTCTTCATGGCAGCCATGAAAGGTTTGATACAACCAAGTGCCAAATATCTATATTAGAATATCTACAATATAAGCATATCTATTGAACAAAGATTTGAAAATACTGATAATTTAATGTTTTTTTAATTTAGAAAATTATTGTTTTATATGTTTAAGTGAGGTATCTTTCTTCTTTATTCTCCATATTTATGGAAAATACTTTCAAAAATGGCCTTATAGTACAAAAAGAAAGTTTTTTTAATTTGTTGTTAACTCTAAAAATAGTGCTATAAGAAACACTGTGTCTGAGAATCACATAATATCGTCCCTTGATACTGTCCCTTGTTTTCACATTCTAATAATAATAATAAATAAATTCAAACATTAAGGAAAGTAAAGAAGACCGAAACAACCCATTGGTCAACACGTAGTTACCATGGATCAGTGTTGGGGATACATAGCTGACCAAGGATATACAGCAACTTCTGGGGCATTACTATGTACTTCTTTACAGCTAGAGGTCTTCTAACACGTAAACAAACACTACTCTTCATTTGCATTCTCAGGACAAAAGAAAATGTATTTAATTTTGGCATATGTAAATGTGAAAAATGGTTTTGTTAATAAGGACGATCTTTAACAGTTTCAGTTAGCTGTCATGATCCGTGTTTTTGGTTTGGTTCAGTTCATTATTATTTTGTTGTTGTTATCATTATTCATATTTAGTTATTGTTTTGTTTAGGTGATTTTCTAGTTCGGTTGAGTCTTTGTTTTCTCCTTCGCTGTCTGCTCTCTTTTTCTCCCTGTGTGTGTGGGATATGTGTTTTGTTGTAATTTGTTGTAGTTGTAGTTGTTTTTCTTTGTTATCATTAGTTATAGTTTTCTTTAGGTTATTTTCTATTTTGGTTTAGTCTTTGTTTTTGTTATATTCTGTGTTCTCTAGTTTCCCATGCTCTGTCCCTCTTCTTTCTGTGTTTTCTCTGTCCATTATCACTCACATCTGTTTGCAATTATCCAATCATCATCTCCACCACTCCACCTCCTGCTCCTCAGTATTTAAGCCTGGTTAATTAATTCACTCACCGCAGGATCGTCTGATTTCCCTCCTCGTCTCTCTGCGACATCGCTAGCTTGTTCCTCCACGTCTCCCAGTAAACCTTTTCGCCTCTTGCTCGCTGTATTCTCTGTCCTTGCTCTTCTCCATCGTAATTCCCCCTGGTTCCGTCCTGGTATTCTCTTTGGCTTTGTTTTTTTCTGTAGTCTCCGGTTTCCTGTGCTTCCTTCCCCCTTCTTTTCTCCCTAGTTCCCTGTTTCAGTTTATTTCCTCCCTTGTGATTATTATTGTTGTTATTTTGTCTGTTAGTTTATTTCCTCCCTTTTGATTATTATTGTTGTTATTTTTTCTGTAGTTTATTTCCTCCTTCCCGTGTTCTTTAGCTGGTTTGTTTATTCACGTTTGTAGTTCCCACGTCTCGCTTCAGTTCACTGTTTGTTTACGTTCTGTGTCTCAGCTCTGTTTGTTTACGTTCCGTCTCCGCGTTGTTCCGTTTCCGCTTTGCCTTTGTTCCGGTTTGTGTTCTGTTCATTATCCTTCCCCTCAATAAATTATTTATTCCTGCAATTCCACCTCTGCTTGAGTCATTGAACGCAACCTGACATTACCATGGTGCCATTTCTCAGAAAGGCTATTGCTCTTTCTGTCTCATTTCTGGATAAAAAAGAAATCTATTTGTTCACAATCCTTTCTGAGTAATGATTCTTATTTTTATTTTTAATCATTTACTCCCTTGACCAAGCAAATCAAACTATTAGGCAACCACAACAAAATCCCTCTCACTTCCAATTAATTGCTAAGAGGCGAAGAATTAAGTGAGTCTGTTACACAAGCGCATTAAAGTTCATGTTATCCACTCTATTTCCTTTTGGTGTTAACGAGACAAAAGAAGAACAATATGCCATTAAAGGCTGTTTCCTCGCCCTATTCATTTCTGCTGGTAGTGAAGTGTCAGTGTTTTTCTTTGGATTAAAGTCTGATAGCGCTCCCAGGAAGAATGAAGACTTGTGAATACACCAAGGCTAGAAGCAGAGGAGAAGAGACTAAGAGCGAGCTTGAGCAGGAACAGATGAGTGCAAAGCATAATGGAAGACCGCTTCTTATGCACTCACTGAGGCGGGTGAATTAGGAGGCAAATAGCGTGATTATTGTGTGATGTGCTGCTGGTGGTGGCGCTGATGGTGGGATCTCGCCAGCTCCTGGATGCAGATAGAAACCACCAGGGGTACAAGAGAGGAGCAGGCGGTTGTGATTTATGGGTAGCAGCGCGGCTGATAAGGCAGCTCCCTTCATTTAATGCCTTATCGGCTGCGTTAAAGAAAGGCCACAGTTTGCAGCATTCTTAAAAGCCCCAGATGTAACTAATCTCTGCAACCTTCCCGACGATCTGTCTCAGGGAAAAACTATAGATCACTCACTTGTCTCACTAATTCCAGACTCTCCTCCCTCCGGGGGAGAACTCGAAACTAGTGTAGGAAAGGGCTTTCAAGGGAGAACAATTTAAAAAGTTGGAACAATAAAACACCTACAAACAAACTGTGTTCACTGTTTAGTTTTATTCTGAACAATCCCGGAGTTTTTTCAGTTTTTTCAGCTAAATCATTACAAACAATGGAAAGTCCAAATATATGGAGTTACTCAGCAGAATTTTATTTTTTAAAGGCTCTTCCAATATAAATATCTTTAAAAGATGCGAATATAATGACAGCAAAACTGTATTTATAGTTTTTATAATTTATTATAGTTGATAGCAGGCGTGTATGAATCAAGAATAGTTGTGAAAATTTATTTAAAAGCTTACTTTTTATGTGCAAAATAAAAAATTAACAAATAGTGAGCATGTGTAGTTTATATGTATTCAAATTGTATCATACTGAGATAAAATCAAATTATTTGATTTAATTGGACAAAGCAAGTGGAAGAGAAAACAAACTCTGCTTGAATGGATTAAATGTTAATATAAAAAGGTAAAAGATACGAATTTGTAAACACACACACGAGTTTGTATTTACCCACATTAGGATTTTGTATTGATTTCCATTCATTTCGGTAACTGCCTTTGAGCTTTACGGCTTTGAGCTCCATAAGGAGCAATCGGTCCTCTCAACATAGTAATTGTTGGAAAAATGGACCTTACAAGGGAAAAAATGCTAAAACACACACACACACACAGTCTGTGTCTGGTGTCTCTAAACGGGTTTATCAATAAACTGGGAACTTGACACAGCCACACCTCTGATCAATACTAATCACTGGAATAATTACTCACCAGGGCTTAGGTATGCTATTGATTTTAAAGGGCAGTTGTTTGCATTATTGTCATATCTGATCTGAACAATCTTAAAGGGTTTCTCTCTGTTGAACTTCAGTCAAGTTGTATAAAATGTATGAATGTCACTACAAGGTCTAATCAATGCCACTGATGTGTGGACGAGAAGCTCTAATGCTTTCCATGCTTATGGCTGTGTTTCACGATTGAAATTATGCATGACATGAAGCTTTGGACATTTTTACATGGGTCTTAACGGAACATTTAAATTTTTCTCAAAGCACGAACTATTGATCTGCTTTGGAGATATTTAGGAGAAACAACAGGTACATTTATGATTTATAGGTTATTTCCAATATATTTTTAGTATTTCTGTTTGGTATTTTCTGTTTTTCTGTAGAGTGACAGATCATCTCTTTAAGTGATTTATTATCACAGCTTTATCTCTCTTCCAAATGTTGCCATGTACTGCAGGTCAGCTGACTGAAAGAAGGCGGCTACACTTTTTCCTTACCTTGAAAAGAATTCAGTTCAGGCCAAAAATACAATATTAATCACATTGAACTAAGGGGTTCTATAGTTTCAGTCCACTGAGACTCAATATTTTAAAATTTTGATTAAGCTTCTACTATTACTATACAAGTATTTAGGCCTTAAAGGTTATATGTGTTTGTTGTCTTTTGTGTTTAAAAGTATCTCCCATAGGCACAAGATATACATATAGGATTAATTGGAATATTTGTAAGATATGGATTAAATGATTTTCTTGTTAAGTGTCTATTGTAAATTGGGCCTTTCTAAATAAACTAAATAAAACTGAATTAGTTAATTTGGCAGCATAACACCAGCATTTTTGTGCTTCTCCTTTTAAATAAAAACAATAACATCACAGCATACATTTTTGCTTTAAGTTTTGGTTCATCATTTAAAAGTGTGGTACTTGTATGTTATTTTATTTGAGATACTTTTATCATACATTTTCCCTACATGGAATTAAAGGAGCAGCAGCCAGAAGAAGTGGATTGTAATTCTTAGCATGTGTCTTTGTTTCATTTCTTCTCAAACGATGATCTTACTCATTTTTCTGGTCCGCTCTGGTGATAAATGTAAAAGGAAGTGGAGCAATGTTCATCCTCAGGTCAATCATCGGCAATGGGTCCCTGCGTGGTAATCCCTCCTGCTCCGTCATTCACCTCTGTGGTTAGCATGAGTAGATACAATCCTCCAAAGCTATTGCTATTTTTGAATTTTAAGCATTTTTTTTATTTAAATTGAGCACATATATTCATTTTTATATGCTTTGCTGTGTTCTACAAGTGTAATTAGTCTGGGATACTCAGCAGTTGATATTTTACCCCCCTCTTCCATTCTTAAGTATTCATGAAAGCCAGTGATCTGACAAATGGAATTTTTCAGCATGGTAGCATCTTGCATCTCAGACCTCATTCCGACGGATAATCCTGTTTAAATTTCCTGGCCTGGGTTTATGCAGCCCAGGTAGGAATCCAAGTATTTAAATGCTTACACTTACACACCTTCATAAAGTGCAATCAGTATAAACAGTAGTGTACAGTGGGCGGGCCGGTAACCTAAAGTTAAATTAAAATTTTTTTTTCCAGTATTACAGTATTACGTTATGACATAAAATAGAAGTAGAATATTTAACATGATCTAAATTAAAAACAGAAAGACATAAATGTTTCAGAGAAACAGTATTACAGTTATACAAATCTAAAGTAGGTGTTCACATTGTCAGAGTAGTGAAAGAGCCACAACTAGCAACTAATATCACTACATCAAGGCTAATAAACTTTACAATACCTCAATGATGCTGACTTGACGTTAAATTGAGATTGAGGTTGAGCAACTTTCAGCATTGCTTGCTTCAGCCATTGATGCTACGTCCACATTTATCAAGTCTGAAAACTCTATAGCGCAGAATTATGAAGCACGTCTCACTTTAAGGATGTAGGATCAAGTAAGATCAAATGTGATATGAATGCTCCAACAGAAGATGCTTTGAAAACTAATAAATATTTATCCAGTTTAGTAACACATATTGTAGAGGTGGAATTCGTATTGTTTTTTGTATGTGTGGGAAAAGATTGGAATTGGATTGTTCTCACTTGTCATGTAATCGGAGTTGTCGCTGTTTTGTTGTGGAGCAAAGCAGAGGTGAAAACAGGATGTTGAAGGTGAATGTTTTATTATGGGCTGTTGTGACACAAATGTAAATCAGAAATTAATAAATAAATTAAAGCATAACAGAAGCAACTGTTCAAATGAAAGTTTTTTTTTTGTTTGTCTGTTTTTAATGAACACAATAAAATGATTTACAAACACGCGGATTATTAAGTACATGTGACTTAAGCAAAACTGGGTGGGCCCAGGAACAGGAAAAATAACTCCTCAGAACATAACTTCAAAACTCTGAACTAACTTTTTAATTCAATACATCAGGATCGAAACTGTGATTGTAATCAATGTGTAACATGTGCTGCTAAGGAAACACATTTTCGTAAATAACAAAATAAACTATAATAATGCAAGTAATAATGCAATAAAGTAATAATGGGGAATAATCGCCCATTCAATATTTCTGCCTCCCAGAAGTTTTATACCAGTCTGATATTAACTGCTTTGTTTTTTGTGTGTAGCTGATCAACAGACTCAGCAGTCATTGTAGATAAAAAACAATTTACCCTAACAGGACTGCTCAATGTAGCTTCTTTAGTATCAATGCACTTATTCACTGATATTTTTTTCATCTACTAATATTCCTAAATTGGATGAATTTAATCATTTTTAAACAAGAAAAACGACTTTCTTTCAAGCAGCTGACTGGCAGTAGTGCAGTTGGAGGATAGGTAGCGAAGTTTTGCTTTATGCTCCCTGGAGTCAGGAAAAACTACTCTTATATTTTCCATGGCATCAAAAAGTTTTGCCATAGAGCAGTATGAATAATAAATTATAAAACTGGCTCATTCACATGGAAATTTATAGCTAAGCCTGATTTGTGTTTTAAAGAGGAACAAACAGACGATATTGCTGCAGTTGTTCGCCGACCTCCTCGCCTCTTTAATCTGTAACGTCCTCCTGGCTACCAGTATCTGCCTTGGGGCGGCTGCAGCCTTGACTTTGCTGTGTTGGTCTATTCTCAGTTCACCCGGCTAATTCATCACAAGCACTCCACTAACACCAAGGTCATGCACATAATGAGGGGGTTATTGTGATAGAGGGTAGAAGCCACGATTGGATCTGAGCCAAACAGCCAAAGACGATCGCTTTCCAGCCTCTCGTTTATCACGCAACCTCTGCGACTCGCAGAAGCTACGTGATCCGTGATCCACGTTGGGGGGTAGCAGGCCGCTTGCTTATTGTTTACCCTGCTCACTTTTGTTGTCACGGTCCACCAGGGAGGCTCCCTACAAGTCAACTGGTGTTGGGAGTCACCTATTTCTTCCGGAGGCCGGGCCCGGTGCTCCGTTTGTCCCCACTCTTTTTTAACCCATCTACACAGCCTTTTGCGCCCCCCCTCCTCTGTCTCCCGTGCATTCCCCTGTCGCCCCAGCCCGCCTACACGCCTGACAGAGAGACAGATGCTATCGGCTGTGCATCTCCAGCTCTGGGCCTCTATCACTCTCCACAAACAGCCCATTGCTCGCACACAGGCTGCAAATTTTGTCTGCCTCTCTCCCTGCAGATAAGGGCCGATATCAGTGGCAGAACATATTTTATGTATGAAATGTAGCTCACAACAAGCAGTCAAGCATTAGGTTTGTTTAAATGGATGATGCTTATCGCAGTGCTTTCAGCGCGGAGTTTTGACATTGTTCTCTGTTTATTTCTCTTTGCCCACAATTCTTCTTGAGCTATCTAGCCGCCGCCAATTGCCTTTTAAAGAGCCTTCTGTCCAGGGGCTGAATTCATTGCTATTTTAATTATAGCAACTCTGCACGGGCAGGACAGAGGAATATTTCCAGCCCAACTACAGTTGTACTTCCTCCCTCCCATACCCATCCAGTCGACATTCCGGCGGATTATTTGCCTGGGATTTCTCATGTCAAAGAAGGAACACACCCCCCCTACTGTTGGCTGTTATTATCATCAGATATTGAATGATTTCCATTTAGTGCTTAGGTTATGCTTGTCAGTTTGTGCCCAGCATTTTTGTAATGATAGAAATAAGATCTCACATATGCCAGGAGTCTGGCTGACATAATAGTTTGGTTTGTGCACGCGTCTGTGTGTGTTCAAGCTGCTATAAAAATATCTTTATTTTTTTTTTTTACTTTTCCAATAAAAAAGTTACAATAATTCACATTTTCAATATTTTTTTTTTTTAAACAAACCAAAGAACATGCTGTACATGTGTATTTGTCTTTTCAGAATATTTCAACCCTTGTTCTGACACGACAAGCCATGCCCTGGTATATTGTGTTTGGTTGTCACCATCTTACCCCCTCCACACACCCCAAAAAAGCAAGGCCTGCCCCCCATGGCACAGGCAGAATGGAGGCGGAGGCGAAGGTTGGGGGAAATTGCAGGTCATTACCATAACAAGCTGGCGTGTTTCTGAAGATACACTTGTTCAAAACAGACGGGGGGCAAGGTTGGAAGGGGGGTGGCAGGGTGGGGCCTAGGCCGCGATGGCCAGTTTATTTCAATAACAACACCCAGACGCACGACCTATCTTGGGGGACTTTGAATGCAACACTGGGACTCTGATTGAGAGATAAGACCCAGATGCTCTAAAGGCAGACCGCTGAAATGGCCTCTTGACCCTCGCTTTGTTTTGTTTTTTTATTATTATTTGCACAGAGAGCCAGTAAAGTCAACCAGAGCCAACATCATACAACATCCTTGATTTTTTATTTATTTTTCTCCTCTAAAAGACATTTGTTAACCTCAGATCCCAATATGAATATAACATAAGGGGTAAAAAAGCCGGCACTGTTCAAACCCATTTACTCTTGTGTAAACCTCCGCTGTTAATTAAAGCACGATCGTTTTCACATGAATGGCTCCGTATTTACTGTGGGGCGACTGATGTTTCCCCTGGGAAGATGGTGTCAAGTGCTTTACACATAAACATATGTGTACCCACTTGGCCGGAGTCATTGCTGGTTATCAAGCTACAGTAAAATGTATGGTTTAGAAACCGCCGCAAAGTCTAAAGTTAGAAGTCAAATAAATGAAAGACCAGAGAAAGTTTTTAGAGACTGTTTGGAATATAGAGGGACAAAATGATGCCGACCGTATCTCTGTAGCTGGGCACTGCTGGCCAGCTTCTCAGAAGAAACAACAAACTCAAAAATAGCCCCACCTGTCATTTGAATTAGCGTATCGCTGCTAAACATTTGGCTAACAAGTGATATTTTTTTTACACAAAACTGTTAATACAATACTGACTGAAATACAGCTTGTTTTTTTCGAGGATCTATATTCTTTAAGTCTATGAATTGAAAGTTAAAACAACAATAAATGTTACAGACAACGTTTTATTACCTTAACAGAATGAACTACATACCTATAGATACACAGTCCAGGAAAACGGTATATTATATAAGACCTTCACTTCCGTACCTGTTTCCGCCAGCCAGCTGGCTGAAAGAAAGATACTTCACTTTTGTATTGTTTGCTGAAAATAAAACAAAAACTGAAGACTGCCTTACATGTTTGTATGTGGGTCATATTTAAAAAGTAAAGCTGATAAGATGTTAGTGCCATATAATCCTAAACTAATAGCTCGTTGTTTCCCCATTATAAAATCTATGCAAATTAAGATTATTATATATTTATTGAATATATTTATTTTTATTTTATTTTATTATTGTTCTATATTTTTAGATCTGTTGGAAATAGATGAGTTCAAACCAAGTGTAACATCAAAGGTAACTACACATAGCTTTCTAAGGCACATGTCAAACTATTTTGAGTTTAAATTAAAATAAATAGACATAATTTCCCTTTAATAACAGAAATGTAGAAAAGTAAAAAAATGAACATTTTAATTTTAAAGCAGTCTATAAAAACCTTGCAATTATTATCAGCTAGCTAGTGATAATGTGGATATTTTGGGTGCTTTCCAAAAACTAATAGTTTAGATTCAACATATCGTTCACACAGACATACAGATAGCTTAATGCTTTGCTGGCTGCTTCAGCAGCGACACGTAGCATAAAAAATCGCACGCCTAATACCCACCACCAACAACGCCACTTTTCATAAATGCAGGTAATCCTCAAGGTTAAACCGGAGCTAAAACTCAGCAGTGAAAAGCAGTCCTCGCATTATTACTTGTGCAGATACAGCACATCGCTTAGATTTAGGAGATGTCCTAAATCTCAGCTTGATTTTCAATGTTAACCTCGGCTTAGCTGCGGCTGAGGGGCCGCATGCAGGAGAGCCTGTTGAGAGTTGGTGGAGTAGTTGTAAATATGTGGTAACACTTTCAGTGGTAATCCTCCAGCACAAAGAATTGCCAGAGATTATGGACCGGTTGTCTGACAGAGAGAATCCTCTGGCACAATCAAATTCCTATGGCTGCCGAGATTTGGAGAGGGCACAATACCGTACGGCTCGGCACGCCGTTAATGTGAGGCCAAGCTCTCCTGGATGGAGAGCTAAGTAGCAAATATAGCATGAAGTGCATATTAGGTAAACAGTGCATTGCTTGAATTTTAGCATTATAGAAGGAAAATGGACTCATGGTTGGGTGTTGGGCTTTTTTTTTCTTCTTCTTCTTCTTATGTGCCTGTTGATACCGTTGATTCCACGCTGACCTGAGCAACGGAGACATGAGAACCAGAGTCTCCTGGTCCTCCTCCTCAGGGCAAAACGCAGTCGCAGTCGCCCTCGCTGACACGTTTTGGGTGGGGTTTAAGGAAGTGATGTGAAAAGAGAGAGTGAGGGAGGGGGGGGAGAAAGCTCATCGCAGCCCCGCAGCCCCGAGGATGAATAGAAGATAGAAGCCGTTTTCGTTTCAAAATCGGCCTCTGCACTTGGCTGAACCTACAATAAAAGTTGATAATTGAGTAGTGAAAGAGCGGGATCAATATGACTGTGGAGAGAGTGAGAGAAGAAGAAGAAAAAAAAAGGCTTGGGCTTATGTTTAATGCGGTTTAACTGATATTTAATATTTTCTGCTTTCTCTCTCTTCTTCTCCTTTTGTCCACATTAAAATACTTCAAAAAGAATTCTAATAAAGTGGAAATTAAAAGGAGCGTAGATTGGGGTTGAAAAGAGAGGCCTCTAATCCCGCTATCTCTTAATAATTCAAAGTCTCTTTTATTTTCTGAATAAAAAGTGGAATTAATCTGGCACTGTGAAGCTGTCCTCTCTTCTCACTGTTTAAATAAATCCCCCTTCGTACATTAGACGCGAGGAGGCCGGCTCTGGCTCCTTGCCAAGCTCTGTGTCAATTCCCTCCTGCCTCCTTCCTTTCTCTCCCAGCCCCTCTTTATTCCCTTTCTTTTGCTTTCTGCCAGGGAGGGACCTGAGAGAGACGCCGCGCCACCAGAGAGCCGCTATCTCCAGAACCTGCTCGGCACACAGGCCTATCACAGGCAGCTAAGACCACTTAGCTCAGGCGGCCAAAAAGGCACCCTTATGAAACTTTACCCAGATATTAGGCCACTGTGAAGCCAACTGATATGTTACAAAGACACTGTGTAGAGCGTTGACCATTTCTAGTATTTATGCAAAGCTTCACCAGCTGGAGGAATATTAACTAAGAAGTCAGAATGTTTCTATTTTGGCCTTTCACTGAAATGGAGCGGTGGGGTGACTTTATTCTGCTGCTGACTTATTGTTGATCCATTTATGAATATAATACTGGGTAAATTCTAGCAAAGAATATATCACTATTAAAGGAGCACAATATACTGAATAATCGCAAGAGGCTGATGCAAAATTTGGCTGATTTGTATCTCAAAAGCTCTGCATTTACTCTCTGCACGCAAATATTTTTGCACCGTTGGATGAACTGTTATTGACAAGGTGATATGGATTTTAGCGGCGTGGTCAAGAAGTTACAGCTCTGACAACTGCTATGAAGACGGGTGTGTAAAATCTGGCTTAATGCTAAACAATGTTTAACAATATTGCAGCACATCTACACTGTTTTAATGTTTTGCAGCTGTAACGACTAGGTTCTTTGTTTTCCTCTAGATTTACTCTACGCCTGAATAAATTAATAATCATAACCAGGGAGCGTTTCGCAGCACGAAAGAACAGATCTTTGAAACTGACACCATGAAATAAAAGGAGCTTAGGCTCCACGAGTAAATGCAGAGAACCGAGGGTCGGGGAATACAGGGAGCGGCCCGAGCGCCAGCACAAGGGGGAGGGCAGCTCCTTGATTAGCTCTGCCCTCTCTCTCTATCAGTTATCCAGCAACCCCACCACCCCAAGTCCGCAAAATCCCCCTCCAGCACTGCTACAGGCTAAAGGAAGCTGATACAGTCTGCACCGCACCGCCCTCTTCATCCCGACAAGTCGGCTGATGATGAATGCCAAGCCTGTCGCCACTATGATATAAAGGCCTTTTCTGGCTGTGGAGTTATCTAAGATCCTCAACCCCTACCCTGGATCGGCCTTCCCTCCTCTGAGATTGAAGACTTGGCTCTCCTCTGCTCCAACTGACCACACTTGCATTTTCTGCGAAATTCTATATTCAAGTTTCAGACTAGTTTTGTTTAGTTTTTTTCCTCTTATGCCACTCATCTAATCAGAAACTCTATTTGATTTTCTAAAACAGTAGCGCTCATAGGGCTTAAAGATGATTTGAAAAATATATTATTTTTTCAAAACCTAAGGTGTACGCATACCTTCAATCATCAAAACACACGTCTGAGTTTTTTTGATGGTGAAAATGACGCCCTTGCTTTTGGTCCCAGTCTTTCTTAAATTGATCACAGTTATCTTTTCAGCGTGATATTGCTCTGCACTGAAATCTTGACTTTATATGTTATCTCAGCTAGAAATATAAAAAAAAAATGTATCAAAGGAAGAAGGAAATAGGAGGAGGCCCAGAGGGGGGAACAGCGAGAAAAAGGTGTGTATTAAGTTCCCTGAAGGCAACAAAAAGTCATTTTCACCTACGCATGCTCTATTTTTATTTATATATCTCCTCCGCTCTGTTTCTTCATACATACTGTTTGTGGGGCTATCATTATACCAGACAGAGAGGTGGGGGTAAAAACCATTTGCATTAGTATCACAGTCTGACTCCAGGCTCTAAAGCAATGATACTTTATTCCATACCATTCAGAGTGCCATTATCACTTCACCCCCTCTGTCCCCTCTTCCAGCAGGAAGCTTACACACACACACACACACACACACACACACGCACACGCAATTACACGACGCGTTGCTCGTACTATTCCCATCCGCCACGATCGCAGATAGCATCTTGCGCAACACCGGCGCAGAGGTACAGGACGGGCGAGGGAAGTGGTGGGGAGGGACATTTCCGGAGGGGGGTCCTGGCATGTAATTGTCCTGGTGAGCACTCAATAGCACCTTAAACCAAGCAGGCAATCTACAAAGCTGTGCTGTGAAGGAGGGAAAGGCCCCGTGGCTATGGGGACCCTAATAGGAACTTCTTTCTCACAGAGATAAATGGAGAAAGTTCCTTTTATTTATCGGTAGCTGCTGTTTGGGACTGGGGCTATCAAAGCGCAGCAGTGCTATTTATCCCTTCCAAAAATGATTCGTCCAACAGAGGGCTGAGGGCGAGAGACAGAAAGAGAAGGCTGATGGGGGGGGGATACTGGAAATTGGCAGAAACAGAAGGTCAAACTGTTTATCGTTTTATTCCCATGTCTCTCCCCTTCCTTCCTTCTTCCACAACTCTCACTTCACCTGTTGTGGTAAGAGACTCCGGAGGCAGAAGGAAAACTCTGGATGGCCACCACAGTCTATGGCAAACAGCAGGTGATAAAGACCAAGAAAACAAATAACTATTCTACTTTCATCAATAACAGGTCAGGATCCATTTTTAACGAAGTGATAAATGGTCTTTAATCCTTTACACCAATGATCATTTTAATTTAAAACGCAGACTTCTTACAGCCCCTTATACTCAATAATGAAACAAATTAAGGCATCACTAAGGCTGTTGGGGAACATTCGGGTCCACCTACACCAACAGACCAGCCCAGGAAAGCTTTCAGAAAGGAATTTACCCCAACATAAAAAAAACAAAGTACGATCATTAAATCCTAAAGTTATAAAGTTGTAAGGATCATGAAAGCAACGGGAGGATTAGGGGTAGCAGTATCATGCTGAGAAAGGACAGGAAAGCTTGTCGAATGGATGGATAGGGATGAATAAAGGAGTAGTTCCAACCCCTCTATAAACATAAGAACCTGTGTTTCTTAAACACATGGGCAGAAAAAATTTTTTTTTTTTTTAAGCGTATTTATTTTGGGGCGATTTAGAAACTCAGATTACCTTTAAAAGTGTATTTCGACCCAAAGTACCCAGAACAAACAACAAAAAAATCACAGAAGGAACATTTTTCAGGGGGTTAAACCCATTAACCTTATGCCTCAAGGAAACCAGACTAACCACTGCCCTGCCATGCTTCCTACTGGTTCTGCATGCGGCACACAGTAAGCTCGTCCATCGAGACCATCCATTCCACCCTGGATAAATGAACATCGTTCAATAAATGCCTCTCAGCGCTGATGTCCCTACAAACATGATCCTGCACAAGCTTTAGGGGAAAAACGGATAGTTCTTTCATTATATAATTAAAGTTTCTGTTTTTAATATCGCAAAAAAAATACTTTAATCTTCAAATTATGCATCTCTGCTAGAGCAATCCTGAGTGCTATCCATTTTCTAAAATGGCAATGTGCCATTATTTGGTAAAACAAAAAAAGTCAATTAACAATAAAAAAACAGCGAATTAGGTTTTTGTCTTTTAAGTAATCATATTACCATTAGCTGGAGCTTTCTTTAAATTTAACAGTTAGAAATGAAACAACCAAAAGTATCAACCAAATTATAACTCTTGTAATTTCTGAGCTTTTGCTGTTGTAACAAATATCAATTATGCTTTTGAAAAATATGGTATTCTTAAAATATTTGTTCTTTT
Source organism: Orestias chungarensis (assembly GCA_032876305.1). Classification (NCBI taxonomy): domain Eukaryota; kingdom Metazoa; phylum Chordata; class Actinopteri; order Cyprinodontiformes; family Cyprinodontidae; genus Orestias; species Orestias chungarensis. Next base: position 215,894 of record JAVLVB010000098.1, on the reverse strand, counting down.
TGTGCTTCATAAATATCTGGTGTAGTCCTTAAATTACAATAAAAGTAAAATTGTTTTTTACATGAAAATCCATCTTCATCCATCGTCAGCATCGGCTGATGGTTCCAGGGGGGTTGGTGCTTACCTCTATCGGTGAAGAAAAAATGTTTACTTTGGAGCGGTTACCTGTCCATTGTAGCACAAATGTGCACTCTCCTATGTAAGGTTAATTTAGAGTTATCAATTAACCTACCTTTTTGAATAGTGAGGAGAAGAGCCAGAATTTGAACCTATGACCTTCTTTTCTCAAGGCAACTAACAGCTGAACCACTGTGTGGCCTGCACACAAAAAAGTGAAAAACAGACACTGTCAAACATAAATCTCATGTTTTCAATAGAATCTACAAAGCAATTTGACATGTGAAGGAAGTAGTCGTCCTTAAATTATTGATCATTCAGCCTTTTTCCAATTAATGTAATGACCTCTCAGTTTCATCTACACCAGGTTCCCTGACAATAGGGGCCTTGGGTGGACGACTCTCTTTGAAGCCAAATGTGGTTTAGGAGTTGAAGGAGGACCGAGCAAACCACACACTTGTGATGAATGACTTCACTGATCCATTACTGTCTATTTCAGTCTGGTAATCCAAATGGGAATGCCCACATCAAAGCCTGGCTCCTTCCTTAGAGGAATTCCCCTCATACTTGGACATGCAAATGAGCAGTGGCTCCTCCAGGCCCCCACACCTGATTGAGGCGTGCAACGCCATTGCCAGCGATGTTCCATGGGAATTACATACCAAGGGATGGCATCCAATTGGACCAAACTTCCCTAAGTAATTTGCTTTGGCATTATTCACTGGCATAGCCAGGAATGGCAGCGCTTCCTTTATTTCACGGCCATGCCGCAAGATTTCTGGCTGGACCTCGCTTGGAAGCCATATTATGGTTGAGAATGGAGAGAAAGAGGGATTTGGTTTTTACAAAAGAACAGAACATGGATCTGTGTTATGTGTCTATGCTCATTCAGGTTTTGGGGGATGTTTTTACTTGTTGCCTAAGCTTATTAGGTGATGTTCCTGATTCTTTTCTTCCTGATCCTGTTTGAGTCAAACAACTGTTTCTACTCTGAGTCTTTGCTGCCAGACAAGTTTTCACATCCCTCAAAAATGAGTGTGTCCACATGTTAATCTAAAGAAACAACTTCAACACTAATTCTGGTGTGTAATGCAGTGTCTGAAAAGAAAAGGAGTGTGCGTGTGTAGTTTAATATTGCTGTTATATTAAACCTCGTAAACGTATAAAAACAAATCTGTAAACAAACGTAAAAATAAAAAAAAATCCCTGTTTTCCCTGCTGATCACAAATGTAAGAAAGAGGAAATGGAAACGGATAAAGGAAACAGCACAAGAAGGTTTTTGTGAATTTTCTGAGAATTTATTAATTTAAAAACTACCCATAGTTCCTGCATTTTTTTATTATAGGAACAAAAAAATATTTTTATCCTTTTAACAAGAGGGGCACTGAATAGTTTTGAAGTGGGAGAAATAACACAAGGTTTTTCTAACTATCTTTAACACATAAAAAAATATAAAAAGAATGAAACTAAATAAAAGCCACTGCAACTTTTGCAAGTCACTGTGACCACAAGTGTGTATGACTTTATTCAAACTGACTGAGGACCTGATGCTGTGAGATGGTTGAACAGATGAGACGGCAGAAGTCTCTCACTAAATGGACAATATCACTATTTTATAATAATATATTACTATAAGCTTTCATGTAAAGCGTTTGTTGACTTTTATCTCAAACATACATTGTGGCTTTTTTTTCCCCGTTGGTACTAATATAGCAACAGCCATGTTTCAAATGGAAACTAAACTGTGACAGTTCACAGTTTAGCTGGGTTATGCGCCCCCCCACCCCATCTCCACCTCCACCACCATAATTAATTTGTCGTAATTGCCCTGCTGCTCTGGTTGCTTTCCCAACATTATTCCTGCGCTCTCGGCAGAGTTAACATTAAAAAAAAAATCTCTGGGATCAGTCAGTGGGGGGCAACGGAGGAGCAGCGAGCCTTTTGTGTGCCGAACAAAGTCGACAAAACAACCACAGCATGGGCCTTTGTGCTGCCATCACAGGAATAATGTTTATTAGTTTTACAGGAGAAAGGAGAGCACCGTCCAATTAATAGAAAATCGGCGGAACATTTAATAAGTTAGGCTTTCTTTGTTGGTATTACCATAACGTTGCTTAGAAAAAGGTGTGATTTGTGCTTCACAGCCATAAAGAAATAGTTTTCATTAAATTGTTGATGATATAGCTTTTAATTTTTCTTATTATTCATGAAAAGCCGACTTTTTGGATGTGTCTGGACGTTAAATATGCATGTCCGGCATTAAAAATAGCAAACTTTGATACGTAAAGCCAAGATAGTAAAATATATTTAAAATCTTTCCTGACGATAATGTATTTTATCCTTTCAATAAATATTTTCTTAATTTTTCCTCTAATTTATTTTAGATTTACTAAGTTTAATTTAAATGCTTTTTAAACGTATTTGTAGCACTTCAACCACGTTTTATAAAGAGTACCCAGAAATTGGGCACAAAAATTAAGAACTTTTTATATCTTTATATCTGGGGTTTAACTTATGAATTATTTGTTTTTATATTTGCCTACTGGAGCTCTGGCTGTATGATCCTCAACTCCCATGATTGTCTTGTATTTAATGTTATAGCACCCTAAAACCCTGTCTGACCAGCTTCCATGTCCCTGCTAATGTAAAGCACCCCCATACCATGATGCTGCCACCATTAAAGGAATCTTTTTAAGCTTGTGCCACAGAATGAATTCTCCTTCTTTAAATAGTAGTCCTATTCATAGATTGTCCGCTTCTGGAGTGGGCCTCTATCTATAGTTATCCCGGTCATCACATAGTGAAACATTAAAATACAGCATTTATTAAGGTAAAATACAAGTTCATTACTGAATGTATAGTATTTTCTGTCAAATCCTTTATATGTTTTTGACACACACTGAACTGTTGTATTTAATACAGAAAATATATATAATTTCTCCACATTTAAGAAATCTATCATATAAGAGAAAATATTTGTACTGAAGATGTTTTTCCACCCCATTTTCCATTGGCTGAATTCCCTTCCTCTGTCGTCCACTAGGCCTGCCCGTCCCGGAAAGCCCTGTTCAGTAGATTTGTGTCTTTCTTGTGTTCCTTTCATGGAGCAGAGAATGAAGCTGAAAGGCAGGGCAGACTTCCTCGTTGCCCCAAGACCAGTCCAAATTGTAATCCTATTCCTCTGTTTATCAAAAAGAGGGGGGGAGCAGAGAGAGGGAGGCATTGAGCTGACAGCTTGATTGTGATGCTCCTGTCTGATAACTCAGCTAACCTTATCCATCTATTTCACCTCAACCTTGCAGCCATGCAACCCCCCCATCCACCATCACACCCCCACACACTTGCTTCATCCTCTATCCTGAGACACACACATGCACAAAGGCTTACCTTACACACAAACACACACACACACTGTCTCCCCTTGCCTCTCTATCATTTCCCGTAATACACACACACAAATAATCACTGCACACCTCTGACCCCTTTATCGAGTGTCGGTGTTAATCCTCATCTCTCTGCTCAATGCAGAGCACAATCACAGGGACCCGCAGGACCTGCAGTTAGCACTGCGGTTAAGTAGCCCACGGTGAAGAAGTCTGTGATAAAGGTGGCACAAAGGGTCAGAAGCTGCTAAGAGCGCGCAGGCCCGAGCCCATGACTGGCCGTGGCCTGAAGACAGGACAAAGAGGAAGGGTGCGGAGGACTCGCAGGGCGTTGGAGGGACTAAAGAGGAAGTGGAGGACAAAGGGGAAAGCATCTATAACTGGGGTGAAGCTAATACTGGGATAAGATAGGAGCATGCACTGTTACGCTCTGCATATGTTCATGAAAAGCGGATTTCTGTCTTTACAGTTTCTTACTAAAGGTCTGAGTTCTCTGATGTATGCCAACCGAAGGAAGAAAAAAAGCTCCCAGCATTTTCTGAGCTTCAGCTCAGACGTACAAAGTGCACAGCCTTATTAATGAGACCAATAATGCTTGAAATACAGAGATAAATACATCAAACACAATTATTTAGAGCATTAAAACAATCCAAACACAATTTGTAAATTCCCAAAAAATACAAAATAAATTTATTAGTTAAAATATATAAAATCTAATTAATTGACTAGGTGTCAAAGTCAGCAGAAAAAAAGGCTAGAAAAGCAAGAACATATATTTTTTATTTGACAAATTAAACATGTAATATGCAAAATGGTCCAAATGACGGCCATGGTCGTTCTAGTGTTAAAGGGATCGGGGGACTTTTTCTTCAGGCAGCCGATTAGGTGGCCAGCAATTTTCCAGGGGTGGCCATGGCCTGCCGAGGCCCTCCTGTAACGTTACGTTACCCGTGAGAAAAGTTATTCATATAAGTCCACGAACATAGAAACTTGTCTGCAGACTCCACTTTAGAACATTTGTTGTTCATGTTCCAGTGCAAGTTTAGTGAGATGGGAAGATGAGGCTCCTACCATACAATAGAGTGTGTTCTGTTTGAGGCTGTTGGCTTTGCTGTTGCTGGTCAGTTGTTCAGACTTCCTGACAAGATTTGAGGAAATCCAAGTTTCTCTGAGTTCATCTGGCCATTTCCAAGATAATTTTCCATTCAAACTGCTGTAAACATTTCTCTGTTGGCTGATTCTCAGGTCTGGTAGTAGGTACCAATCAGCCTGCTCCACTCATCTGATTAAGAGTGGAGTTTGTACAGTTGCTCTAATACCACAATTTGTTAATGGTCATTTGACTTTATGTGAAACATTAACAGACATCAAAAAGTGACAAACTAAAGAACATATAAAGGATCAAGAAAAAAGAGACGTATAGATTTTATCCTGGGCTGTCTATGATTCATGACATCAACCAGAGAAGGAGAGAGAGCGGGACTTTCAGCAGACTCCAGAAAGCCAGAACGAGTACTATAAATTTAATCTGCTTTATCCTTTTGAGTTTCGAGCTGTAGTACACACGAGACTGGAAATGTTGGCAACCTGTCAAATAGATTTAACTTACAGATCTGCATTGTCTAAGGAATACATAAAGGTTGAAGTGAGCAGTTAGGAAAGCCAGCAAAACTAATATCCTGATCAGTGTGTAAATGTTAACACTGTAATCATTTTGTCCAACTTTTAAAAAGATACAATGTTATGTTTATAGAAACTAACTTGTTTATATGTTGTGAACTTAAGTAGTTAATGGGTGTTTAAAGCAAGAAGACTAGAAAAAAATGAAAGCAACACGTTCAAACCTCTTTGGATCCTAACTTTCTAACCATACCACATTGATTTTTTCCAATTAGCTCCCAAAGAAATACAGTGAAGAAATGAAGTTTACCTGTAGAGTAGGAGGTAGAATGTCCAGTGCAAGAATAGAATGATTTATTTGTCTACAAAAACACACTTGGATCATTTCAACTCATAGGGAGTCCCAAATTTACGGAGACTATGCATCGCATCTGTGTCTTGAGATTATTAAACTGAATTATGGCTCCAGTGGATCAATTTTGATGCTAATTGGCAAATTAGCAAAGTACTCTTCCGATAAGTTAAGGGGCTACTTCATCATGTCAATAGGGCAGCAAACTCAACCGGCTAGGATGCATGAATTAACTTCCACCCCCATCCCTCCTCTATTTCAGGGTCCCTCATGGTTGGAATGCCTGTACATTAAAAGCTGAAATCCGTTTTTAGTGATGTGAAGTATTCACATTACTCACCCTGGCAGTCATCGTATGTCAGCCCAACAGAAATGTTTCGTAATTGGTGTTCCCTTAATTACTCTGTACTGAAAGATGACATTTTTCCCATTAAACTGCACTTTGACCAGATTTTACATTGATGATCTGTGGAGTGTTGATAAGTAACATATTCAAATTAGAGTCATTTGCAGGTTCGTGTTACCATCTGGCCACTGTGGAATAGAGAATCAATCAAGGACATTACAGGTAGCTTTAATGATACTGTTGTATGTTCATAAAACCTTCATCTTTTCTGCTGCAACTAGCTCTGAGGCTTGCCACCCAGACACATAAAGCACAATTACATATATAGGACCGATCAGAAGAAAACATGAACTCATCATTGGAACTTTTACTCTGGGGTTTTTATAGCAATTTATTTAAGTACATGCAACAAGCAAGGTTTGAATTTAATGTGGATCTTTTCTTTAGTCACAACAGGCAGTCAGGGACAGTCCAAAGGTTTAATGTTTTCCAGCTGTATTTATTCCAAAACTAGTTCTGGAGGATGTTTTGGATCATTTTACCTTTATAACATTCAATTGTGGTCAAGTTTCAATCATTTAGTTGGTGGTTTAAATTTAGGAGACTGTCCTTGATACGTCTCTGATTAGTTTGTGCAATTCACCACTACAACCTAAAGCAAAACAGACCCCCAGCAAGATGTTACTACATTCATGTTTGACAGCATGAACTGGATTTTCAGTAATGAAAGGATAACTTTGACTCCCCTTAGAAATTCTGGTCTATGTGCTAAATAGCTCCCGCCTTGTGTTTCTAGTTGTGTAGATGCAAATCTCAGTCAAATTTAAACTAGAATCCCTGTCAGAATGCATGTTGTAATTTTTCCAAGTATGACTGTAAATTAATACTGAATACAAACTAACATTTGGCGAATAGTGCTTCATTTTTATTTAAGGTCAAATAACCATAAAAGTTATTCCCATATCGTAACAACAGCCAACAAAAGAATGATTAAACAGCATCATTAAACTAAACCTCAAAATATATATAATATTAATGCCAATGTAACTAAACATCTGACCAACCGGAAAAGAAACAAGGCAAACTCTTACAAACACGTTTACATTGTCCTACACACACTCTCTCATTCTAGACAGCGTCACTGTCAGAGATAAATGATGCCTAACACTGTGGCCTGGGAGAACATGCTGACAGAGCAGCAGCGAGATGAAGACACTTCTCACAAAACCTCCCTGAGCCAAAAGAGTAGTGTCCCCGGAAAACCTGGACACTAGCTTCTGCTGCTGGAGGGCCACATGTCAGTCAAAGTGTCCTCCAAACAGCCACTTTGAAAGCTGACAAACTTTATCACCCACACATAAACTTGTAGATTGACAACTTAATGCCAGGACATCTTCACTGTGTGTTTAAAAAATCAAAAATGTGGCATGTTTTTCAAAAACAAATCAGCAATTTTGCATTTATTTCATCTCAATAGACTCATCACAGCATGTCTCGTGAATATTTTTTCATTTCTAATTATAAGGGCCGGACGGTAGCTTTTGATTCATTTGTTGACAGAGACAAATGTGAGTTGGTAATGACATGGAGGACTTTTACCGTGATGTCTGTCCTTTGTGCCCAGAAACAATGGCCGCTGTGGCTCAGGGGCTTTTTTTGTGTTGTGAAACCCCAGACGTAGACAGGATGAGACGGCGATGCACAATGTTCAGAGATTTCCTATCCCCTTAAGGACGGTCGGATCAGTCAGTCAAAGGGCCCCTCTGTGGGCCCTTGGGTCATGGGGCCACGCCACTCAAACATGACATAACTGAGTCTCAGAGTCTCTGATTTATGATTATTAAAAAGGGAAAAGAAAGAAAGAAAGAAAGAAAGAAAGAAAGAAAGAAAGAAAGAAAGAAAGAAAGAAAGAAAGAAAGAAAGAAAGAAAGAAAGAAAGAAAGAAAGAAAGAAAGAAAGAAAGAAATCTGTAGAAAACTGCTCCAAGTGCTTTCTTGCAAAAAATATCTGCACACAGAGGGAGGGTAAAAGAGTGAGAGTGAGAGAAAAAAGAAAACAGGGCTTTTACAACTTTGAAGAGAAAGAGGCTGCGGAGAGAACGGACAAAATATTTACTCAGGGAATTAGTTCAGGATCATTGTATGCGTGCAGGGCTTTAGTTCCCTGGCTCCATTTCAAGGCCCAAGTGGCTCAACTGGAGCTCCCTCCGGGGCAGGCCTAATTATCACAGGGCTAGGGCCATTAAAATGCTTAACTAACCTCGTTTCTCCAAAACGCACAGATTAACGCGAGCCTCCAGCAAAGTGTCGGGAATAACCCCGCTGCCTAATACCCTCTTTGATATTTTTTTTTTCTCCTCTAGTGTGGAGAGACGAGGAAGAGGACTGGTGCGGAAATCCAATAGTTGTGGATGGATAAGAATACAGGAATTCAAGTTCTCATCACAACGCCCCTATACTCTATAAACTGTGGATAAGTTACAATCAGCGTATAAGGAACCAAAGGTAATGTGTAAAAGCAACCAGCTGCTTTTTTAAACGCCATCCGTAAATATTTCTCTTTTAGTTGTGAATTTGATGGACATATCTCATTTTCCTTCCACTTGATAATCAGCCAACACCTACGTAAAACATACATTGAAGTGTCTGCTTGTAATTTAACAAGGACTGTGGAAAAACATCAAGGGTTAAAAGATGTTTGCAAGGCGCAGGATCATGCTTTTTCTATAGTGATTAAAGACCGAGGCTAGTTAACACGTTAGTACGTGATTTCAAAAAGTGAAATCACTGGTGATCAAGTCATGCTCAGTAATGTTTGCATAGACTCAAATGTTTCATGGCTTCATCCTTTGCAGATGTTTATAAGTAAACTATTTCTAATGCCTGGCTTTACTAAGAACTGCAGTATCTTTAGTACACTTTACTAGATTATCATTAAATCATTTACCTTTAGAAAAGCTATTCCATAATGCTATTTGATTTAGCGATTTCGACGTTCTTTAACATTTCTTTTCAAAGTTTGTTCAGTTAATTCAGGTTCCCACCATATTACGTAAGGTCCAAATGCAGCAGTTAAAAAAAAGAAGTTTAAAAATATATATTTAAACTTTTTTTAAATTATTTCATAGGTTTTTAGACTCATTTATTCAAAATGTTGACCTTTTCTCAGTAAGTCATTCTTTGAAATTTGCCAGTGGCTTGGGACCATAATCCTATGCTGATTTTGTTTCAGTATTCAAGATCTGAATTTGTCCAGATCCCATGGTGGGAAAAAATCCTTTACTAATGTCTTTTCAGCAGGAAAAGTGTTTTTATACACCTGTATGCTTCAGAAAAGCTAATTGATTAAACAGTTAATGTAGTACATTTGATTAGCTGAACATTTCTGTGACCCTGCATCTTAAATCCAAATGAAAAAGCAAGCGTCTACTATGTTTTTCATCCACCTGCATTGCAATAAGACCAGTGAATTATACTTAAAAAAAAAAAAAAAAAAAAAACATCAGTAAGAACAGTCTCTTTAAGTTTCAAGATGGATGTCTTAACAAACCATGAATGCACTGAAAAGAAGCCAAGGTCATTTGTATGCAGTGCACTGTGTCATGAATATAATTAAAGTTGGCAAAAAGACCCCACGCCTATACAGATGCCGATCATGTTTTAGTCCTGCTCGAAATGAATTTGTTGTGCTACCCACTTTGTCTTTCAGGCATTGAGAAGACATGAATGAAGAGTCTGATAGCAGGATCACGGTCTTTGTTCACGATAACAGCCGAATTCACTGGTTCATTTAAACAAGTGTCTCAAAATCCGTGGAACGCACCATGATTAATTTTCACTGAGTGTTTTTCTACTTTTTTTCCATTAAGGGGGCGGTTTGTTGATCTTAAGGAAATCAAATTAACCTAGTTTCCAATCAACATGACAGCAATGATGAGATATAGGATCACTTACTGATTTGAAGCCAAGATGCTATTAAGTTTTATCATAAGTGTTAACCCAGGGTCATGTTTTCTGCACTGTTGGTCGAACTAAAAGCAACGTGTTTAAAAGAGGTCAGTAAAGTTCATAACCCATATATTTTTTAAACCTCTAGTCTAGACGATCTCAACAACAGGATTCCTGAACGATGTTGATCATTTACTTAAGGTGGATCTTAGATTTTATTGGAGGAAACTGAATTAGATTTTTTTTTCCACCAAGTAAACTGTATACATTATGAATTATGTACTTATGTATTTAAGAAATGTTTTTATCACATCTTGAATGTCAAAAATCTTTGATAATATTTTCAGTAATCAATAGAAAAAAAGAATTCTACAATACAGTGAACACCCGCTTCTTTTATACCCCGACAAGCTTTTGGCATGCTTTCACTTGGTTGTAAGCTCAAAATCCTTGAGGCAGTACGGCCTCTAAGCCATCACCCTAATCTTGAGCTTATATATATTTTTAAACAGATTCAACGGTGCCACACAAAAATACAAATGTTTAAGATTTTTCAAATTACCAAGTAGGCTTCAGAATTTGGATTTCTTTGGCTAGCGGCCTTCACTTTCGAGAGTGAATCTTTTTTTTCCTAACTTTTTATATAATACAACTGATTTACCTTTTTCTTTATTTTTAATGAACACCGAGTTTCTTCAGCTTTTTCAAGACACCCGATTTCCTCTACCTCCAACTTTGCAAAGAAGTCCTTTGTACTTTTGGCATTTTCACCTTTTCTAAACAATGGGAAGTGCCTTTGACCCTTGAACTGAATTTGTAATTATAAAAATGTGGTTTATTGAGTAATTCACATTTTTTAAAGGAATAAAAATACATGTCCACCTTTTTTCTTACTCTCTAAAGTTAAATCAGACCAAGCTTTCTTGTTTTATGTCAGTTAGAATGATTTGTATTTTGTAAATGCTACAATACTGACAGAAAGTCGAAGATTTATCTATTACTGTCTTCAAAATCAAACGTTTTGACATATTTCCCCTCTGTTTGGTAATATTGCCTTTGAACCACATGACTTGTTCTGCTTTCATCTGTGTATTTGGAGGAGGCAAGGTAGGAATATAAAACCACTATATAAACTGCCCAGTATGGGAGGGGAAGGATCATGCTGTGGGGCCCTTCTGCTGCCAGGGCTGTGTTGCACTTCACACAATGGAAAATTCAGTAAATATGTTTAACCTCACACCAAATCATAAGCAAGACAGGGAAAATTAGTTTTTGAAATTATGAAGCAGGTTCATAATAACCTTCTGGAAAGTCTGATTTTAATTGTATTAAAAATGTATGGACTGTGCTACAAGACGACTTATTCCAACCAACCAATGTTTTTAATAATTTTTTCAGACAGGAAATGGGTACAGCCAAAGTATTAATACAACTGTTATGTCATGCACTGATCAAAGGAACCAAGGTAGTTTGAATTACCTCTGGAAAGAAGATTGATCAAATATCTGACCAGAATCATTCCTGTCTGAAGGCAACAAGAAGATTGTAGTCAAGCTGCAACATTTAACCATATATAACAGTATGTTTAGAAATACACTATTAAAGCCCATGGGAGTAACTTTGAAACTGTCTATTCAAACTTGTACACTTCTTAATCCATTGGAAAATAATGACTTAAATAAATCCATAAAAGCCCAGTGAATATGAGATCCACCTTTATGGTGAAGATGAAAATACTTTTCTGGAACTGTTAATATTAATGTGTTGATAGAACAAGCTTAAGAGAAAACAACCTCAGTAGAGCTCAGGATGTAGTTTCATAATCATTTTACTCATATTTGAAAGCTAATGATTTGCGTTGAAAAGTTCTCAAATTAGGTATTCATTAGAAAAGTGAAAGCAAACACCTATAATTCATAGATCTGACACTTCTCTGTGTTCAGCTGGTCTCCTTTAAACAGGTAATGCATTTTAAACTGGTCCTCCAGAGTCACATGTGAGCCCTCTCTGCTCTAAGGAACTTCAACATTAGACAGATACACAGTAAAGCTAATCTTTGAATCTTAGTATTGCAATAGTGGATAGTGGATAGTGGATTCTGACTTTTAATGGACCCATCTTATGTCATTTATCACTTTTTTTTCAGAATGAAAAAACATTAAGACGTAATTTAACTTATTTGCAACCGAGAGTTCAGTTAGCTTGAGTACAGGATGAAGGTCAGTTGTCCCCAGTAGAGATTATCAGCACAGTCTGGAGGATGCTACTTGAGAAATGGTAAATATGCTGACACTTGAAAGAAAGGAGGGGATTTGGGAAGGTTTTATTTTTTTGAAAAGCAAAACACAACAAATGTGAGGAAATATCAAAAAGCCGTCAAAGGTCATCCAGCGGTACGTGATGTTACAGCAATCATTCCCCATTAACCTGGACAAAAGTTATTGTGAACTGTATAAAAACCTCATTTTCTTTCAGGACAACATGATGAAGAGAGTGTAGCAACACCTCAACAGAGTGTTTCCACTGCTTCTCTTTCTTTTTTTTCCACTACGTTTCTAAATTCTCACTTATGCAACCGACTACTGATAGGTCTCTCAGGGTATCATCACATGCTTTCATTTGTGATGAAGACAACAGCTGGACACATGATTGCTGATGATATTATGAAGAAAATGTAGACTAGGGAAACAAAACAGGCATTTCTTTAGTTTTTGTCAAGCTAAAGCATATAGCAATATGTCAAAGAGATGAATGTTTTGGCCTCTTGCTATTAATAACATAAATTGCAATAGGTTTTGTATTTAAAAGGTTCTAAGCTGAGTACTCCAGTCTCCACTAATTTTTGGTTAAATGTGGTTTTCTGTTTAGGATTATTAAATACAAAAATGAAAAAGTGCCACATGATTTCGCAGTCCGCCTCGATAAACTTTAATACCACTAAATATGCAAGTCAAGTCAACTGCTTTCAGAAGTTGTCATATGAAAAAATAAAATCTAACAGTGGACCAAGGAATAAACCTGACAGACAGGACGGTGAAGAGAGCTTTAAACCCAAGTTACATTCTGAAACAATATTAAAAAAGCTTTAATTAACATCTAACGGAGCTGTTTTTAATATATCATTTGAGAATCAGAGTATGGCACAACTATGATGTTACAACATGGCCGGCCATCTAAAAACTGACAAGCTGTGCAAGGAGAGCATCCATTAGAGAAGCAACCAGAAGGCTGATGGTGACTCTGGAGGAGCTCCTAACAAATACAGTACATGCAGTAGTTAAGAGTCTCTGGCACAACTGTTGAAATTATGAATCTTGTGACTTTGGACATTTATTTTACCCACACTTTACACGGTTAAGTCAGCAGCCTTCTTTTCTGTCCTCTTTTGTCCCTCTGTGGTGAAACTACTGTATGCTAACGGTTCTGCAAGGATTGAAGGAAAATGCAGCTGGGTTCAGTTGAATTAAACCGGTGAGAGCATTGCTAATTGTTGCAGTCATTCCACATATAATCCTTTTAGTGTTATTTTGCTGCGGAATAGAGGAGAAAAATGTCTTAATAAATAAATAAAAAGCAAATAAATAGGGATTGATTTGAATGCAGTGTCTAGGGAGATGTAGTGCGAGGAGGCGATAATAGCTAAGCTAGCTTATAACATCTTTGTTTCACTGAGCACTTCGCTGCGCTCTCAGGGTGCCACAAGAGGATTTTTTGCAAAGCTGTTCTTCTCAAGGTCCACACTTTGCAAACACTCAAGGATGCTTCTGTGCTATCAGTTAATCAGGATCCACTCGCTCTCCGTTGGTAAAGAAGCTGGAGGAGGCTACTCACAATCAATAGCTCTCCCAGTGGATGCGTGTTAGTGTATCTGACACTTGGGGAAGGCTAAACTAAAAACAACAATGAAGCCAAATAGTACTCCTTTTGGAGGAGATTAGTTCCCCATGTTAAGGCCAAGAATGGAGAGCTGCATCTGGATATTATTCTGCTCCACAAGCAAACAGCACTCACTGCTAGGGGCGGAGAATTTATTGTGATTTCTTACATCCACAGTGAATTTATTGTTGTTTCCCTGAATTCCTCCCAGCATCCACTTTGACACAAATAAACGACTTTGGGACCTTGAAGGTTTAATTTGAAATAGCACATGTCTTGCAGTCGAGGTGAGTGAAACAATTGCTTTTCACCTGGTAAGGAGACTCGTGTGACATGGCGGAGGAGAAGTGTGGCACAATATTTATCTCCCTGCCCTTGGAGGCGCGGCGTGCACTTCCAATTCATCCGCGTCCTCCGTCAGTGCAGAATGAAAGCATGGAGACAAGAAAAGAGAGACCTTTTCATTACAGCTACATGGATCATTTATCTTGCGGTGTTTGGTCCGTCACATGTGATCGATTGCAGGAGTTTTGCTGAAACAGTGACACAACTATGTTTAGATCACAGGCAGGAGGGCGTAACAGATCAACTCATCATCCAAACAGAGAGGACAGTTTCATAACTTTAGACAGAGAAAGACGATAATGGAGGGAAAATATTTAATGTTGCAAAATTACTCATCTGTAGATATGCAGAGTTTCAAACCAACACATGCTGTTGGTGTCTCGTAAAAGTACTCCTATCTCTTAATTTTCCACATTTGGTGTCATGTAAGTTCTTTTTCTGTCTTTAGGTGAATTTATTAGTGTTGCTGCAGAGACCCAAAGTTAAAGTGGCAGACTATTAGCTGTGCTGTACGTGGCAAGAAGAGAATCTTCTCAGCCCACATGCAACATCCTGTAGTAGAAAACTAGCAGTGCACATAAACCTAAAAACACCCTTTTATTTGTGAAATATAATTGTGGCAGCATCATGCAGTGGGAAGGTTTTTCTTAGGCAGGGACAGTAAAGCTGGTCAGAGTTGACAGGAAGATGGAACAAACTAAACACAGGATAATCCTGCAGACCCACCTGTAAAAATCCTGAGGGGTTAAGATTCACCTTCCAGCAGGACAACGATTCATCGGTAGTGGGCACTGCAAACTAAGACTAAGACATTAGAGCACTACTCACAAAAAGTAGGAATGCTAACACTAAATTGCTACACTGACCTACTCAGCAGAAGTAATCCTAAGACACTAAAGTGCAAATAGTCAGTCATATTTATACATACCATTTGTCAAAGTTACAATATGTTACAACATAGTATAACCCTCACAACAAAATTAAATTATGTATCGCACACCTCCTTTTATTGTTGCTTCACAAAGTGGTTCTTTGCAACTGAAAATTACCGGAAAAAATCCAAGTAATTTAGAGCTTTAGAGTTAATCAAAACGTTTTTATTAAGGGAAGTTAAGTGCACTAAGCTGTTTCAAAATTAGCAAATATGCTAAGCAAAAAATGTAGCCGATTTGTTTGCAAATTATCTGAAGTGTGCCTCTCTATGCAAAGTACTGTGGACAGAGTTACAGTGAATTTACATAAAAGCATCTTACTGTGGGAGGATCACATTTCACAAAGTCCAACCCAAACATGATGTGTAAGATAATATTTTTTTCTTTTTCAAATATGATCGCAATCCAATCTGACTGACTAGATCTGGCACTCACATATTTAACTAACTTTATTTTAGGAACTGTTTTTAAAAACCAAGTATCAATTTACTCCCACTTTACATTTTTAAACCCTAACAAAGCAAATAGATGTTTGTAGTTGTAAAATGACAAACTATGCGTCAAAGGTGTAGATTTTTACATGATCCTGTGACACTCCTGTCCCTCCTTATCTACCCAACGTTCCTAAATTCCACATTAGAGAAACAAAATGCTCAGCTGTCCATCTTGCCCTGTTTAGTATTCTTCCCATGAAACAGTTTAAACCTCATCCTCCATCAATCTATCTGGCAAAAGATATGAGATAACTTTTTTCTTCTCAACAGATGATATTAAGTGCCTCCTATTATCTCTGTAGGTCTGTATCATATTAGAATCTGCAATCGCAGGTCAGAAAGTAAACGTCGCTCTTGTCTCGGCCAGTGCAGCAGAATTACTTTCCTGCACACAATGCCTGAATGGGTTGAGGCTTTGTCATTTAAACTGCAGAAAGAGGCCGGAAATTGATTTTTATTGTAGATCTTCATATCTAATAAAGCTCTGAGGATCTCCTTTCTTCATTGTCTGAATGGCCGCTGAATGCTTTCAATCTGCCTGTGTTTCATGCATAAAAGTGGAGGCCATGATGATAGGGGCAGAAGAAGGGGGGGGGGGGGGCAACGCAAGTCAAAAGCAAAACCCTTGTTTTCTCTCTTTTCCTCCTCTCCTTGGAAACTAGACTTGGGGAGGGTGGGCGAGGTGAAGGAGCTGGGGGTAATTGAAAAGTGAAATGTTTTTCTCTACCCCTTTTGGAAAGAATGTGTCTTTTTCAAACAGAAAAAACAGCAAGGACTTGCTTCTGCTAAAGAAAGCCCCTCATGTAGCATCCACAGAACTGTGCCAACAAAGATATCAGTCCCTTTGCATTGGAGGGGAGCCTACTTTGTCATTGCTGGTTTACATGCAGAAATAATAAATCTTCTACCATTGTGTAAAAAAATGTGATTATTTTTATGAGTGCCTCTCAAATGCAGGGGGAAAAAACAGAGAATTTTAATAACCTAAAACTGTGTTTTATCAGACATATACGTGTTTCAGAGAGATTTTTGAATCTATTTATCAAATACATTTTTTTTTAATTACAGGCTTTTGATGGTTTATGATGGGGGTTTTTAAGATGCAGTGATTATACTGAAAGATTAGTTAAATTTAAAGCTAAAATGTATAAATTATTTGTAGATTTTTTGTCAAGACCTGGTCAAAACCTGTTCATGGCATTTTGCACCTTGCTTTTACCAAAATCTCCATGCTTTCCATAGCCATCAATGAGCTCATTAATTTTGGGGTGGTATCTTGGTATTGAGCAAGCTTTTTATCATATTCCACCATGTTTAGGGCCATTGGAAGTTAGGGCCATGGCATTACCACATTTATCCATTCCAAAATCAAATAAATTTGAAATATTAATTCTGAAGTTTGTTGTTGTTCAATCAAACTAGCCGTGGAGTTGATCTAAAGCTCCATATCCTAAACTCCTTTCGCAGGTTTATCATTGTGTGCCATATAGCAATTTCAAAAGAATGTTTACAAAGTTTTTGGTTTCATCTAATATACAAAATATGTATATTGATAATGTATTATTGCAGTAGAGTTGAGTCTACCTATCACCTGATGCATATATTTGTTTTGTGAAAGCAGTGGAGACACTGTTTATTGTTAATAAATGAACATTTATAATGGTTCTCAACACAGTACCCGTTATAGTATCAGAATTTATTACTTTCCTGAAAATTAGCAAATCCTAGTTGCACAATTATGAGCAAGTCCTAAAATTATTAGATTATTTATGAGCTTTTTAAAAAGAGCTAAATGCTTAAAGTTAGTTTAAAATTCAAAATATAAGCTTCTTTTATGTTTTTTAATTTTTTAATTTATGCTTCTGACTCTATGGAAGACAGTAGTGTTCCCCAATCATTAACTTTACTGCACATCACTGCTTCCCTTTTTCAAAATAAAAGTCTCTAGCATAGATAGGAGAGCCCTAAACAGTATCTGACATATTTTACACTTATTTCATTAAAAAGTAAGAAAACAAAATCAACGGTTTGAAAATGGTTTGATAGAGCATGATATTGTTGGATTTTCTCATTTTAATTGAGCCAGGAAAAGCTTATATGTTTAATAACTCACTTTGATGAGAATTATTGCTTAGTTTTTAACAGCCCCTTAAAATATACACGTAAAGTAGAATCCATGCTGAACTGACTTCAAAAAATCAGCTTGTTGAAGAATAACTGACCCTAGTGTGATAAAACAGATTCAATTTGGCTAGCTTTGAGATGAACACTTCAGAATATCATTTGTATCCGCCAAGTCAGAAGACAAGAGAAATTACTGACAGCCGTTTAGCTCTAATATTTACATGGCCCATCAAGTTCAATACTGTCCTTGTGAGGAATATGTCAGAAAATTATCTGAACTCAATGTAATTTCAATAAAATATGAAAAGAACATGTGTCTCCTGTTCCTTTCAGTGCTGCTCCAAACGAATCAGTCACTGCTCGCTTGTTTTAACTGAATGTTATGCAAATGCTCACCTAGCTCAGAGGGCTGATCACTCCTGCCTCATTTTTCTCATTTTTAGGTGGAGGCAAATTTGTAAACAAAATTTGTTTTCATGTATTTGAATATGATTAATTATCACGGAGTAATCCAGCAGCACTTGTAAAGACTTTTCACAAGAGATTAGGAATTTCAAAGTGACAACCATAATAGATGGGAGCATTCTGTCAGTCGTAGATTAAAGGTCACAGCGATGAACTGAGGCACTCACACGACATCTTTTTAAGTTGAGGCAGATGCAATCAGAGCTCCGTGGCAAACAGACAGGCGCCTCAAACAGGCAGAATGATTATGGAAATGTGTTTCGGCTCACGACGAAACATATGGCAGCGCCTAATGCCATGTAACACTAGGGGCTGGGTTTAATCAAACTTCGGCAATTAAAAACACAAATGATATGCAAACATCTGAAAGTCTAAGGAGAAAATGCAGAGGATTGTTATTAATGATAGGGAAGGAATCTATCTCCGCTAATTCTCAGACTGTTTCCTCCACTGCTCTCTTTTCTGCTGATAAGACTGATCATCATCATCACAAGCACTGCCTAAATAAACACTCTGTTTGGAGAAAAAAAAAACAAACAGCCAGAAAACCCACTAGGAGTTGACAAGATGAGCCTGCTAACCCCCAAAACACACACACAAATGTTATGTTTCTCTGTCCTTGCGGGGACTTTCCAGTGACTTCCATTCCTTTGCCCTAGATTTCTATAACCTAACCTTAAACCTGCTCCTAACTCAATTCACTGCATAACTGTACACCTGACCTCTGACCCAGACACAGTACTTGCAGTCGGTCCCCACAAGAACAGTGCTTGTTAAGTACCCCCACAATATAGTAAATACATACATACAAAGAAACACACAAACAGCCATCTTTCAAAGTTTGGTTATCTGATGAGCTACTTTCATTACACATTATGGAGTTGAATGAATATTAGTTAAAGTTTTCACCTTTTTTGAAATACTAGTTCCGACAGAAAAGTTGGGATACCATGTTAAATATCCTGGTGAAAGAGGATGAAAGGAGGATTGGGTAACATCTACCAAAATGTAACCTTGCTTTGCTAGATAAACAAATAAAAAAAATAAAACAATTTGTACCTCAGGAAGAGGGTAAAAGTTACTCCTAGTCCTTGGTTGAAATGGCTTCATTGAGACGCTTCTTCAGCAGGGGATAGATAGGCGGATTTGGGGAACATCTGCAGTTATACAGGCGTTGTGCCAGTCAATCGTGGTGGAGAAGAAGCTTGGCCGAAAGGTGAAGCTGTTTGATCTAGGTTAGTACTTCTGTCAATGATCGTTAGTGTTGTGTAGTGACAAAAGAATGAGATTGTTAATAGAACTCAAAATGGATTTCCTCCGCCCAGTGTCTAGGGCACTCCTTTGGACCTGGGAATGTCTTGAGATTTCTCCAGTAGAGCTTTCCCTGGTGACTGGCGAGAGGAAAGTCTGGGGCTTCTTTGCTTCAGCTGCTGACGCCACGACCTAGTCCTTGGCAAAAACAACAGAAGAATCATTCTTCTTGGCTTCTTGTACCCAGTTCCAAGTCTCTGAGATCAGTTTGAGGACACTTCACCCTACAGCTTCTCAATTAGATCAAATGTTCCATTTCTCAGCATTACTTTTTTCCTCTAGGATTGCTGGATTCAGTTTCATGCCAAATATCTCTTCTGTTCTGATATCAGAATTAAAAGAACACTCGTTTGTCCAAAAATACCATGAACAATTTAGGTAAAATTCTTGTTTATCAGGTAGTATTTCTAACACCGCTTTCACTAAATAGATAATTTTTCGGCCTTTTTCTTTTATTTTAACAGCACCTTCTTTTCAAATTCATTCAGTCCGATTCAGACTATTTGTATAGCGCACGATTCAGGAACATAACATCTCAAGAATAATTATTTTGTAATCCAAGCATGCACACATTCCAGTTGGTCCTTGTTATCAAACTGTGGATCATTAGCTAACAAAACTGCTGAAGAACTCACAAACTAGATGTGAGTTACATCTTGAAACAGCAGTCCTTGAGTCCGTTGGTGATCAACTAAGTTCAAACTCTCAAATATTCGATTAAAGAGAACTCGACCTAGAGAGAACATGTTTTAAAACATAGTGTAAGATTTATGTATAAGAAACTATTTAACTTGACCTTTACATTTACTGGACAACTACTGTTTTGTTATAGCACAGTGCATAGGTTTAGAAGCTGTACAACATTTCTATAAAAATTGAAACATAAGTTGATATTGCTGTTCCCTGAGGC
>JAVLVB010000098.1:168542-195571 GCA_032876305.1 Orestias chungarensis | reverse complement strand
CACACACACACACACACACACACACACACACACACACACACACACACACACACACACACACACACACACACACACACACACACACACAGAATCAACCTCAATCTCCCTTCCCTGAATAAACAGTGTTATTCCATCAGTCTGCACACAAACCAGATCCATTTAAACTCTTGCCATACTTCCACCAAAGCTCTGTTCAGTGCTGCATTCACTTTATGCTTACACTGGTTGAGTGAAATGCATACACTCGTCTTCACTTAGGTCTGTGTTTTTTTTTTCTGCAAACGTGTGAACCAGACAAAAAAGGAGTTGCAGTTTTCTGCACAGGAAACAATTTGATTTAACTGAAATGCATTGATGGTGAAAGATAGGTGTTAATTTTCACCAGTATATTTAATAAGTGAGGGTTAATTATCAGATAAAATGTACTTTTTAAATATAATAAAGTATACCACACAAAAGCCCCATGAATTTCACATGTAAAAAAACGTGTAGCACATGTCATGCAATGTGAGTTGCATGAATATCCCCATGTATACATGTAGTTTTGCAAACGGTAACACATAGTTATCACTCGATCACACGTGGGGAAAATACATTTTCGACATGTAAATGGAACATGAATAAAATGCCCGATCACATGTGGATAATGTGACACACTTATGAGATATTGGAACCACATGTAAATTTGTTTGGAATATTTGAAATTCATGTGAAACATGGGAGTCCCGTGTTTTTTGTTGGGGGGTTTTATGTTCCAAATCCACAAGTTCAAGAAGTTTTCACATGGGATTTTTTATACATTCACAATGTGTGGGATTTGTGGGTTATTAAACTGAATTTTCATTAATTCATCCGTTGTATGAAAAGTATTTTTTTGTTTATCTGATGCAATAATCTATAGTCTTAAATGTTGTATTTTATTAAATTTAAGTAGAACACTTAAAAAAAATACCAGAAATATTAACATTACTGTAAAGAACAGGCAGGACAGTGTCTACACATAACACATACAACTTTTTTACAATTATGTCATTTTTTTACGATTGATGGGTGATTCAGATTAAGTAAACACATCAAAAAAATGTATCTTATCTTGTTGAAAACACTCTGAAATCAAGTAGAATTTATGTGTGATGTTGATTATTGACATTTTTTATATATTCAAAACAAGACAATACCAAAACATAATTTTTTCTATGTGTTCAACATTGAATGACACAATTGTTTTCTGATTTTGTTTAAAAAATGAAGTCTTTTACTCCATGTTCTTCTGCAGAATCACAACAGTTTTCCTTCTTGTCCTATGATTTTCTGACGTCTATTCAGAGTTCAGTATTTGTAGTTTTACCTATTTTTATATTTTAATGTTGAATATGACTCCAAATTATAAAGTATAAATTAAAAAAAATATTTTGTATGATATAAATGAAATACATTTTGACTAAAATGCATCTTAGAAAGTGGAAACAGGGGCAATGCAACTTGACATATGCTATTGGCTAACATTTGCAAAGCAGCCAATCCATGAGCGGCATTTAATTTCCTCGGCGCTGACTGGTTCTTTCCAATTTAATGCGTATTAAGGTATAGGTGGTGTTCGAAGTATAAAAAACCAGCTGTTATAAATGTTTGACAAAACATCTGGATTTATACAGAGAACATGAATTATTTTCTTTGTGCCTATTTTCTTTTGTGTCTGAATGGTGGAAATATCTGTCTTTCTGTCTGTCTGTCTGTCTGTCTGTCTATAACCCTAACCCATACATACATGCATGCATGCATGCATGCATGTATGCATGTATGCATGTATGTATGTATGTATGTATGTATGTATGTATGTATGTATGTATGTATGTATGTATGTATGTATGTATGTTTTGACTTCAAGCTTCACTGTTCAAACTGTGGTAAATGTGTGACTTGTCCATTACAGACAGGACATGGGTACCCCCATCAGCATCCTTGCTTCAGCCACCATGTAGAAGTAAGGATGTAGGGTGTGGAGGAAGGAGGGGGCTCTGAGATGATTCTTTATGCAGCTCTGTGTATTGCTTTCATGTTGTCCAGCCGGTAACTAAGTTGGATTGCTGGGGGCAATGGCTAATTCACACCCTTAGATCACAAGCATGAAATGAGAGAGCAGGAAGCGCTAAAGCCCTGAGGTCAATGATAGCTCCATGGCACCACACAGCCAACACCCCCCACCCCTCCATACAAATCTGGTCAAATGGTTTCATTTAGATGATCCCCAGAATCTCCTAGCAGAAATAGTGGGGGTGAGCAGGGAACACCTGAGATAGGTGGCCTGATTTTAAACATAGGAAAAGGAATAAACGTATTCACTCTCTCCAGTTTTTTTTTTCTCTTCCCACTTTTTAAAATTTTGCCCTCCTGTAAACACTTTGCTGTGAGTCAAGCATCTGTGCCTTTTGTGTGTTTTCCCAAATATGAAGCTGTATGAATGGACACAGCAGGGAGACCACACGCAATCTAATCTGTCATGATGGAGGCCTTTTTATTTTATTTTTTTACAGAGATCAGCAAAAAAAGGAAAGAAATATTTAAAAAGAGGAATACAAATGTGAGGGACTTAAAAAATCTCGTATTCCCCGACTGAACAAGCATGTTGATGACCCCCCCCCACACCCCACACCCGACACCCTACCCTGCTTCCTTCTCTTTTTATAACTCTTCCCCCAATCTCGAAAAAGCCCCCCTCTTTTAGAGTCATTTCAAATACCCCAGCATGGCTTTGTGAAATCTGTTTGTTTGAGGGCAGCACTAGATGTGACCAGCGTTTTATTGTGACATAAAACCGCATTTCTTCCTTGGCAGATTAAAAATAAAATCGGTTAATAAGAAAAGCTGTCAGCAGCAGAAAATGGCTGACATAATCCGTTTATCCTCCAAGCAATAAAGATACTGGTCCTTGGGAGTCTATCTTTCCTCTTATGTTATTTCGCCCAAAACATTATCTTCTGTGCATTCAGATGGATTAAGAAGTCATAAGGGAGATAGAAAGAAAATGACGGATACAAAAAATTATATATAATATCCCCTTTCATTCCGCATCAAACACATTCACAGGAGGGAACGCCATTAGATTCTTCAGCTAAAGAATAAATAGGCAAATATAAGAAACAAAAAACGGGCAAGAAAAGACAAGGAAAAATGATCTGCTCTTCTAAAACACGATGAAAAAACATTTAGAAAAATGTTTTAAAGGTCATCAAAGCCAAGGAGCAGATCAGATTGACTCAAGCTCACAATAACATGCCACTCTCTTTACTTCACCCTCTACTTGATCAAGATCATGTGAAGATGGACAGAAATGTAACCAGCAGAAAGTATATTACATAAATACAAGTGAACAGCGGAAACACTAAAACTGCTGTCACAGTTTTTTTCTTTCTTGCCATGTATGCCTTCGTTTTGAAAAATATGGCTTAAGTGGGTTTAAATGTTACAAAACTGAAAGGTGGTTCCATGTAGCATCAGGTACTACCATGTACTTGATGCATGTTTCACTTCTAATATGCTCTAGCGTTGTATAGTGCAAGTATACTAGGATCAACGTTGTGGAGTTCACAGAGTTCGATGGTGTCATGATCAAGAACAGATTGTGTCCTGCTCCATCCATCCTTAGCCATGAAACTCAATTTAGCCTTTAAAATGAGTTGCTTTAAATCGTGGCATTCTCGTTACCTCTCTCCCATGATGCTTTGTCTGGTGAAGAAACCAGGCAACAGCGGTTGTCTGCAGATTTTCTCAGATCTGCTGCTGAAGCTTGTAACTCCCTTAGTGTAGCCCTAGGTGCCTCTTACAATAGTCTCCTTCCTGCACCCTTAGTCAGTTTTTGAGGATGGCTTCATCTAGGGTGATTCACACATGTGCCATATTCCTTGTGGGGGTTTTTATGACGGATTTACCTAAACTCCAGGGAATATTTGGTGCCTTGGAGATATTTTGTGTCCATCCTCTGACTCAAAAATATGTCCTTGATTTTCCTAAAACATTGCCTTTTCTTCATGCTGCAATTCTAGCTAGGAAGGAATAATGGGCGCTGTAGACACAGGTGTCTTCATACAACAATGTAAATTAAATTAATTTGATAACAAACTGCAACTTTTTATTTAAGACACTGGCTGTCATTCATACATCTTACCTGGTGAATGCATTACACATATACATAATAAAACCAGGAGAAAAACTTTACCCAGTGCAAAAGTCAACATGCTGACTTTTTGAACAGTATATAAATGGATGTGATTGCTGATATTCCTGGTTCTCTAGTCCAGTTACTTTTTTAAAAAAATCTGTAAACCTTGTAAGAAGAGATTGACATCTTGACTTCTTTGAAGTACAACAATATCTAAAATTAGAGTCTTAGATATCATGTTACTTTATCAAAAAATGTATATTTATAAAGGCAGAATATAATACGACTATTGTTGAAGTTTTGCGTGAGAGATTATAAAAGTGCAAGGAAACCTCATTTTAATGGTTTTGACACATCGCTACCGTAGGTTCTGATAAATATATAGGGCCACATCAGTTCATAAGAGACATGATATACAAGCAGGAATCCACGACTGTCTCTTTATCCCACCTGAGAGAAAGCAGGAATCCACTGAGGCTCATTCATAGTTGAAATGCTCCTCCGGGATTCATATGACTGACAGATAAAGGCACAGCAGAGCCGACGTGTGGTCAGAGATGTATGGCCGGTCGTGAAATGCTGATTTGGATCTGTGTGAACCGGAGAGGCCTCGGTGGGGCGTGGAGGCGGGCGGCCTTTTATGAATGATGAAGGGGGTGGAGATGGCTGTGAGTGGCAGCCAGTGTGTGCCGCAGTGTTGGGGTTCTGAACTCAGCCTCTTTTCTGTTTAATCATGTCTGCTCGGCTGTTAATGAAATTTGATTATACCTCTAAAGGCAGCAACGGCGGGTTGGAGGCCGGGTTGGACGGGTGAAATATTAATATCTTTCGAGATTATGCATGAAACCTGTGTGTGTAATTTTCCCATCTCCTGTTGTCTGCCAGCAAATTGTTAGTAGTTCATCATTAGCAAGGAACTTTTGCATTTCCATTTGTCTTTTCTGTGAAAGCTGTGATGTGATTAATGTGGGCCTTGATTCATTAGTCCATCATCAGTGTGGTTTTAACTGATCACTGCAGATACATCATGCTCTCCACATTCCTCCGCAGTGTCGATAAACAGTCAGCGGGCTCAGAAGGACTATATCTGATGATCTATTTCACTTGGCTCTCATGTGGGGGCGGAAGCCACATAAGTCACAATGCTAAGAGCCCCAACCCACCACACTCAATGAACAGCTTTTGTGTGTATCTGCCTGAGAACACACAGCTATTAAATTGCCGTCACATTTATTTGTAAAGGGGAAAAAAAGGGAAAAAAGTAGACATCATCCAGCTATCTCTCTCTCCCCAAAAATGTGTTTGCAAAGAAAAGGAGTGGGCTTAATGAAGTAGTGAAGATACAAAGAAGTAAAGCCCTTCTGCAGGGCTTCATAAAAATAATTGGGACACTATGAGAATTGCAGAGATCAGCTTAGGGCTACTGGAGCTCCTCGGAAGGGAAGAAAACACTACACCAAGACAGAGTTTGCACAAGTAATAAATACTTAGGATTGACTGTGTTTGCTTAGGCTTTGGAGCAACGATGTCAGAGCAGTTGTTAGACCTCGCGAACAGGCCACTGAACAAGGCAATCGCATCAATACACTGAGCCAGATTTAACAACTCCCAAAAAACTCTTAAAATGTGTAACAACATCTTGCAATAAAAACCAGCATAACATTTTGTCAACAGATGAGAGTTTCTGCCAGAATGTGATTTTCTGTGTCTAGCATATTATTATGAGCCACGGCTGAGAAGGTGAGTGCCTTAAGCCTGGACACGGTTTCTGACACATTTATTTTGACTTGGCAAACATTTCCAATTGGTCAAACTTCTACCAATTTTTCAAAATTATAATTTCATGTATATTGGATATGGTAATTGATATATATACCCTGTAGCTTTTGAGTGTTCATTATTATTCTGGGAGTTATATGGTCCAAACTTGGGATACATTTGGTGGGTGCTTGAAGGATTAGGAGCTGTCTGATATATTTTTAACTAATAATTACAGATCTTTTATGGTGTTACAACCTTTCCCACACTGATAGGAAACGGATGTTCTCTAAGGTCAAATTTATTATTCCAATTCAATTTATGTTTACAGATTGTTTTTCCTTCTTTTTTTTATCACTATCATAATGTTGCAGTTACATATGTGTTATGTCTACAGTTAAGTTGTAAAAATAATGCCACCCTAAAATGTTGACTTTAGGTTTGACAGAATGTGTGTTAGTGATATTTATTTTGTGTTGTTATACATCTTCATTTGAGAGCTGTTAAAAGCTAATGCTAGCTGTGGGTCTTCAAACGAATCTGAAGAGGCCTCTGCATCAAGACTGTTGCTGCATGATTGTTTTATGAGTTTTTGACAGAAGGAAAGAAGGAAAACTGTGATGATTAAAGTTCAATTTCCGAGCAGCAGAGAGGATATTTGACAGTACGATTTCCTAGAAAACACGACCAGTTACTGGTAACCACTGCCAACCCAACTCAATTGCTTTTTCCATTCTTGGTAGAATTTGGATCACGCTCAGATTAGTAAAAACAAAAAGGATAACAAATGACTTATACCAAATTTCAGAGTTGAAAAATAAAATAAAAAATTTTAAAAAGCAGATTATTTCAGTGTGCTTTGAAGTGCATGTACATGAGAAAAGTTAAACCTTCAAAGGATGCCGACTGTTCTAAGAAGAAAAAAATTTCATTTCTTACTGAATTTTTATGGAATGGATTAAATTGTTGTCCGCAGATTTGGTTCTAACGGAAGAATCAACTGGCAAACAAAACAGTAATAATGAGTGCCATTTACCTCTAGCCTCGCATTTACAACCAGGACAAATGGGAGAAATTCAGAAGAACTCATTTAATTGGCTGTAACAGAGAGACCTTGGGTAATTTGCTTGAAAAGTGATGAATGTGGAGCCTTGAATGAGGGGCTAGTTAATTTCCTATTGTAAAATGGGTGTTAGAATGTGGTTTATCAGGCGACCGTCTACAAATCTAAACACATGCAGTGACTTGCAGACTTGCTCATGCCTCTTGACTTTTTTATGTTTTGCCGAAATATTACTTGGGTTCTTTGTGACGGAAAAATGCACAGTAGCAAATAATTGTGTAAAAGGGAAACAAAACTAGTGTTGGTTTGTATTGCATGTAAGAGTAGGCTGTTCCATTTGCGAGAAGTGAGATTTTTATTTGCATAAACCATGTTTAGCTTTTGATTTGTTCATGTGAGACATGTTGTATTTGTGGGCATCATGATTTGTTTGCGTTACACGTTAACGCAAAGTTAACAAGACCAACAATATGTTTGCTGAAACTGTTTTACAAGCAAAATTCTGAAAAATCTGATACATACCAAACATTCAGATTCTGTGTTGGTCTATATTTAAAGGGTATAAAGACTTCTGTGCTGTTTGAAGTGTGGGTTGTGGTTTATGAACAATCACTTTGGCCCCTGATTGGCCTTAGTTGTAAATGTATGTTGGTTTGTTTGATTGTGCCTGGTCGGGTGTCTCCTCTGTCCTAAAAGATGACCGTTTCCTTCACAAGTTTTTCACCACTCCATTGCCCAGGCAGATCTGGTCACCCAGCTATGCAGGCTGACATGGAAGAGAAGATCCTCAACGACAACAAGTCTGTCAAGTTCTTCAAGAACCTCATGGTCAAATACATGGATTGGTAAATGTGCAACTCGTTTTTTTAAATTATTATTTACAATCGAATGTGAAGAATTATGGAGAGCATAAGTGTTAATGTTGGAGTATCAGTACGCCTCAGGAATAACTTACAATTATTCTAGGTTCATGTTGACATGGCTTTTGTTTAGGCTCTGACCCACAACAGAAAAGAAACTCATGAGACCAATCATCAATTAAAGTGATTTTATTTACAAAGTGTGGACAATGAACGTCATCTGGAATGTCATCGGGACTGGACTAAGACAACTGATACGTCAGCGAGAGGTCACTGGGAGCTCTGGAGGAAGACGGACAGGTGAGTGGGGAAATTATGATACTGAGTGGGTAGCTTACGTGAGGGGAGATGTTAAACCCTCAGCGAGAGATCCCTGGATCTGGAGTTGTTGCTGTGGTTGCAGGGCGGGGTGTTTGTTGGTGGTGGAGGCTGCAGAGATGGTTGCTGGAACGGACAGGTAACGCAGGCAGTCATGGTGGAGGAGAAGAGATGGCTATAATCTCGGTTCTTGAAATTTGTTAGTCTTTCTTTTTTGGATGTAGATTGTAGACTGGAATCAGTAAGAGTGAGAGGATCCAACGAGGATGAGTACTTGGGTTGTACAGTTTCTCCTGTAGGGATACAGGAGAAACTGAAAGGCTGATTACACAACACATAACCACTCCTCAGAGGCTAGGAAACACCAAATGGTAACAACTAGGCACTGAATGACGGCAGCACCTTGGCCACAGGTGCTGCCAGCTCAGCAGCTCCAGAATGCAGGCAGCCTCCTGAATGCCCCTGGTGGAAATAAAGAGGAGAAACAACAACAAAACCAGCAGAACACCTCCATTTCCTGTCAGAGCTAGGAATATGAGGGACACAACAGGAAAAAAAACAGCAGTGAGAAAAAAAAGATATGTATTCATATTGAATAACTAAGCATATTATAAATTTTTTTCTCTTAGAAGTAGGTTAAATGCAATTTATCATTTTCCGATTTAGATATGGATGATTTTCCAGAGAGATTTCAAAGATAATGCAAACCACAGTTAGTGTTATTAACAAATTGAGAAAATATGAATTTTAGGTTTTGCTGGCCTATCAAAGTTTCCTCAAGAACAAATCAACATCTACACATTTAGGCCACTTTTGAAGCCAAAACATTATTAAGAATCTAGGAATTAACTTGCATTAGTTAGGGTCAGAGTTTATGATGCCCCAAAAGGAAAAAGACTGGACAAAATTGCCTCCTTTGACGACTTCCAAGGTGAAATGCACTGCTGAACAAAAATAACGTACAGGCCTTTTTACATTTGACATAAAAAAGCATCTTTATGATCCACAAGACCTCCAGAGATATATTCTGTGAGCAAAATATGCAAGGAGGGCGTTTTCCAGGAAGGTTTGTGATGATGGGAATGCTAGCATGAGACTAATCCCTTTCTGTTTTAAGACATAATTTCAACCAAGTCACGAAATCATGTCAGAGAGCGACCTAAAGTTCTTAATTATAAATCTAATTTAGATGCTATTTTACAAACTTGGCTTTATGTGATCCAGTGGGGTTGAATGTGAACTTTTTTTACCACAGAGACATACTTTAAAATATAATAATAATAACAATAATAATCAAGAGTCAGTTTATTTATATAGCGCCAATTTACAACAGATGTCGTCTCAAGGCACTTTACAAGAAAATCAATTAAAATCAAAGATACATCATAAACAAATCAAGTTGAAAAAGTTTCCAATCTAAGGAAGCCCAGCAGATTGCATCGAGTCATTGACTTGCAGCACTCACTCCTCTGGAATTAGCAGACAGAAACAATGGCTTGTGTTGTCGTTGACTTTACAGCAATCCCTCATACTGAGCATGCATGTAGCGACAGTGGAGAGGAAAAACTCCCCTTTAAAAGGAAGAAACCTCCAGCAGAACATCAGTAATAATAACAATAATAATAAAATGTATTATTATTATAAAAAATAAATATCATTTTAAGTTAAAAATAAAAATATAAAAATATAGATGCACAAAATAATTTTTATAAAATTGCAAATAAAAAGTAAAATATTTATAACCAAAAGTGTCTTGACTAATAATAAATTAGACTAATTCATTTAAATAATGGTAATAAATGTATTTTATTAATTGTGACAATTTATTCAATTAAAGGTATGTTTTGCACCATTGCTCTTTTTGTTGCACCTGGATTCAAGTCTTTGTAAAAGGTGCAAGTGTTTACGGGTCATGATAAGAAGGTGCAAAGCGGAATTTTCTAAAATAATCAGATTTTGAAAAATGATCAGTAACATTTTTTTCAAAGGCTTTATGACTATTTTGTCAGCTTTTTGACAATTTAATTCATAACCGCTGCCTTCCTCACGGTACCTGCAGCATGTTCACTTCATTTATCTGATGAAAGAACAAGTTAGGCCAACAAGTTTGGATCAGACAGGGAAATCCTGATCAGGGCCTTTCTATATTTGGCAGTTTTTTTAACGACGAACTGTAGAGCAGTAAATTCTTTTGCAAGATGGCTATATGTTGGGTGGTCTTTATCATTATTCTTACCAAGATGTAGACATATTTTTTGTTGAAAAAAAGACAAGAGCACAACAGTAGTGTAATTCAGAAGTTTTACATGAAGTTTCCATCTATTAGACATTAGGAAGAAATAATGTACAGCTAATCTTAAAATATGTAGTTTTAAAAGATTTTGTAAAGATGTTTGTCCTGTTACTACGCATACATAGCCAAAAGCATCTGATGTTTTTTTCCAGTCATTATGACAGAGAATAGCTAGGACGTCAGCCGGCAGGCCTTTCAGACTGTGTCCATGTTGCCAAGATGAGCCGGTATGATCTTAGTTTTATTCTTTTAAAACTTAAACACCTTTACCAACCATCAAATTAGAAGATTTTTTTTCCTAAAATGAAACAAATTCCAGAATAATGTAAAATCCGGAATATTGCTGCAAACAACCCATAATACAATTCTGCTGTATGGCTTTAGTAAATACAACTTCAAAGAAGGTTCAAATTTGTCTTTGTGATTTGTTTTCCCCAGGTCACTAAGAGATCTAGAAAGCGCCTTCGCTCTCCTGACTGCACCTTCCTTCCCCAAAAGAGGGAGCGCACAGTGGTAGATACACCCTGCCCAACTTCTGGTTTGACCTTACCTTCTGAGCCCTCTTCGCTCACAGCCTATCCGCTTTGTGCTCCACCCCCACTTCAGGGTCCTCTGCACTGTCCTGGCGTCTCCTTCCCTCCTAAGTCCTCCGTGGTTAAAAGCTCCCCACTTCCTGGTCCATCACCTCTGAAGGACCCTTTCTGTTCTCCTAGGTCATCCCCAGCTTCAGCCTCCGCTCTCAGCCATCTGTTCCTTTGTCCTCCACAGCAACACTTAGTGAAGACTTCCGAAAGCCTAGTGCCAGCACTGATTCTGCAGATCTCAACCAGCCAACTGTTGTTCCTGTTCAGGATGAACCCCTGATGATCCACAACCACACGGTGGAGGAGAACCAACGTATTTATCATGAAGTGGTTAATGACATGCTAATGTTAGTTTCATTTTTATTACAGAAAGTGGGTATGTTGGATGTGTGCAGTTTTATCATTTATGATATTTCTAATTCTCACAGGGACAAGCTTGGTTGACGGCGTCCATACTGTCTAAAACTTGGCAGGGAAATCAAGCAAAAGCTGAACAAGCCCACCATCACAACAACAGTAAATGAAGATTGAGAGATGAGCTTTAATGTGACCTAGGGGAGTGGTCAGAATCCCCCCCAGTAAAAACTGGACATTTCAGAAGAACCAAGACCTGCTAACCCAACAAAACAACAGAACAATGTTAAAAATCACAAGGTTTACTTTTTAATCTCAAATGTTTATTTTTATGAATTCTTCATGCTTCCTTGAATCAATCAAAACTGTTTTGAATCAACATTAAGACAAACTGCAGACTTACCATCCACCTCAGTCTTCAGTCTCCACTTGCAACATAGCCATCAACCTGCAGGACCTCCACCTAGCAGTGTTACCTTCCACTTGCAAAACCTGAACTAAGAACTACATCAGCATAGTTACCAACCACCTGAAAAACATACAGCCTCACCAGCAGAGTTAACATCCACCTGCAAAACCTCCACCCGAACTACACCAGCAGAGTTACCAACAGCCTGCAAAACCTCCAACCTCACTCCTCACCAGACGAGTTACCATCCACTTATAAAACCTCCACCATAAACTACACCAGCAGAGTTGCCAACCACATGGAAAACCTCCAGCCCCACTCCTCACCAGCAGAGTTACCATCCACCTGCATAATCTCAACCCAATACAACACCTTCAGAGTTACCATCTACCTGCAACACCTCCAGCCTCCTTCGTCACCAGTAGAGTTACCATCAACCTGCTATACTTCCACCCCAAACTACACCAGTAGACATACAGTCCACCTGCAAAATTTCAACCCCAAACTACACCAGCAGAGTTACCAAGCACTTGCAAAACCTCTAGGCTCACTCCTCACCAGCAGAGTTACCAACCACCTGCAAAACCTCCAGGCTCACTCCTCACCAGCAGAGTTACCATCCACCTGCAGTACCTCCACCACAAACTACACCAGCAGATTTACCAACAACCTTCAAAACCTCCATCCTCACTCCTCACCAGAAGAGTTACCATCCACCTGCAAAACATCCAGCCTCACTCCACACCAGCAGAGTTACCATCCACCTGCAAAATCTCAACCCAATACAACACCTGCAGAGATACCATCCACCTGCAAAACCTCCAGGCTCATTTGTCACCAGCATAGTTACCATCAACCTGCAAACCCTTCACCCCAAACAACACCAGCAGATTAAAAATCAACCTGCAATACTTCCACCCCAAACTACACTAGTAGACATACCATCCACTTGCAAAATTTCAACCCCGAACTACACCAGCAGTGTTACCAACCACCTGCAAAACCTCCAGGCTCACTCCTCACCTGCAGAGTTACCATCCACCTGCAAAACCTCCACGCTAAACTGCACCTGCAGAATTACCAACCACCTGCAAAACCTCCAACTTTAGTCCTTACCAGCAGAGGTAACATCCACCTGCAAAACTTTCACCACAAACCGCACCAGTAGAGTGAAAATCCACCTGCAAAACCTACAGCCTTACTCCTCACCAAAAGACTTACCATCCACCTGCAAAACCTCCAGCCTCACTCCACACCAGCAGAGTTACCAACCACCTGCAAAACCCCCAGCCTCATTCTTCACCTGCAGAGTTACCAACCACCTGCAAAACCTCCAGGATCACTCATCACTAGCAGAGTTACAATCCACCTGCAAGACCTCCACCCCAAACTGCACCAGCAGAGTCACCATCCACCTGCAAAACCTGCAACCTCCCTCCTCACTAACAGAGTTAAAACTTACCTGCAAGACCTCAACCCCAAACTACACCAGCAGAGTTAGCAACCACCTGCAAAACCTCCAGGTTCACTCCTCACCAGCAGAGTTACCACCCACTTGCAAAACTTTCAACACAAACTGCACCAGCGGAGTAACCATCCACCTGCAAAATCTCCACCCCAAACTACACCAGCAGAGTTACCAACCACCTGCAAAACCTCCAGCTTCAGTCCTTACCAGCAGAGGTACCATACACCTGCAAACCTTCCACCCCAAACTGCACCAGCAGAATCATGAATCAAGAATCAGTTTATTTATATAGTGCCAATTTACAACAGATGTCGTCTCAAGGCACTTCACAGAAAATCAATTAAAATCAAAGACACATCGATTTAAAAAGTTTCCAATCTAAGGAACCCCAGCAGATTGCATCGAGTCATTGACTTGCAGCATTAACTCCTCTGGAATCAGAAGACCAAAACAATGGCTTGTGTTGTCGTTGACTTTACAGCAATCCCTCATACTGAGCATGCATGTAGCGACGGTGGAGAGGAAAAACTCCCCTTTAACAGGAAGAAACCTCCAGCAGAACCGGGGTCAGTACAAGCAGCAATCTGCCACGACCGACTGGGGGTTTGAAGAGACCGAAAGCTAAATTAGGAGCACAGGATACTGAAATACTAGAGTTTATAGCAGCAGTTGTAGAACGTCACTGGAAGCATATCAGCCCATGTTCTCATCCAAGAAGCTGTCTCAGCTAACAGAACGCCAGCCCAGGTGTGGTTACTATGGGGAGAAGAACACTAAGAGAAAACAAAAGGTTAACAAGCTTGAATTACCGGTAACTAGGTAGATTGGACAAAGGAAGAAAGTAGCAGAGAGAGAAGTTGTCAGATTTGTCCTCCAGCAGTCTAAGCCTGTAGTAGCATAACTATAGAAAAACTTAAATAACTTAACCCTATAGAGTGAGACATGAAGAAGGTAGAGCAAAGGAGAACCGTCTGTCAAGACTGAGTTCCTCCCCAACCAAGGTTTTAAGCCTTGATTTGAAACTATACAGGGTGTCTGCGTCACGGACTAAAGCTGGAAGATGGTTCCACAGGAGAGGAGCCTGATAACTGAAAGATCTACCTCCCATTGTGCTTTTAGAGATGCTAGGAACCACCAGTAAACCTGCAGTCAGAGAGCGAAGTGCTCTGTTAGGGACATAAGGAGTAATCAGACCTCTTATATACGATGGAGCTTTATTAGTTAGGGCTTTATATGTCAAAAGAAGAATCTTAAAATCTATTCTAAGTTTGAAAGGGAGCAAATGAAGGGAAGCTAAAATAGGGGAGATATGATCTCTCGTTTTAAGTTTCATCAGAACAGAGTCACCTTCCACCTGCTAAAACTTCCACCACAAACGACACCAGCAGAATAACCAACCACCTGCAACACCTCCAGCCTCATTCTTCACCAGCAGAGTTACCATCCACCTGCAAACCTTACACCCCAAACTGCACCAGCAGAGTCAACACCCACCTGCAAAACCTCCAGCCCCACTCCTCACCAGAAGAGTAACCATCCACCTGCAAAACCTCCAGCCTCACTCCTCACCAGAAGAGTTAACATCCACCTGCAAGACCTCTACCCTAAACTACACCAGCAGAGTTAACAACCACCTGCAAAACCTCCAGGCTTACTCCTCACCAGCATAGTTACCATCCACCTGAAAACTTTCCACGCCAAACTACAGCAGCAGAGTTACTATCCACCTGCAAAACCTCCAGCTTCAGTCCTTACCAGCAGAGGTACCATCCACCTGCAAAACTTTCACCACAACTGCACCAGTAGAGTGAAAATCCACCTGCAAAACCTACAGCCCTACTCCTCACCAGAAGAGTTACCATCCACCTGCAAAACCTCCAGCCTCATTCATCACCAGCATAGTTACCATCAACCTGCAAAGCCTTAACCCCAAAAAACACCAGCAGTTTAACCATTAACCTGCAAAACTTTCACCCCAAACTACACCAGTAGACACACCATCCACCTGCTAAAACTTCCACCACAAACGACACCAGCAGAATAACCAACCAAATGCAAAACCTCCAGCTTCACTCTTCACCAGCAGAGTTACCATCCACCTGCAAACGTTCCACCCCAAACTGCACCAGCAGAGTCACCATCCACCTGCAAAACCTCCAGCCTCACTCATCAACAGCAGAGTTACCATCCACCTGCAAGACCTCCACCCTAAACTACACCAGCAGAGTTACTATCCACCTGCAAAACCTCCAGCTTCAGTCCTTACCAGCAGAGGTACCATCCACCTGCAAAACATTCACCACAAACTGCACTAGTATAGTGGAAATCCTACTGCAAAACCTACAGCCTTACTCATTGCCAGCAGAGTTACTATCCACCTGTAAAACCTCCAGCTTCATTCCTTACCAGCAGAGGTACCATCCACCTGCAAAACTTTCACCACAAACTGCACCAGTAGAGTAACAATCTACCTGCAAATCCTACAGCCTAAACTCATCGCCAGCAGAGTTACCATCCACCTGCAAAACCTCCAGGTTCACTCCTCACGAGCAGTTACCAACCACCTGCAAAGCTTCCATCTTAAACTACGCCAGCAGAGTTACCATCCATCTGCAACATCATCAGGCTCACTCCTCACCAGCAGAGCTACCAACCACCTGCAAAACCTCCAGGCTCACTCCTCACTAGCAGAGTTAAAATCCACCTGCAAGACCTCCACCCCAAACTACACCAGCAGAGTTAGCAACCACCTGCAAAACCTCCAGGCTCACTCCTCACCAGCAGAGTTACCACTCACTTGCAAAACTTTCACCACAAACTGCACCAGCAGAGTAACCATCCACCTGCAAAACCTCACCAACAGAGTTACCATCCACCAGCAAAACCTCCACCCCAAACTGCAGCAGCAGAGTCACCATCCACCTGCACAACCTGCAGCCTCACACCTCACTAGCAGAGTTAAAATCCACCTGCAAGACCTAGACCCCAAACTACACCAGCAGAGTTAGCAACCACCTGCAAAACCTCCTGGCTTACTCCTCACCAGCATAGTTACCGTCCATCTGAAAACTTTCCACGCCAAACTACAGCAGCAGAGTTACCATCCACCTGAAAAACCTCCAGCCTCACTCCACACCTCAACTCCAAACTACACCGTCAGAATTAGCATCCACCTGCAAAATCTCCATGTTCACTCTTTAACAGCAGAGTTACCAACCACCTGAAAAACCTCCAGCCTCACTCTTCACCAGCAGAGTTACATTCCACCTGCTAAAACTGCCACCACAAACTACACCAGCAGAATAACCAACCACCTGCAAAACCTCCAGCTTCACTCTTCACCAGCAGAGTGACCATCCACCAGCAAAGGAGTTATTATCTACCTGCAAAACCTCCAGCCTCACGCCTCACCAACACAGTTACCATCCACCTGGAATACCTCAACCCCAAACTACACCAGCAGAGTTACCAGCCACCTGCAAAAACTCCAGTGTCAGTCTTCACCAGGAGAGTTACCATCCACCTGCAAAACTTCCAGCCTCACTCCACACCAGCAGAGTTACCATCCACCTGCAAAATCTCAACCCAATACAACACCTGCAGAGATACCATCCACCTGCAAAACCTCCAGCCTCATTTGTCAGCAGCATAGTTACCATCCACCTGGAAGACCTCAACCCCAAACTACACCAGCAGAATTACCATCCACCGCAAAAATCTCCACCCCAAACTACTCCAGCAGTGTCACCAACAACCTGCAAAACCTCCAGCCTCACTGTTCACCAGCAAAGTTACCATTCAACTGCAAAACCTCCAGCCTCACTTCTCACCAGCAAAGTAACCATCCACCTGCAAGACTTCCAACCTCAGGCTCCATCAGCAGAGTTATAATCGACCTGAAAAACGTCCAGTATCACTCTCCACCAGCTGAGCTATTATCAATCTGCAAAATCATCAAAAGTATCAACATATTTGTCATTAAGTTTTTGATTATCATGCTGAGGTAAGGTTCATTTTTAAGACTGAAAGTTTGGATGTTGGATGTATGCACGAATACCATTTACGATATTTCTAATTCTCACACAGGAAAAAGAAACGGTCAAATTCGTCTATGAAGTTTCAAACTCTGCAATCAAAAATCCATACTCTGCTTTTGATGTTTATTTTTTAGCTGATGAATGATAACTCTACTGTTGCAGAATGAGGATGGAGGTTCTACAGGTGGATATTAACTTTTCTTGTAGTGTTTAAGGCTTTGCAGGTTGATTTTTACTGCCGGTGGAGATTGGGGTGGAGATTGGGAAAGTGAATGGTAACTCTGCTAGGTGGAGACTAAGGGTAGAGATTGTGAAGGTGAATCTTAACTCAACTTGTGGAGTTTAAGGCTTTGCAGGTTGATTTTAACTCTAAAGAGGATGCATTCTCCAGCCTCAGTTTAAACATAGCAGAGTTACCATCCTCCTGAAAAATCTCTACCCCAGTGTGTACCAGATGAGTTGAAATCCACCTACAATCCCTAGAACACCACAAACATATTTAAGACCCACCTGTAAAGTCTCAACCAACAAAGTTAAAATCTGAAAGCTTTCATCCTTTACTTTCCAACAGCAGATTACCCATTCACCTGCCAAACCTCTGCCAAACTGAGTGTGGATATTGCAAACCTCATCAGAGTTAAAATCAAACTGATAAGCCTTAAAGACCGCAATATGAGTAAAGGTCCACCTAAAAAACCTCCACCCTCAGTCTCAACGTGGCAGAGTTACCATCCACATGCAAGGCGTCAACCCCAATCTCAACCAAAATAAAGTTACCATATACTTGCAAAACCCCATACTTCATTTTCCACCAGCAGAGTTATAATCCACCTTCTGCATATCCAACCTCAGTCTCGACAAGCAGAGTTCCCATCCACATTAAAAAAGTCTACCTTCAGTCTCCACCAGCAGATTTACCATCCACATGCAAAATGTCCACCCCCAGTCTCCACCAGAAGAGTTACCATCGACCAGCAAAATCAGCAAAAGTTTCAACATATTTATCATGAAGTTGTTGATGACATGCTAAGATAAGTTTCATTTCAAGGATTCAAGGATTCAAGGAGACTTTATTATCATTTCAACACATGTGGTACATGGGGTGGAACGAAATTACATTCTCACGTTCCAGTTCCACCCAAGAGCTAATATTAAAATAGATAAAATAAAGTAAAAAAATTAAAATAAATAAAAAAAGAGGTAGAGTAAATAAAATAAATAAAATAGAACACAGAATATTCAGAAAATTACAGAATATACGGTAGTAAAGTGTCTCAGTGCGGGTATAGTAAGGTGTTCAATTTTTGTATTGTCCGTGCAGTGGTTTGTTCAGGAGGAGTTCAAGAGTCTCACAGCTTCAGGAATGAAGCTATTTCTCAGACGGGTTGTTCTACACTTGATGCTCCGCAGCCTCCTGCCTGAGGGGAGCGGAACAAAAAGTGAGTGTGTTGGGTGGGTGGGATCCTTCCTGATGCAGGTGGCCCTTTTCCTGCATCTGGAGGTGTAGATGTCTGTGGTGCTGGGGAGGCTGACTCCAACAATCCTCTGTGCGATCTTCACCACCCTCTGCAGAACTTTCCTGTCTGCAGCAGAGCAGCTTCCATGCCACACGTTGATGCTGGAGCACAAGACGCTCTCCACCACACATCTGTAGAAGGAGGTGAGGACTGAGCTCCCGAGTCCAGCTCGACTGAGCCTCCTTAGGAAGTAGAGCCACTGGTGCGCCTTCCTGACCAGAATGGAAGTGTTGTTGCTCCAGGTGAGGTTGTTACTCAGTTGTACACCCAAATACCTGTAGCTGTTGACCGCTTCCACCGCAGATCCTCCCATGTGCAGGGGGAGGTGGGCATGCTTGCCCCTTCTGAAGTCCACAATCATCTCCTTGGTTTTCTTTTCATAAATGCAGAGGTTGTTCTCTCTGCACCAACCCTCCAGGTGTTCCACCTCCTGCCTGTAGCTGGACTCATCACGGTTTGTGATGCATCCAACCACTGCTGTGTCGTCTGCAAACTTCACAATATGACAGCCTGGATGGATAGGCGAGCAGTCAGACAGCAGTGTGAACAGGAGGGGGGCTCAGCACACAGCCCTGAGGGGAGCCAGTGATGAGGGTGATGGTCGGGGAGGAGATGTTGTGAATCCTCACAGACTGCGGCCTGTTGGTCAGGAAGTCCAGGACCCAGTTGCAGATGGAAGAGCTCAGTCCAAGTGAGGAGTCTGAGGAATCATGGTGTTGAAGGCAGATGTGAAGTCCACAAACACCATACGGACGTAGGAATCCTTCTGCTCCAGGTAGGTGAGGGCAGTGTGGACCACGGAGGAAATGGCGTCCTCTGTTGATCGATTTTTCCTATATGCATACTGATGTGGATCCACAGTGACATTGATGGTGGCTTTGATGTGGGTCT
The DNA here is from genome assembly GCA_032876305.1 of Orestias chungarensis. Taxonomy (NCBI): domain Eukaryota; kingdom Metazoa; phylum Chordata; class Actinopteri; order Cyprinodontiformes; family Cyprinodontidae; genus Orestias; species Orestias chungarensis. The sequence continues at coordinate 175,860 of JAVLVB010000098.1, read as the reverse complement.
GACCCAGTCTCTCGAGGCACTTTGTGACTATCGGTGTGAGTGCTACTGGCCGATAGTCATTCAGACCTGTCGCTGCGGAGCTCTTTGGGACCGGGATGATGGTGGCGGTCTTCATGCAGGTGGGGACAGCTGCCTGGATGAGGGAGGCGTTGAAGATGTCCGCCAGCACGTCTGAGAGCTGGTCCGCGCACTCTTTCAGCACCCGTCCGGGGATGTTGTCTGGGCCAGCAGCTTTCCGGGGGTTAATCCTCCTCAGCGTCCTCCTTACTTCTACTGGAGTCACACTGATGGGCTCTTCTCCTTTTGAAGTCTTTATTCTGGTGCTGGGGAGGGTGTCAGGGTTGTCAAACCGGGCGTAGAAATGGTTGAGAGCCTCAGGCAGGGAGGGGTCTTTGGGGCATTGTGCAGTTTTAGGTTTGTAGTCTGTAATGCACTTGATGCCCTTCCACATGCTCTGTGGGTCCTGGGAGGAAAAGTGTCCCTGGATTTTCTGAGCATATGCAGCTTTTGCCCTCTTAACTCCTGCAGTCAGCTCTCTTCTTGCCCTCCTGAGCTCTTGTGAGTCACCAGACCTAAACGCAGCATCCCTGGCTCTCAGCAGAGAACGTGCCTCTGAATTGAGCCAGGGTTTCTGGTTCGGGTAGCAAGTCACAGTCTTGGTGGTGGTTACATCCTCCACACACTTGCTGATGTACCCCAGAACAGCAGATGTGTAGTCCTCCAGGTCCAGCCCCCCCTCACACTCAGCAGCCTCCCTGAAGACCTGCCAGTCTGTGCAGCCGAAGCAGTCCTGCAGCACGGCGTCGGCGTCACTGGGCCACACAGTGATGGAACTCTGTGTGGGTCTGGAGCGTCGCAGCCGGGGATGGTAAGCAGGCACCAGCATGACGGAGATGTGGTCGGAGAGCCCGAGGTTGGGGTGGGGGAAGGCTCTGTATGCGTCTTTTAAATCAACCAACCTTTTGTAAGGTTGGTTGATTTAAGCGCTGGTAGTGGAGGCTGAGGGTGGAGATTTTGCAGATGGGTGGTAACTCTACAGTTGGGAACTAAAGAATGGCTGCTTGCAGATGTTTCCTTTGTTGGTTAAGACTATGGGTAGAAGTTTTGTAGTTGGATGGTAACTGCGCTGATGGTATTTAGGGCTGTTCATGTTTATTTTACCTGTGCTGGTCACTGAGGGTGGAGATTTTGCAGGTGGATGGTAACTCTGCAACTGGAGACTGAAGGATGACAGCTTGCAAATATGGACCCTTGCTTGTTCAAACCTAGACTGCAGGTTTCAAAGGTGGAAGGTAACTTTGAAGAAGTTTGTAATCTCTGCCCTCAGTGGAAACACATAGTAGAGACACCATCCACCTATAAAATCTCCACCAGCAGACTTAAAATCCAACTTCAAAGCCTTTAACACCACAAGAAGATTTAAAATCCACTTGTAAAATCTCCACCAGTAGTGTCAATATCCACTGAGGGGTTACAGATTACAAATTTGCTGTTTGAGACTGAGACTGCACTGGAGACCAGAATGGTAATCCACTTACAAACCTCATTGTAGGTAAAATTAACCCGCAAATCCTTAAACACCACCAGCAGAGTTACCATCCACCTGCAAAATCTCCACCCCAATTTGCACCAGCAGAGTTACCATCCACATGCAAAATATCCACCCTAAGTCTCCACCACCAGAGGTAACACCCACATGCAAATCCTCCACCCCAATCTCCACCAAACAGAATTACCATCCACCTGTAAAAACATCACCCTCAGTCTCCACCAGCATAGTTACCATCCACCTTTAAAAACATCAACCTAAATCCCCACCAGCAGATTTAAAGATTAAATCAATTTTCTTTGCCAGGTACATACAGGACATACTAGAAATTTGTTTTGGTGTGATTACACCAAGGCAGCCATTTGCTGCACCAAGTAGGCAGTAGCTTAAAGGGTCTTGCCTAAGGACCCACACTGGATGCTGTGGTATTTTGCCATGGGTTAGATTTGAACCCATGACCTTCCAATTGGGGGTCAGGACACATACCACTTGAGCTATCCAGCCACCAGCAGACTTATTATCCACATCCCCAACCTCCAGCTTCATTCTCAATTAGCAGAGTTACCAAACAAGCTATTACGTAAACACAACAAGCTGTGTTCTAATTGTCTATTCCAGAATATCAACAACTTCAGGATAAATACGTTGAAACTTTTTCTAATTTTGCTGTTAAATCATAACTCTGCTGATGGAGACTGAGGGTGGAGATGCTGAAGGTGGATGATAACTCTGCTGGTGGAGACTGAAGTATGGGGTTTTGCAGGTAGATGGTAACTCTTCTGGTTGAGATTGGCGTGGAGGTTTTGCATCTGGATGGTAATTCTCCTCGGTGGAAACTGAAAATTGAGGTTTTGCAGGTGGATAGTAACTCTGCTGTTTGAGACTAAAGTATGGAGTTTTGTAAGTGGATGGTATCTTTGCTGGTTTGGATTGGGGTGGAGGTATTGCATGTGTATGGTAAGTCTGTTAGGTGGAGACTAAGGGTGGAGGTATTGCATCTGGATGGTTACTCAACTTGGTGGAGACTGAAGGATTAGGTTTTGCAGGTGGATGGTAACCATTCTGATGGAGACCTAACTATAGGTTTTTGCAGGTAGATGGTAACTTCTGGTTGAGGTCTTGCATGTGGATGGTAACTCTGCTAGGTGGTGACTGAGGGTGATGTTTTCATAGGTTGATGGTAACTCTGCTAGGTGGAGATTGGGTTGGAGGTTTTGCATGTGGATGGTAACTATGCTATTGGAGACTAAGGGTGGAGATTTTGAATGTGGATGGTAACTGCTAATTTAAGGTTTTGCAGGTTAATTTTGAGTACGATGAGGTTTGCAGGTGGATTACCATTCCAGTTTCAGTCTCAAAAAACAAAGGTAACATTTGTAAACTGTAATCCCTCTGAAGTGTTAAATCTTGATTTTATGTCTTTATGTCACTCTCTGCATAATCGGATATCAAGGTTTGGTCATATAAACAGTTATATGAAATGTTTTTAAGCTTTTCTATATCAACATTTATATAAGATGTTTTTGTGTTTTTCTGAGGTTCAGTTATATCAGCATTTATATAAGACGCTTTTTTTTTTCCTAGTGTTGTGTGAATAAGACAGTGTTGTGGGAATAAGATAAGTGTTGTGGGAAAACGATAAGCGTGAGAAGATGGAGCCTGTGGGTAGAGCTTGGCCCGCTCTGCTCATGTGCAACCTCTGATTGTTAAAAGGGCAGGTTTAGATCAGCTCAGGTAGAGTTTTTTGCTGTGGGATGTGCACGATCACCCGGCTGCATTAAGAATCAGTGTATTACTTTGGGCTGCCGGCTCTCCAGTCCATCTGTGTCACGCTAAGCGCTGGGAAAAAGTTCTTGATGCCTGATGTAATGTTGTAAAAGCTGTATAACTGTGCGTGTGGGGAATAAAGAACAAGTTATTCTAGCACCGAGTTATTTGTTGTAAACAGCTGTATAACTCTGCGTGTGGGGAATAAAGGACACATTATTCTAGCACCGAGTTATTTGATTTATTGTGTGTTTTCCTGTTGTTGATGCCGATCTCAAGCAATCCTGTCCAGGTGGATCTTAACTGCAATTGTGGTATTTAATACTGTGCAGGTTGATTAAACTCTGATGAGGTTTGTAATCTCCACCTTCAGTTTTAACCTAGCAGAGATTCCATCCACCTGAAAAATGTCCACCTCAGTCTCCACCTCAGTCTCCACCAGCAAATTCAACTGCAAAGCCTTCAACACCACAAGCAGAGTTACCATCCACGTGAAACAGCTCCACCCTAAGTCTACACAAGCAGGGTTCTTATCAACATGCAAATACTCCACCCTCAGTCTCCACAAGCACAGTTACCATCCACTTGCAAAACCCCATACTTCAGTATCCACCTAGCAGAGTTACCATCTACCTGTAAAAACCTCCGCCCTCAGTCTGCACAAGCAGAGTTACCGAGGTTACAGAGGTGTTTAAGCTTTGCAGGTTGATTTTAACTCTAGATTGAGATTGGGGTGGAGATTTTTAAAGCGGATGGTAACTCCATTAGGTGAAGAGTTAAATGTGATGATTTGCAGTTGGATGGTAACTGTGCAGTTGGAAACAAAGGGATGACAGCTTGCAGATGTTACCTTTGTTGGTGGAGACTGACGGAGATTTTGCAGGTGGATGATAACTCTGCTAGTGGTGTTTAAGGCTTTACAGGTTCATTCTACCTCTGCTATCGACGTCACTTCCTGTGTCTCACCGTGTGACTCTGTTAGTGTCTGCTATTTCCGTGCGCTCTCTTATTACTCCAAATTCTCTGTACTGAGACGTTTCTAGCTAATTCTAAACACACCTTCACGTTAATCACACATTCCTGTTGCTCCACCGAAGTTTTTAGAAACCGTAATTGTTCTAAACTGACATTTTGTTATGTCATGAGCACTCGCTAGCTTAGTTAGCTTAGCTCCTAGCGGTGCCATGGCTTCTCCCTCGGTTTCTCCTCTTTCCTGCTCTGTGTGTCAGATGTTTAGTTATTCCTCTGCCACCTTTAGAGATAATGGTACGTGCATTCAATTTAGCATTTTTATAGCTTTGGAGGCGAGGGTGTGTGAATTGGAAGCTCGGCTCCATGCTGTTGAAACACCCGCAGATAGCCGAGGCCCATTAGCTAGCGTGGAGCTAACAAGAACAGGTTGCCCTAGTGATTCTCTAGCAGTTCCCATGTAGCTGGGTAAGCAGCCTGGCTGGGTGACTGTATGCAGAAAGCATAGTCCCAGAACCCAGCCTAGGGCTCACCACCAACCTGTTAACGTTTCAAACTGATTTTCCCCACTCAGCGATTCACCCACTGAGAAACAGACTCTGGTAAATGGCAGCTCCATAGTCAGAAATGTTGCATTAGAGAAACCAGCAACCATAGTCAAATGTTTGCCAGGGGCCAGAATAGGCAACATAAAATCATACCTCAAACTGCTGGCTAAGGATAATCATAAATACAGTAAGATTGTTATTCACGCTGGCGGTAATTACACCCGGTTACGCCAATCGGAGGTCACTAAAATTTGTGTTGCCTCGGTGTGTGAGTTTGCAAAAACAATGTCGGACTCTGTAGTTTTCTCTGGTCCCCTGCCTGATCAGACCAGTGACGACATGTTTAGTCGCATGTTGTCATTCAACCGCTGGTTATCTAGGTGGTGTCCAGAAAACGGTGTGGGTTACATTGATAAATGGAAAACCTTTTGGGGAAAAACTGGTCTGATCCAGTGATACGGCATCCATCCCACTTTGGAGGGAGCAGCTCTTCTTTCTAGAAATATGGCCGTATTTATTAAGTCCCCAAATTACTGACAAACCAGGGTCCAGACCAGGAAGCAGAGTCGTAGTTTAGAACTCCTCTCTGCGGCTTCTCTACAGTTACCTACCCATCATCCCATTGAGACGGTGTCTTGCCCAAGGCCAAAACCAAATAGATTAATGATCAATTTAAAAAGAGCTAATCCTGAAAATCTCATAAAGATAAAAACAACTCAGATGAAAAAAAATGTACAACTATTAAGTGTGGCTTATCTCTCTCCTCAAAGTCCTTATTAGTTATTGATTTAATTCTTGATAATCAAATTGATTTGCTTTGTCTCACAGAACCCTGGCTGCAGCAAGAGGATTGTGTTAGTATCAACGAATCAACTCCCTCCTTGAAGTACTGGGAGAGGTGGAGGAGTAGGAATCATTTTTCAATCAGTTTTATTAATTAATCCCAGGCCGACTAATAGTTATAGTTGTTTTGAACATTTAACCCTTAGCCTTCATCATCCAACCTCTAAAATAATTAAACCACTTCTGTTTGTTATTTTGTATCGTCCGCCAGGTCCTTAATCTGAATTTATAGATCAGATCTCAGATTTTTTATCTGAACTAGTGTTAAACACCAATAAAATCATTATAGTGGGAGATTTTAACATTCATGTTGACACCAAAAATGCCTTTACTGCCATTTTAGAGTCAATTTGCTTCACTCAAAAAATCCAAACACCTACCCACTCTCTTGGTCACACTTTAGACCTTGTGCTGACTTATGGCATTTAGTGTGAAAAGGTTGTAGTACTGCCTCATGACCCTCTCCTTTCTGGCCATTTTTTGATAACTTTTGAGTTCTTTTTCACTGAGTACATAAAATCTGAAAGAAAATGTCTTTATTTTAGGTGTCTATCAGACAGTTCTCCTTTGCTCTACCTTCTTCATGTCCCACTCTATAGGGTTAGGTTTTTTAAGTTTTTCTATAGTTATGCTGCTATAGGCTTAGACTGCTGGAGGACAATCTGACCGCTTCTCTCTCTGCTACTTTCTTCCTTTATCCAATCTGCTTAGTTACCATTATTTCAACCTTGTTAACCTTTTGTTTTCTCTTAGTGTTTTTCACTCCATAGTAACCACACCTGGTCTGGCGTTCTGTTAGCTGAGACAGCTTCTTGGATAAGAACATGGGCTGAGATGCTTCCAGTGACGCTCTACAACTGCTGCTATAAACTCTTTTTTTCAGTATCCTGTGCATCTAATTTAGTTTTCTGTCTTTTCAAACCCTCAGTCGGTCATGGCAGATGGCTGCTTGTACTGAGCCTGGTTCTGCTAGAGGTTTCTTCCTGTTAAAGGAAGGGGAGTTCTTCCTCTCCACTGTCGCTACATGCATGCTCAGTATGAGGGATTGCTGTAACGTCAACGACAACTGTAACTGAAATTGAAACTACTTGAGGAGATTAGGGTGAATATTGTGCAAGTGAATGGTAACTCTGCCAGATAAAACTGCGGGTGGAGGTTGTGAAGGTAGATACTTACTCTAATAGGTTTAGACTGTTTATAGGTTTAGGCTGAGTATACTGAGACTGAGCTGTTTACATAGCGCCGGATGCTAATGCTAACATCGCGCTGAAGGAGCTACATGACAACATCAGCTCGCTTCAGAACAAGCACCCGGAGGCTTTCTACGTGGTAGCGGGGGATTTTAACCACGTAGAACTGACGAACTGCCTGCCGAAGTTTAAACAGCATGTGAACATTCCAACACGTGGAAATAACACGCTGGACCGTGTTTACACCAACCTAAAAGACGCATACAGAGCCTTCCCCCGCCCCCACCTCGGGTTCTCCGACCACATCTCCGTCCTGCTGGTGCCTGCCTACCATCCCCGGCTGCGACGCTCCAGACCCACACAGAGGACCATCACTGTGTGGCCCAGTGACGCCGATGCCGTGCTGCAGGACTGCTTCAGCTGCACAGACTGGCAGGTCTTCAGAGAGGCTG